>WEKW01017797.1:0-41399 GCA_013389905.1 Sula dactylatra | reverse complement strand
GGTGCCCCCGGGATGGGGCGGAGGCGGTGCGGGCGCCGCTCCCGGGCGCCGGGTACGGGCGGGCGGGACGGTGCCTCTGCCACCGGGGTTCGCAACCAGCAGAGGCTGGGGCCAGGGCAGGGCTGCGGAAAGTTACAGAGCTCCGCTTCGAAGAAATGGGGGGCTTCCGTGGGTTTTGTTTAACGGTTGTGTCTGCAGACCCAGGCTGCTTTAACCCCTTAGGACTGGAAATCCTGAGAAACTCGGCAAGAACGTAACACAGGGAAAAAGACATCAGCCCCCCCCGGAGGTCACCTGATAGCAGTGATAAAGCTGTGGGTCTAGCCCACCCTAGTCTGAGAGACCAAAGGAAAAAGACAATCCTCTTACCCCTGTCTTCCGACAAAAGCCATTTCTCCCTCTCTGCAGCAGGACCAACCCACAATCCATCCATCTGATCTAGAGCCAGCTGTTTACTTTGCAGCACAGAAGAGGGCTGAAGGAGACAGAAGTGCTCCATCCGAGCACCAAACCATAATGCTTCCTGAACGACCTTGAAAGATGTACACTAGAGACTTGTCCAAATGTGGAAACAAAAGATCGCTAATGAAAAAAATCATTAAAATGACACTTAACCTAAGCAGTGTTTGAAGATTCTTTGAACAATTAAATGGGTAAAAGCTGTTTAAAGTCCTGTCTTTCCCGAGTTGCAGATTTCATTCCACACAAAAGATTGGGGGTGGTGGTAGTGGTGGTGTGTGTGTGTGTGTGTGTGTGTGTGTCTGTGTTTTGATCAGGTTTTACATAGTGTCCTGATCCAGTTTTTATAGCAGAACATAAGCATTTGTCTATATTTAACTTGTAAAGTAGAACAATTATCATGTTACATGGTTAAAAACCTCAGAAATGTGCCTAAACACATTGCTCTAGCTTTTCTTCAGTGTGTTACCTGTTTGGAAATACAAGAGCCACAGCTTCCTCTATAAGTTATGTTTAAAAGTGTTGATTGTCTTGTAAGTTTAAACTTAGAAAAAAAAAAGATTCTGAAGCCAATTTTTATTTCATACCCTGAACAAAAAACAAACCCAAATCATACACCTTGGACTTTATTGAAGGTGTTACTTGAATATATACAAAGTGTAATTTGCAGCCATATGGAACTTGTTTAGTTTTGTTTTCTAGATGCATTGAACATCAGCATGACCAAATGGTCTCATATCATGACACCTTTCCCTGTCTTAAAGACTTGCCTTCTTGAAGGATATTGTTTCTTAAGGAAATCTTTAAATGTAGTTTAACAATACCAAGTGTAAGTTATTTCCACATTTAGTTTTTAACCAAATTCAATGTTGGGGGGGAGGGTGTCTGCTAGCCTATAGAAAGTTGCTGGAAATCTCTTTGGATACCAAGAGGTATCAACAGGAATCAATGAAAAAAAAAAAAAGGATCAGTATAGAAAAGGAGGCTAAAGTTGTAGTAATGGCTGTTCTCCTCAGAACACACTTGGTTCGTACAGAACAACAGGAGGTGCTGTGCTGCTGAAGGCACTTCTTGGTGGCTGAGGCAAACTTACCTGTGGAAGTTCCAGCTAGGATGCAAAACTGAAGATCTGACAGCCTTTCCTGAGAAATATGTGGATGTTCAGGAGATGGCTGGAGCCAAAGAAAGTTTTGCCTCCTTAAACTTTGTGCAGTTCTCCTAACTACAATTAAGAGCAGACTCTACTCCAGAGCTGTCATTGTTTCGGGAACCAGGGAAGAGATCTGGCACCAGCCTCTGATGTTGCTTATCATTTGCAATGCATGTTGAGTTCCTCTGTTGAGAGCCAACCGAAGGGTCTGGCATTTGGTACAGGAAAGGAAAAAGGTTGGCGCAGCAATGAAGACACCTGATTGCATGGGCCACATCACTTAGCTCTGGACTTGATTCCATACTTGCATTTGAAGCTGTAGAAGAGGGAAAAACAAGCTAACCAGAGACACTTCATTTCATGGAAAGCTGTAGAAGCCTCCTCAAATGTCTTTCCCGGAATGACTGCCAAAATCACCAGGAATTGGAATAGATAATTATACTCTTCCCTTCGGTTTTGAGTCCTGAACCTCTGACTCATGCAAGTCAGTACTATACCTGCACACTGACTTCCATTTACATATTATCATCAGAATAACTGGTTCTGTGATTATAGGCTGGAACAGGTTTGTTGCTGAACACAACAGTGAACAGAGCTAAACGATCATGAAAGCTGTGGAGTATATCCTTGTGCCATCGCTGTCATCCTCAGACCTTTTGGCTTATAGGCGTACCCTTGCACTGGAGACCCACAGTCGTCTTTATAACAAGGCATCTGGATTAACACATATTCCTTTGATTTCCAGATTTTCTTCAGGCACATGAATGTAAGGATACAGAACACCCCAACCCCTGTCAGTGATACACCTACCTCATCTTTCCCATGTACCTTGATATTCTCTAATACTAAAGCAGCACAGAGTTCAGCAGAACTGGCAGGTTTCACTCCAGAGGTGGTCAAGTGTAAAATGGTACTAAGAGAGATGTGGGTTGAGGTGAAAAGACATACATTATTGCAAGGTGCAAAGAAGGAATGAGCCCTGAAGGATGTTAATTCCCTGGCAGGTCTCCATCAGTCTAGGTTAGATNGATATGCATACAGTTCACACCTACAGTATGCAAGGGTTTAGGGCATTTTCTCCTCCAGCTATTTCAGATGTCTTAGAGAAAACATCTCATTAAACTCCTAGTAGATTGTCACATTTTAACCCCTAAGAAATGCCATGTAAATGAATGAGCCCAATAATCCTAAAGAGTTTTCCAAGTAAGAAGTGGATTACAGGGAAGTAGGCTTCATTAAACAGATTTCATTTAACTAATCCATAGGCACATGTTTTCTTCATCCATGCCTTTATTTGTAAGGGCACAGAATATACTGTTAATTCTCATCTGGCTAAAGATGTTGCCAAACCACTTAATACTTTGACATCATGTGAACCCTGGAAATATATTTGTTTACAGAAATCTAATCTACATCATCTTGCTGCAGTCCAAAGGAAAATAAAGAGCAAGCCATCAAAAAATTTCTAACAACACTACAGATTAACGACACCTTATCCTGCACTGCATCCTTTGCCCTTGCACTATGTCTCTAAGCAAAAGAACTATTTATGCAAGAGTCAAGCAAAAACACATGCTTTGGCTTGGTCAGTCTGCCAGCACTGCCTTCATATGAATACTTTGTCTCATTGTTTGCTCTCTTCGCAATCCAGCTGTTTCCCAGGATGTTCTTCTGTGCCCCAGCTTGCAATAAAGCTCAGCCTGGACTTGCCATCTATATTGCTTCAACAGTTCACCGCTTGGACAAAACACTATTATTTGCTTTAAGCAGTGAACCCCCAGACAGCATATTAAAATCAGTAATATCCCATATTGCTTTATAGACCTTCAGACCGACCCAACACCACAGGTTTTCTGCTTTTCTAGTTCTTCTCCACTGGGTTTTATTGCCTCCTGTTTCATCTCCTGTTAGAAGAAACAGTGAACTAGTATTAAACTGGCGGCAACTTGCTATAGGCCAGACAAGGAAGCACTAACCAACCACCCACAGCTAACAATTTATGCAACGCTGTGCTAAATTTAGTCTTGCATACAGCCAGGGCAGACAATCCCTAGAGCAGAGATGCTTAGCTCTCAGCTAAGGGCAGCATGCAACATATGGTTGCTAAAGCATTCTCCTAGCAGGGAGCTTTACATTTATTTAGGGCTGAGTTGCTACAGTTCCCTCCAAGTCATAACTTTGAGGATTACTCATCCTAGACATGCAAAAGTGGAGAATTTGCCTCCTAATTTAGATGGCTCCTGCAGCCTCTCTGAATCAGCATGCGGTCTCACCCTCGCTGGGGTTCTATTTCCAGCACTTGATTCGCTTCCAGTAAGGTCTGAACCTACGTACTCTGACGGTCACAGGCTAAGAAAAGCATGGAAGAGGAGTGAATGAAATTCGGCAGACAGATAACTGTGCTACATATCTCACTGGGGCAGCTTGGGCATGCAGGTTTGAGGCTCGTGCCACAGACTCTTTTGGTCGTTGATCCTGCATTGAACTTGGAAACAATGACATCTTACCAGCTGAGAACTGGAGGCATTTTTTGATCAGGATGCATCTGAACCGGTAACTGCAACGCCAGCTGATCTGTTCTGAATGTGCTATTTATAGCAGACAGCGGAGGCTGAAAAGTATTGCATCATGCAGCAAGGTTGGTAATATAAAGGACAAACACAGCATTAACCATTTCAAGTCATTTTGGATATCTTACACTCTATAGTTTTGCAGGGAGCTCCTTAGTGGGCTACATGAGCAGCTATGGCACTTGGCTAATAGACCTTTTCCTAGACTCTCTGGAACAGCTTCTGGCTGCTGTTGTGCCTCTGGCACCTTTGGTTATTCTGCCCACAGAGAGACCAAGTAGTATGATGAACATGGAGCCCCTAGAACTGCATTTGTCTTCTCTGGACATCTGTGCACATGCTGAGGCCTGGATACCTCTACACTTAAAGCAGGCTATTCTAGGGAGTGATACAAAATGGAGAGATCAGAACACTATTTATAAGTTGGGGTTTTGCTGAAACTCTCAAAGGAAATAGCTTAATTTAAGTAGGAGCTGGACCACTCCCAGGTCCAGGAGAAAGCTGGGAGAAAAAGAAAAGCAGTATACAGAGAATGTTCTGCAGATTGAATGCTCCTTTCCAGGCCTGAGAAAGCTCTTCGCATCTTAAGTGGTGGGTTGCAGCTGAACTGCTGCTGACAACAGCTCTGCAACGACTGTGGCTGGGGTGCTCTGCCTTTGCCTTTAACTGAGCTGAGATAAGGTCCTCAGGCATGGCTGCAGGTAGAACTCTGTAGCCAGGAGCTCTCTCAACTCACATCCTCCCAAAAGCTAGTATCAGTATTCACCTGTGCAGAGCTCTGTATTCTGCCGTGGTTTTGGAACACACAGTTCAAAGCTGTTGCCGTGAGGCTCTTCGTGGTCACAGTGCACATCCTCCCCACTTTCAGCAAGCAGCAGATCAGGTCTGTGAGGTCCTAACACCGCGATTCTGCTGGACTCCATAATAACCAGCAGTACCATGCAGCTGACCTGAAGCTGTAGCTCTAGAAAGGGCAGCATCTGGAAAAGCAGCGTTCTTGTTGCTTCCACAGAGCAAGCAGAGAGCCAACCACATTAACTACTCCAATCTACCTCAGTTTGACTTGCACAGCTGATTGTGCTGGTAAGAAACACAAGCAGAATAAAAACAAAGAACCAGAAAGTCCTATGAAAGTCCTATGACATGTTAATTTCAAGCTCCATTAGAATCAGTGGAGGGGGAAAAAAAAAAAAATCAATATTGTCTGAATGAAAAAGACAAAGCTTATTGGGAGATAAATATTGTTTTCCCAAGTGTCTAAAAGTGCTTAAAAAAACATACCCCAAAACAAGGGATTAAAAAAGCTTAACTCAGGCAAACAGGGAACAACGTTCTTCCCTCTGATCTTTTATCAGGTCACAACATTCAGCCGCAAGCTGCGTTTGATGAGTGAGGTCCCAGAGCCCAGGACTTCTGACATGCTGATGAGGAAGGAGGAGACAGCTCAGATGCACGGGTCTTGCACAAGGTAGGAGATGTGACAGCTCTGCCCTGTTCATATGAGTAAACCTGGTCTCAGGCCCTGAGACGTTCATGATGAAGCCCATTCTCTTTTCAACTGCCTCCATTATAAATTCCAGGGCCTCCAGCTGACTCATTCCTTCTTTCTGTCTGAGGCCAGGCAAGATGTGTTTTGGAGACTAAGTAAAGCACCACAGATTTCAATCTACTGAATCAACAGAACACTAGAAATACCCAACTCTCTGATTAAAAATCAGACCTGTCTAGAAGGAGCAGACTTTATCTTAGCTCCCCGTCAAATGTTGGGAGACTGGAAAGAAGCTGAACAGGGTGGAATTGCATTAGTCAGGCTCCAAATACTCCTTCACATGTACCATCATGAATACTCTTCCTTACTCTTTTTTCCCCCTCCTGTGCACCGAATTTCATCCTTAGCAAGCCTTTCATGCTTGCTTGGGAATCCTGAACAGCCTAGGGCACCTAGGCAGGTGCCAAAAGGTGCCTGGATGTCAGGAAGATAGGGAGGGAGGAGGTTATGGGTCTGAGAGGCAGACCCAGGCTGGGACACGCTCTGATCCATTCTGCCGATAGCCTGAGGAGGGCAGAGTAGGGACAGCTCTGCTGGGATGCTGCAGCTGCATCACGAATAGTACTAAGGTTTGAGCAAACACGCCCATCACAGAAATGGTTGTCTGCCCCCATCCCGCTGCTTGCATTTGAAAACCTTAAGCGCTGGATAGTTTGGCCCTTCCCAGACTCTCTTCATGTCCCACTGGGGGCATCCACACTACCAAAATGCTACACAAAGTAAAAAGAACATCCCATCAGAGGGACTGGCAGCTGTGCCATGAAGTGCTTCATTCACTGCAGCTGGTGTCCTGCAGAGGTTACTGCAGGGTTGCAGTGGTTTCTTTGTGTGGCAGTCCCTGCCACCACCCCAGAAAAGCCCGTCTCGGCTCAGGCCAGCCCACATCTCCAGGAACCCAGGGTGCAGCAGCAATACCAAGACAAGATGCGCAGCATTAGATGGGGAGGCTCCAAGCCTGGCAGGACAGTCACGGCTCAAAGCCAAGGAAAGGAGAACACGACAGGGTTCTACTCTGAGTCACTGAGAAGGGTCCCTGCACCAGGAAGAAGATCAAGTTGTTCATATACACACATGTACATGCACACACACTGGCTGGCACACAGTAATTTCCGTTGGTGCTCATGGGTTACCACCCTTGCATTATTCCAGACAAAAAGCAGGTTAACTTCCTCACCACCTCACTCTGATGGGAGCAAAGGATGTTTTAAAGAAACACTACCGAGCAAAATATTTTACAAAGACAGATTCCTTTGTATTAGCAATCAGTCGAGTAAATTCAGGGACCAGTTCAGGCACCCCTCTGCTGCCCAGGGGGTTTAAAAAAAAAAAATAAAACAAAACCAAAAAGAAAAACAAAACACAAAAGACCCCACTCTCCAGCTTGGGAGGGGATAAGAAAAACAAGAGGGTGCAAGAGGGTGAAGAACACAATAAATCAAAAAAGTGCTTCTAAGAGAAGCAGCAGGATAAAATAATTCCTACAGTCTGAGAGCACTTCTGTGCTATTCACCAGAGAGGCAGCAATGCCCCCCCCCCCATAGATGTAATGCACACCTGCAAGCACCCTGCTCAGTGCCTGCGAAGACAGTTAACTCCTCCTGTCTTTGTCTGTTCTGGGCAGTGTTTTAATACAGGAGCCAGTTCCCAGGAGGAGTTCCCATCCCCTCATTCCTAGCGTATTCCATTTTCTTCCAGCATCTTTCAGTAGTAGTCATCCTTCTTGCCATCGGCTCCCTGTATGCCTGCACGGTCCTTCTGGTCTTGGGCAAGTTCCAGGTCATCACTGTCATCCACCTCACCTCCATGATCCTCCTGGGTGCAGAGGGAACAGCCAGGAAGGAAAAAAATCAAGCAAGGCCTGGAAAAGGAGACCCTAACTAGCAGTGTGCCATGCTGCTTCTGAATATACCTGTTCTACCATACCAGTCCAGCATGAGAAACTCAGGTAACCAGGGAAGAATCCGTCTCTGCCAGGGACCTCTAGGTCCCTGGCAAGCCACTTCGCCAAGACACAGATGTAAGAATTGTGTGTTGCCATGATCAGCCTGTTCATTTTAAGCACATTTAATATCCTGGCATTACAATGCCATTTTAACATCTCAGTCTGTTGCCACTGCTACATGAGCTGAAGATATCCTACATCCACCACATTTAAAACTGCGTAACAAATCCCGCCCACGACGTGCAGCAGCCAGCACAGCCACCGTTGGCACTTTTAGGTCCAACTATCCAGTGTACAAGCCAGGTTCTACACATAGGGCAAGAATAGCTCCTGACATCGGCTTTGCTCTGCCCACCCCTTGTTTCCCCACCCCCTTCATTCCCAGCAGGCAGCCCAAACCCTCAATTCCTCAGCAATCACGTTGAAACTGCAGAAAAAGCCGGCAGCAGCCACTCACAAAGGGAAAGGAGAAGATGAACAAGACTGGAAGAGGATCCTTCATTTCTATCTACGCGAGCCAGAAGGCACCAAGGTGATCCCCTCTAGAACTCATGCTCTCAGTCTTTGGTGGCTTCCAGTCTTTCCCCTAGAGGAATGCCAACTTGTCACTGACTACAGTAGTCCTGGGGCTCTGAGACACAGCAGTAACACCTGTTTTCAGCCACATAGAGGAGCAGTTGCTTCCTGGCAACTGCGGCTCAACCAACACACCACCTCCCACACTTGCCTTGGGAGCGGGACATGACATTCTTCTGCCACCCATACTTTTATTTGACTCGCTGGCTGTAACCCAATGACCCTTCTCAAAGCACAGGTGTAGTTCTCCCCAGCTCTTCCACAGACACAGGCTAGACCCAGTAGGACCTGTGCAGCAGCAGACTACAGGGCTCCCAGTAAATTTCTCACCACAGGAATAAACCCAGGGTGATGCTTGGAGAATCTCATATTGATCTCGCCCAGCTGCACTGGCACAGCTTGTAATTCACCCCAGCTGCTGTTTGGTAAGCATCTCACAGCCAAACTGCTGCAGATCGATGCAGAAAGAAATGAGGAGGGGAGACAGAGCATAAATGGTACTCTGAACACCTGAAAAAGAAAAGGGAGCAGAGGCAAGTGGGCTCCAGGTTTGTTCAGGAGACCCACCTCACTAATCAGGCAGAGACAAAACTGGAGTCACATCTGGTTTCCTAAAAGTGCTCACCAGTGCTCACATCTGGTTTCCTAAAAGCTGAGTCATCCTCAGCTCCCAGCTACCAACATACCCAGGTAACAATCACACCAGAGAGGGAAAGAGGAAGAACCTTGGTGTCGTACAATTTCTTGCTCCTGATCCTCTTGATAGTCATCCATTGGGTCTTCCCTGGGCTTGGCAGGTCTGCCAGCATCCTGAAAAATACAGAAAGTCAGACACTGTTGACAGTGTCCCAGCCGACTTCCATTCCCTGCCAGGGATACAGTGCTCTTGCATTAGAGCCCCAGGTCTGGAAGACTGGGCTACAGATCAGGAGTCAGGGGGCAGCAGAGAGACAATGAGGCAACCCAAACTCCTTTTGTACTTTCTCCACCCAGTCTCTCTTCCCACCTGCTGGCAGCAGCCGCCCAGCTCCTTCCGTTGCAGAGAGGCAGGCCTCTCCTGCAGCAGGAAGGTCCCAGGGCCACGGCCCTCGCACATGCTGCTGTTGCATCAAGTCCCAGGGCTGCAGGGAACCTACAAGTTATTTAGGGTAGAGTTTTAGGGAGCACAGCCCAGCCCTATCTGACAGTCAGGTATTTATGTCACTAATTCTTTCCACATTTTCACTGATCTTAAGGAGGTGTTGCTCTGTTGGTGATAGCATCTCTTCCTTGTTTGATTTCATTGGTCTGGATTTTTTATTTTTAAGCCTCACTATTAATCATGATTTTACAGCCTGACAGATAGAACACTCCTTTTTAAAACAAGCAACGCTCAGCTGCTTGTCAAAACAGGCTAACATTTCCATGATGCAGAGTCTGGCTTCAGACAGCAAGAAGCACTTTGCAAAATAAATGGATTCCATCTGCAAGCAGGCAAACAAGGAGGCAGAATTCTCACGTGTGGTCACTGCTGCCAAGAGCCTGCTGCGTACCCATCCCAGGAACAGCAACGGCCGCTCTGACCAGACCCTGAGAACAGGCCCAGATTATTGTCTCTGGTTTTGGTCTCTCAGGTGCTTGAAAATAACCAAACAGCACCTCTGCAGTAATAGCTGTGGAGTGAGCCATCTCCTATGCAACGTCTCTCCAGCCACGTAGGTGCTGCAAGTGCTAGGGTTGAATTCAACAAACAGAGGACAGGGCCAGAACAAGTTCTGGTACTGAGCAACCCACTGATTCTCAGAATGAGCTTTCTCCTGCCTGCCATACCCCTGCAGTGGGATTAAGGATCCATCCAGGAACATGACGTTTTCCTTTTAGACGTTAAGCTCTCTGCCTCCTCGCATTCATAGCTGGGGATCTCTCCCTGGGCCCTGCTGGTTGCCTTCATGTCAGTCACCTTCAGCAGCTTCTCCTTAGGCTCTTCTTTCTCACTGGGCTCCTTGAACTTCTCCAAACCTCCTGCCTTCTCTTCAAAGTCAGGTCTCTCCAACTCAGCTTCCTCAAACTCATCCTCACCTTGGTTATTAGGATCCTGGGCAGGATCTGCAGCATCATCTGGCATCTGGACAAGAAAAGCCTCTTGTGAAAACCAGGCAGGATATCCCCTTGGGAGACAGAGGCTAGGGTGAGCCTGGCTTTCACCAGCAAGTAGGAAGCACTGGCCTGTAGCGCTGCAGTCGCACCTCTCTAAGCATGTTAGCAGTTCTAAAACCAAAAACTGTAGCCTTTATTATCCCTCTGAACCCCTCCAGAACCAAGGATTTTGGAGGAGTTGAGTGTTAAAGAAACTTCTGGGAAAGCATCGACTTAAGTGACACAGCTGGATTCTTATTCAGAGCTAGGACTGCATCCAGATGACAGTATTACTTACCATTGGTTCCTGGACAACAGCCTCTTTCGGAGAATGCATGTTCTCCTCTCTCTCAATCACTCCTGCATCTGCAAGGAAAATGGGCACTTATCAGCCTACTCCCTCAAAAGGCAGTGTCACCAGTTAAGATTCCCACTGTTGGGGAGCAGCTGTATTAACTCTAAGCCTAGTAAGGATTTGTCTCGACCTGCCTGCAGGTTGAGGCAGACAATGCTCTATGTATGTTTTCAGGGGCATGCTTCTTTAACACCATTTGCAAAAGCTCAGGGCAAGCAGCACTATGCTCCTACAGTTGCCAAAACTGCTTCCTTGTCCCCAAGGCTGGGGCATAAGCATGTGTTGAAACATGCCCCTAACTTACTGACTAGCATATATGATACAAAGACCAAAACCAGCTCTGAATTCAGCACCTAATCTATATTAATATGCACCTCTCTCTCATGCCACTGCCAAGTCTGGGCAGTATCTACAGCATCAGTCCAGCCATGCAGCCAGTCAGACCATCGCTGGGAGCCGAACTAGACCGCGGCAGGTCAACGTGTCAGTGCCACCTTCCCCTTCGTTGGCACATGGCTGCTGACAAGGTGACGTTAGAACAAAAGGCAGGCTTCCTGTGCCAGGTAGGGGGACGTTCAGGGCAGGAAGAGAGTACTGAGAGAAAAATTCAGCCTTTTAAAATATAGCCTTTGCTTTCAACTAATTAAAGGCCTAATCCTCACCCTGAATCGGATACGGCTCTGATATGCCCCAGCTCTGACACTCACCACTCTGCCATCACCAAGGGCTGAGCGCTTCTCCCTCAAAACATGAGAGGAGCCTGTGAGACAGCAGTGTTCCCAACTGACAGCAGCACGGCCAGGGCAGTCGAGTCATTACTTCGGTTGTTAATTCCAATTAGGACACAGAGGTCAAGGGCTATTGGTCCTCACGCTCACTTATACCTGCCAGGAGGCCTTTTCAGGGTAGAATTCACTTTGA
This sequence comes from Sula dactylatra, assembly GCA_013389905.1. Classification (NCBI taxonomy): domain Eukaryota; kingdom Metazoa; phylum Chordata; class Aves; order Suliformes; family Sulidae; genus Sula; species Sula dactylatra. Next base: position 29,762 of record WEKW01017797.1, on the reverse strand, counting down.
TGTGAACCAATTTGTTCAGCTCCTCTGAGGGGACTTGCTGAAAATCAGGTCAGCAAAACATGAAGCAGCAGCTAAACGTAGCTGTGGGAAAGCACAGGAATACCAAACCTCCTCTCCAAACAGGCATCTGTATGCACATTATCTGTTACCTAACTGTTGCTGTTCTGGAAGGGAGAACTTCACCTACCCGGAGTGAACTGAGCCAATAGCCTAGGAGGACGTCACCCATGTGGGTGATTTCAGCCTTTTGATCTAAGGTTCAGTTAAAACCACTGACCTTCATCTCTGCCCCATGACATCCGTCCTCTGTTCCAAATCTAGAGCCAAAATCTATTGTCAAGAAACCAGGCTGAGACTGGCTTTATAACGTTTGGTAGGATGCAAGTCAGCATTTCAAATGAGATCCTCACAGGAGTCTCAGCTCCCAGCTTCCCTGCCTTACTGCATTCAAGACCACAGAAAAAAATTAGCTACATGAAAAGCCACTTAGTCATTCTACCTCAGTCTAGCAACATACAGAATTAGCATTAGTCATAGCTACATTTCAGTGTCTCTTTTTGACAAAGGTAACTAGCTAACTTCCAGATCTTGCAGATTATTTCCACGTGTGCAAGAGAAATTGATGGTAGTGTCTGTTTGCAGCAAAGAAATCTGTTTACAAAGTGTTCACACTGTATATCCTGGCCCCTTGAGCACAGCAGAGCATCTCTGCACAGATTCTCAGACTAGACACTTCTGCTCAAAAGCCCATTTTAGCTCTCCACTGGCTGACTGGCTTACTGTAATTCATTTTTTATGTCTCCTTTATTTGCTTCCAAAGGAGGTCTGTAGCTTCCCTCTTACACTCGTACACATAAAGCTGCAATTAAGCCAACCTTCGCTTTGTTACTGGACCTATGGAAGTGCTCCAAGCCCCCACCCACCTACTGTAATTTTCTGAAAGGTCAGTAATTTTACAGCTGTTTTCTATTGTTTCACACAACACAAAATGTTATTTAATTGTTCCCTTATTTTTGTCACTCACATGTGACTGGTTACAGGCCAATTGATAAACCTCACCTGGAAAAGGAGGTAAAGAAAAGATTCTGCTCTCACATGCATAGTCTAATGCATTATTCATTAGTTAGTGTAAAGTTCCTCATCACAACGTGAAACCAAGTCAAACGTTTCTCCCAACCTGTTACTAGCTGAGTGAATCAACACACAGGGGTCTCAACAGATCCAAATCAGAAGACTGAGGAATCTTAACACGCTGTTCTAAGAGCTGGCATCTAATTGCCCAAATGCAGTAACTCACTAGACTTTAAAATAGCTGTAGATGCTCTGTTGGCTGACTGACAAATACAACTAGCTGTCCTTGAATTTGTTTGCTTTTAGCCCTTAAGGACAATTGGGAAATTTTGTGCCCTAAGTTAGAAAACCCACTTCTAAAAATATTAAATCAATTGCTATGGGAGACTGAGATCAAGTCTTGCAAAAAGCAGTGACATTTTCCCCATCACTCATAGTAAAAAAGGAAGAACTGAATTAACTTACACAGATTTTGAGTCCCCTACCTTGGAAATGTGTGAGCATGCAGGAAAACAGGGAACAAAAATGGAAAACTATCCAGGCTTTTCATTTGACCGAGGACAATAAAAGCACAAGAACTTTTCAAGAGTTGTAAGGTTTTCCTTTAACACAAGCAGAAAGCTCTTCTCACTCCCCACCTCGATTAGCAATAAATTAGTACTGTACAGCACAGGATTAGGGAAACCATACCCATTTCGAGTTCCTCATCATCTGTCCTTTCCTTCTCGCCTTCCTGATCAGCTGTTTGATGCTCTTCCCCTCTTTTCTGATTGGGTGGCTGTGGGCTGCCTTTCTGCGCCTCTTGCCCCAGCTTGGGATCGAAATGAAGGCTCTTTGGATAACTGTGCACTTGTTCTTCATCCATCTGGGCATTCACTTTGTTAACTATGTCTTTCCAGCTGCAAAAAGGGTATGAAACAAAACAGACCCCCCCCCCTCAGTATATCAAGAGATATTTCATAATGGCAAGTAGAGAAAAAAAAAAATCCAAGACATGCAGAAGTTTGTCCTAATTTAACTTTTTGGCAAAACTAGCTGATTGCCTTGGTTACTGTGCTATCTGCTTTAAACAGAACATTTAATATGCCACAGAAGTACAAAATAAGTTACGCTTTATAAACACAACTTATTGTAGAACTGCTTTATTATTCATATGATACGATAACACATCCACATAGCAATAAAATCCAATTCTAAATACTTACTCATAGAATCATTAAGGCTGGAAAAGACCTCTAAGATCATCAAGTCCAACCGTTAACCCAAAGCCCACCGTCCACTGAAACCCACNCGTCCCATCACCAGTGACTTGGGAGAAGAGACCGACCCCCCCTCACCACAACCTCCTCTCAGGCAGTTGCAGAGAGCGATAAGGTCCCCCCTCAGCCTCCTCTTCTCCAGACCAAACCCCCCCAGCTCCCTCAGCCGCTCCCCATCACACTTGTTCTCCAGACCCTTCCCCAGGGTCTCCCCAAGCCTGTAGCATTACATGGGGTTGTTGTGACCCAAGGGCAGGACCCGGCGCTTGGCCTTGTTAAACCTCATACAAATGATCTCAGCCCATCGATCCAGCCTGTCCAGATCCCTCTGCAGAGCCTTCCTACCCTCGAGCACATCGACACTCCTGCCCAATTTGGTGTCATCTGCAAACTTACTGAGGGTGCCCTCCATCCCCTCATCCAGATCACTGATAAAGATATTTAACAAGACTGGCCCCAGCACTGAGCCCTGGGGAACACCGCTCGTGACCGGCCGCCAGCTGGATTTAGCTCCGTTCACCACAACTCTCTGGGCTCAGCCATCCAGCCAGTTTTTCACCCAGCAAAGAGTACAGCTGTCTAAGCCATGAGCTGCCAGCTTCTCTAGGGGGTTGTTGCGGGAGACTGTGTCAAACGCTTTACTCAAGTCCAGGCGGACAACATCCACAGCCTTTCCCTCATCCGTACTCAAATACACAAATCTAAGTTTTTTCAAAAAATATCAAAAACATAAGTCTGATTTATTGTTCCAACTTAATTTAAAATTAAGATACTACTAAAGTGAAACTGTAGAATTTTGGCCTGTAAGGAGAAAAAACCCTTTCAAAATAAACAGAAAAGCCGCAATACAAAAATTACAGTTTCCCTTGTCTGATAATTTTTTTCTGAAAGCTACAAGCTCTTTTCAAAGCTTTGCAACTGGCACAGATACTTTAACCAGCATCTGTTTATAAAACTCTTCCAGAGCATGCATCTGTCCCCTGTACAAACCCAAACAGTGAAAACACAACTAGCTGAAAGGAAACACTCGCATATTGTTTTGATGGGGTTTATTTTTGGGGTGAGCATGGGAAGAAGTATTTTGTTTCTTCATTCACTGAGGGAAGCCACGTTCCAATACGATTTACTGCTTTTACCACCACCCCCACCCCCCAAATGTTTTCATCCATCTACTGACCTGAAAAATCAATTATTCATACACAGCTCTACCTGCGAGAGTTCAGGCAACCCCTTTCACATAGCTATAGTCAAGAATTCCTTCCTCTGTAATGGTTCCACCTCAAACACACTTCTCCTGATACCTACATCAATATCTATGCCTGCTCCCTTCTAACAGAAGTGCTTCAGAGCAACAAGTACTTGATATCAAGGTATATGCCAAATGCAGCACGTTTTTTCTTTAACGCTTCTCTGCCCACAGCAATAGCGCAGCTCATGTGGACCCAAGCAGAGGCTCAGCAGCAGAATACTTGATAGCATAACACTGTTTCACTGCATGGAAATGAATTGGAGGTCACAGAAGAAACAGAATATTTTCATATTAGTTTGAGTGAACCCCTGAAAAGCCCAGAAGGCAGGGCTGTCTCACAAGGAATGTTTTCTTCCCAAATATCCTTACTCAGGGACACCTTCAGAAACAAAGAAAGGTAAAGGAAGGCATGAAATCCCAATAACAGGTACCCTCAAAAGTGACTGTAACAAACACTTTTAACCTACGTTACCACCAATTTCAAGCAGGATTATTGTTTGGTCTAGCCTGTCCTGCTGCCTGAGCCAGCTGAAATTTAGATGTCCACTTAAGACATTTAAGTTCATAAACTGCTGCGAAAGGACAAGCAGCCTTAGCTTTAGCAGCTTTCTAAAGCCAGCATACTACCACCAGACAAAACTTTCAGTAAGAAAAATCACAACCCGGCCCTCAGCTCAGATTTCCCCATTATAAAACCATCAACATGCAAACTGGCCACCAAGAGCTTATCCGGAATCTGCTGGTCTCAGCCACCCAGCACAACAATTCTTGGCATTGGACGCATGGCCTCTTTTGTACTCTACTGTGGTTTGATATTGTTCTTGGCATTGACACAAGAAAGTTGGTTTATGCACTCCTTAACACAAATCTCATACAGTGTAAATAACAGCCTCCAGCTGCCCAGTAATTTCTTGATGATAGATCCAGATGAAAAGCACACCAAACATACCATGATCTCTGTCCTTGCAGAAATCATTTGCAAAACAAATCCAATATTTGCATTTTCTGTTTCACAGAGTAGTGCCAGTATCCTCTCTAGGCTCTACATAGCTGAGGAAAGGCCCTTCTGCCATCACAACTTCAACCCTCACCCTTCAGTTACACCCGCACAAGTCCCTCCCTGTAAAAAGGCAGAACATCCTCTGTGCTGTTACTCTGTGCATCCATGCAGATGTTATCTATCGAACCACTACGGGGAGGACGTTGCCCTTTAAAGAAACACACAAAGCACCACCTCTGACCTGGGAAGAGTGCAGGTTAAGTGAACAAACAGAAGTGGCAGAGAAGAACGGGTAGGATCAGGCTGAATTTAGAATGAAATCCAGAAGCCTCCTCTCTAGATAAAACAAATTAAATCTTGTTTGCTCCAGTAAACTGAGCAGATATGACCTGAGCACACACGGGGGATAAGTTAAATGAGGAAGCACTATTTTCAGAGTCAGTTTTTGGATTATGGCCAGACTTTGATGAATTGCAGCCTCAGAAAGACATTTTCTTCCTTTTGCAAAACAGACTGGTCTTCTGTGAGTGTTGCTGAGACAGTAAACAGTTTCTCCTGTGCCTGTACAGCATCCAGTACAACAGGATCCTGGTCCCTGACTAGACTCCCAGATACTACAGCAATACAAGTAACATACTGTAGGAATTATCCATTCTGTTACCTACATGGAACGTGTAGGTTCATGTGGTTCTCTCAACCTCTGCCCTTTCCAAGGGACCCCCCTCCCCAGAGCACTCCTCTCCTGTTTACCCCAAGAACGGGTCTGGAGAAAACATTGTGCTGAGGACATCTGATATGAGCAACAGTCCCAGGTTGCAGGGAATTTTAATACCAAGGTTTCAGCTAAGCTCAGACAATTGTGCCAGTTCCAAGTCCTTTATTGTAAACCCTGATCCTTGTATAGATATGGTTGAATTGGTTTGACTTCTCCACATGAAGCTCAAGTTGATGTCAACGACATCATTCTCAACTGCAGGTATGCAGGAACATAGACAGGTTGAAAGCTTGGGCTATCTGATGGATTCTGGCCGTGTCCTCATTTCTGGCATAAAGTATTGCTGTAAACTCTTTTACCCCATTCTGGATAAAACCCATAGTTTTGGGATCACAGGTCTCGGACCTGTCTCACTTTTCATGTTCTAATCGGGCTCTGTGAAGGAAAATCCCTAGCACACCTCAGAAGCGCACTGGCAACAGGAACCCAGGCTCCATTCCCTGGGAGGAAAGAAAACACAGAAGAGAGAATAGAGAGCTTAGGAAGTTGTCTTTGCCCTAGAAGCAAAACCAGAAAACAACTCGAGTACCTAACTGGGGCTAGTGGCCTGCTACTTCTAAATTACCATATAACCTTGGAGATGAGAAGCCTTCAGATCTTCAATGTCTGGTTGTTCCTGCAGAGCTTGGCAGATTACTGATCAATTAGAGGAAAAAATTAGCAAGTTGCAACTCTAATACACAACTTAATGCCTCTTATTTATAGAGACTGAAGGAATTTTTAGCCACTCTCGCTGCTGCAGTTGGGTCACTTTCATCATGCAGAATTTCTTCAGTTTGCTAAACAAAACAGGATATTTAAGTCACCATCACTGAAAGGGAAGAGATTCCTTGAAGTCAGTTCAGATTCCCATCCCGCCCTCTCCTCTTGCTGGTAGAAAATCCATCCTGACCTGATCTCATTCAGCAGTAACTCCTCTTTCTCTCCTCCCCACACACTTTACCAAACAGGTCACATAAAAAGGCAGCCTACGCAGTATGCACCAATAACACAAGAGCCTTTTTTTTTTGCCAGCACAGGACCCACAGCAGGCTGTGCATTTAGTCACACAACATTGCCTGCAACATGACTAGCCTTCTGCTTCAGCCGAGACAGAGACCTGGCAGTTACAGGTTACAAGAATTAGATGACAGTGGGGCCAATAACTAACACTTTCTTCAACCATCTTTCAAGTAGAAACCACAATAAACACAAGAAGAGAGAGACCAGGGACCAGCCTGTACAGGACCTTTGAGCCTGAACACTGAGAGCAGAAGGGAGTTTTGTTCCACCAACCTTTGCATTTGCACCTGTTTGCTCCCTGTAGAGCGGTGGTTGTCTGGCATCTGAGGTTTTTCCGCTGCAGAGGGTTGTTTCAGATCAGATAGTGACAATCCAGGAGCCTGGCTTTCCTCATTGCTTTTCACCTGAATGCGCATCACCATCTTTAGATCCTACAGAGAAGGCACATGCATACTCAATATACACAAGGATATACACAAGCTCCTAATCTTATCAGATACCTGCAGCTCTCCCTTGCATTTGGGCAGGCTTATGGGCCAGAAAAATCTTTTGTCCAAGAACTACAGATTCAGAAGTGCTCCAGAACAAGTCTACAGTCCTGTCCAGTGAGCCTACAGTAAAAGAGGTCCATCTCCTTCCACACAGCCAAGAAGAAATAATTTGGATCCTACATGACCCAAGCTTCTTTTGGGTAGGTGAATCTCCAAAAAAAAAAAAAAAGAGGAACGACACAGCCACCTCTAAAAAAACAACCCCACGCATGTTGCCATTTTAACAGTTACTCTAATTATAGTCTAACCACCCTGCAATTACTGTCATTTTTTTTAGAGGTTTGCTTTCTGTAAGCTCATCCTCAGTCACCCCAGGAGGCAAGGGGTCCTTTTATGATTTACTCTTTGCAGATCCAGCAGGATCTAGAACAAGAACTCTAGCCCATTCATCTGAGCCCAGCCGCTAAACCACAAACTCTAAGAGTACACAGGAGTCTGAAACCTGAGGCCAGGACAGTTTCCACAGCAGGGAAGTGCAATGCACACATGCCTGTCATTACAAATACAATTTTGAGCTTCAAAAGCAAAGGCTACAGAAAACAAGCACCACGTGTGCAGAACTTACTGGGTTCCCATTTGGTAGACTGTTCATGGTCCGGGTGAATCGGATCACGTGGCCATCCCCGCGTCTTGCTGGCCAGGCTGGCACAGCATCTGGCAGTGAATTGGCATCTTGCAGTGGGGCTGGATGGGTCAAGAGCACATTAGCCTGTCGCCTCAGGCCATTGTTACTGTACAAGTTCTGGCCCTGCAGCAGAGGGCCATCTGCCTGCTTCTGAACCCCAGAAACTTGTGATGCCAGCGGGTTCCCAACAGGGTGATTCTCCTGATTAACCGGAAAAGCCTGCAAGGAAGAAAGGACAAGAGCAAACTCAAGGAAAAAGCTCAGTTCCCTCCAGTTCAAAGCCCCATGCTGAAAACCCACAGCAACCCTGCAGAACTCTCCTCCCTGGGGTTCCTGGGAGTACCACACCTTCTGCCTCACAAGCTGCAACTGGCTGTTAGCTGGTGCCATGGGCTGCTCCTTCAGCCCCTGGAACTGCTGCTGCCCCTTCCCAGCTCCTCCTCCTTTGAAGCTTGGCATCTTCTGTAGAGCTTCCTTGAGCTGCCTGAACTCTTCCATCTGGGTCTGAGGGGATGAGAAGGGTACAGAGAAACTTCACACAATAACAGGGTTAAACAACTCCTTGCTGAGAAGAGCCACTCTCTTACAGCCAGTTGTTCAGCACCAATACACTACTAAAGAAGATCATATATTTTATATATGTGGAAGTCTGGAGATAATGTACAACCATTAATGACAAGCTGAAGCTAGTCTTCAGCTTTCCCTCCAGATTTCATGGGTATTCTGTATTCCCCCTTTGCCAGTCTTGCATCTTATTTTATTGCTTACTTTTACCCTGGAAGTGCTGACCCATGACACCGATTCTTTAACCAATGCTATTTAGTGCATGAGCCACTGACATAACTCCTGCTTTTGCACAAGTGTATCCTGGGTCTTGTTAGGTGTGGCTCCCTCTCCTCCTGTGCCTCACACACACGTACCTTCAAGGTCAGCTTTTTTTCTTCCTGGGGAGGCATTTCTCCACGGATGTGCTCATCTCAGCAGGGCTGACATTAATTGCCATAATCCTACTTGGCAATTCAATTTACTTTGCAAGACAAATGAAAATTGATTCTCCTGGACTGTTAAGCAAATGCAACACTTTTCTCTCTACTGCAGCTTATTTCTTCTATCTCCAACCCTGAGAAGTAGGGCTTGAAAAAGGTACTCAGGAAAAGCTCCCCACTCTTACCCCAGTTATTTATAGGAAAGTGAGGGGAGAGAGTTTTTCATATGCTTGCCAGGGTACCTGGAAATGGACCAAATTAGGGACTGAACAGAGTAGGAAAGGTTCCAAGCAGCAAGGAAAGTTTAGCAGGAAATTAATTCCGGAGCAGACTCTGTTGATTTCAGTTCTTCCCCCTGAAATTTGACCTTAAAATTAACATTTAAAAAAAAAACAAAAAACAACAAAACAGAACTCAACAAAACGACTCAAAGCTAACGTAAAAGGAATGAGGAAAGGAAAAGGAAGCCAAGAACAGTTCATGGGATATAGCCCTAGCTAGCAGGAGACCGCTTCCAGTCAGAACAAGCTAGATGAAAGCAAAACTTGCACCCATCAAAAGCCTGTTAAGGTGGTCAGCCCAGAGGCAAAGAAGCTTTAGACTAGCCTTAATGCACAGACTCCCGCACGCTATTTGTATCCCCATCACAGCAAGCTGTGCATACATCACTTGACGCCTCCGTGCCTGATTTTACCTGGCAGGCCAACTAATATGACAGCTACTGCAGGCTCAGTAGTCTGGCTGGGGCTTGTGAAACGTGTTTGAATCCTTGGAAAATGAACATGTCATCTAGAACACAAATTACTCCTCTAAACTTTCAGTTGCCAGAAGGAAGCAAGATCAACAACAGGATACTCAGCATAAATCAACACTGCAATGAAGAACTGCAGTGCTGATAAAGAAGTTGAGAATCTTTGTGGGTGTCTGCTCTAACACACAGCATCTTGCCCCACTGAAGGCAAATGCAATTCCATTCACCTGTGTGTTATGAAACACTGATTAGACACTATAAAGGACTGATCAGAAAACTGAACAGAAAGCTATGATTTAACACTAGCCTCATCGTCGAAAAGATCCAAAGTATTTTCTGAAATCATTGGGATCAACCACTGCCACTTCCATGAGAGCCAGAAATAGCAGTCGGACAGATGGTTGGAGCACAACCTTGTTACACGACTGTCTAGTACATTTAGAGCAGGGAGCTGAGCCCTGCCTCCCCCACCCAGAGCAAATCCTTTTACTCTTGCTCACTCTTAATTTTGGCAAGAAATGACAGCGAGCTATTTCTTGCAAACTGCTTTTCCCATTGGTCACAACACTGAAGGGGCCAAAAGTTAAGCCTGGCAGTACAGAAGCTGCCACCATGTTTTCCAGTCTGCAAGCACTTGACTTTGTAGCCTCAGCCATCTATTTTGTAAATGCTGTTCAGAGTACGCGCTAGTTTGTGCATTTGAACTGACGATTGCTTCCTCTAATGCAGCACAGTTAGCTGAATAGCATTTTAAAGGTGGTCTGCTGAAGGACTGGTCCTACGCGGTGTGCCAGATGCAAACGCACTCAGCATTGACCCAGCAAGACAAAAGCAGAAATACGTAACGGCAAACAAAGGACCTTTGATCAACTGTTACTGACCCAAGCTGTCAATGGCAGGGGCCTGTATGAAGGGAGCTGACTGGGTCTTAACTGGCAGCTACTTTGAAAATTTGGTCAGGAGGTCTAAAAATAAAGGCTGAGACACATTTTGATAGCAGGAGGTGTGAATGTAGACTTGCCAGAGCACTGGAGAGGCTTGTAATCACTGCTGTTACAATTTCTGGTGTGGGCTTGCTGGACTGACCCCTACAGAGACTAGCAGTCTCTGTTCAGTTTCCAACAAGTACACTTGCCTCTGCACTATGGCTCCAGAGAATCTTACCAGGCTGCCCTAGCCACGTGGAGGGGGGTAAAAAAAAAAGCAGTTCAGTGGTAAGTCACTATTATGAAGGCAGGCAAGTCAAATACACTCACGGTCCACCCGAGACCCCTCAAACCACATCTGACATGAGCCAAAGAGCTATCAAATGACAGCTGCCTGCGATGCCAGTAACCTGGGCTTCCTGCTGGGAGCAACCAGTTATCTGTGAAGTCTGCAGTGCCCCAGAGCCACTTAGTCCCTGCTGTTTTGCAGGGCAGATCAGGTCAGAACTCAAGAGCAATCCTGTAGAAGTCAAAAGCCACTACCTCCCACACCTCTAGTTCAAGTTCAGCATCCAGTTCAAGGGAAGAATCAGTTGTCAACAGCATCTAACCACAACTAACTCCTTGCTTCTGGGCTTATCCTATAATCCAAGGAAGTGCTTGACTGAAGGCTGTTAATTAACAACAGGAAAGGCTAATTCAGACTGCAATGTGACTCTTAAAGTGTATTTACAAAGCTGCTTGTGTCTTGGCTCAGTACAAGAGCCTCAGACAGACACTGTAGAGACATTGAGGCCTCCCACTTCTCCCAGCATATCCTGCTTTCTCCCTTCTCTCAAGTCAGCTGGGAGCTCCCAGCTTCAGCTGGGTGAGCAGAATTCTGTGAGGTCAGGACTTCCAGTGTGCTGAAGAGGCTTTTACTATCTCTATAGCATGATCGCAACACTATACCAACAAAACTTCTGGGTTTTTTTTTCCCCTGCAGAAAAATGCTTTCCAGCCTCTCTAGTCTTAAGCCAACACCACTTGCGTATCTGCCCCAGCCATCAAACAGCTCCAACACTTTTATTACTGAACACTAACTTCTTTTTTTACTAAGGCTCCACAGAGAGATGCAGAATGGAGCCTTTTTCCCAGGGTTGTTGAGTGCCTATTTGCAGCCTCAGCAAGCTAGGCAATGCACCTCTGCATTGCTATTTCCCTCTGCAATTAATTTTATAGGCACAAACACAGGCAATTCACCATCATTTCGGGTGGAATTATTTAAGATGTGGGTAAGTGACAGGAGATATTCCAAGGTTGGGAATATGCTGGTTCATGCTCGCTTGAACCAGTGACTTGTGTAGCATACCTGTATTTTCAGCTACTGGGACAGATTCCAGGCTGGAGAATTTAATTTATACAGAATGCATTTATACTACCAGCACTTTTTTTGGCAACTCACCACACTGGAATACAGTGTGATAACTAGATTTATTAGAGAATATTTGATGGTGCACCCAGACCCCAGTGAAAGATTGTCCCACGTGGCCACAAACACCCCCTTGTTGATTACCTGGGCACTAAGGAGCTGAGAGTGAACTTCCTGGTGGGCCTTCCGAAGAAGCTTGCTCTCTTCTCTGAGTTTATAGACTGTATCTGCAAGACAAGAAGAAATTTGCTTAAGAGCACTATTTTCACAAGTGTAGTATCTCTCTTCCTTACCATAAATTCCTCTTGACCTCATAGATCTCTCCAAGCCCAGGAATTACAGTGAAGCACTAGCCAAACACACTGACAAACCTGAATCATCATTCCTTTCAGCGCTCGGGAGACCTGCCCATCCAAGGAACTTCCTCTCCAGAGTGTCTCTACTATTGCTATCAGGGTCAGGCTCCTGCTGCGTTTGCTATTTGTTTCTTCATTTCCCTTACCCGTTGCAGCTGAATAGCAGGGAGAGCAGTGAGCAGTGGTGACTGCCCCTACCTGTGGTAACTGGAAGGTTGAGAAACAGCTACAAGAGAGGTCTGTAAGGTCTCCAGAACCCACAGCAGATCCAATAAGGAGGGCACAGAGAAGCTGCCTCTTGAAACGACGGTACAAACAAAAAACCCCACAACCCACTTAGAGAAAGCAATCACAGGACTACTTAGTCCCCCGGCACATTCATTCACATGCTGTTAAGTAGCAAGCTTGGCCTTGCAGCCCCAGGCTGGGCTCCTTTCAAGCTCTTTGCACACCCCTAAGTACTTCAGTGACAAGACAAACAATGCACTTATATTTCACTGCCTTGAATACAATTGTGTATCCTCCAATAAAAAGGAAGACTGTGTCAAAAATTGTCAGCCTTATTTTGGATCCTGAAGCTCTCTTAAAATATCACTAGGACTGCATGCACTGGGATTTCTCTGCAAACATAGTTTGCACCTGCCAGGACAAGGATAGGAATTGTTCCTGTAACAGGATGGTCGCTCTGCTGTAGGCTGAGCTGCTTGCAAGATTTCAGCTTAAGCTTATAGATACTTCTGATGACAGTGGTGTATCTTTTCTTTTTAACATTCATCCCTGGGACAGGACATTTTGTCATTGAGGTTGGGTGCTGTGTTCTTGCTTGTGGTGAAGGTTAACATCAAACTGAGAAAAGAAGGCCCTGTGTTTCCTGCAGCCAGAAGGAAATATGGAATTATGTCCTATGGGACTACAGCTTTAGCCGAGTTACCTTGTGCACACAGAGTGCTGAAAGCGCACACAGCTGTGGGTGTTAGCCTGGAGCAGTGAATAAGGGATGTGTTTTCAGGCAGCTAGTCCAGGCTAGATGACAGCTAGCACAAGACTGCTACTGCTGAGACCTCTGACTACAATACAGACATTCCCCCAGGCCTTCAAGAGAACCAAAGGCATCTCAAGTGTGGGAGACACATGTCCAAAAGAACCCTGCAGTTTCACTGAGCCAATACCTCAGTAACATCTAGGTCTTCAAAGCATATTCAGAAACTGGAAATCAAACCTTCATGCCATTGTATGTCCTTTCTCTATCACCAGCAGAGCAGGCATGAAATCCTGGTCCCTATAGCTTCAATCAGGAGCTTTACCACTGGTGTCAATGGGAAGAAAATTTCAGCTGTAACTACAGGGTCCTTATCTCCAACAGTAGCTCAAAGATCAAAACTATCCCTCTGCCTTCAGAGCAGACTGTGCCAATGAGTGATGAGAAAAAAATGGCAAGTACAGAATTAGCGTGGGGGAGCACAGCAGAGGACAGGCTGTGCTGGGGGTGTGAAGTGCAGCGTAAATAGACTGCAGTTCCTATAAAGCACAGGAGAAAATAGTTCATAATGCAGCAGGTGAGGGCCTGGAATAACGGGAGGAAGCAAACAGGATTCAACAGGCCCCAGTTAACAAGACCGGGAAGCTTCAGCTATCTGAGCATATACTCATAACCCATTAACCAGCAGTCAAAAACCACTGCCAGAAACAGGGAATTTTCAGGAACAGGGCACAGATGCCCCAACCATTAAGTCACATGGCACAGCTGCACCATCCCCAGATCCCAGCATCTTCTGCATGTAGATAGCTCTATGTCACCAACTTGAGAGCTGCCCCAAAGCTGTAAAGCAACCAGGACCACCAAGAGGAGAGACCAAGCCGAGCTCCACCTGTGAAAGCAACCCCTCACACTTCCCAGTGGGCTTCTGCTTTCCCCCAGCATCCCTGGGGTGAGTGTTTCATTTTTGCAACTGAATCTAGCAAAAATCCCTCAGTTCCATTTTAACAGACCTGAGCAATGCCCACTGCTCAGATACCTCTTCTGGTCTCTATTATACTCACTGACAGAGGCACGTCTTCCAACACATGTCTCCTGAGGGCACATTATATACAGAAAGTACTGGTGGAACATAAGGAAATAAAATGAGGCATTAGCAATGCTACTAGCTCTCTGTCACCTCTCATAAGACTGTCTTGCTCTTTTGTATGGCATGGTTACCAATACTCAAGGGAAAGATTTACTAGCCAGCTTTGAGCTTAAAGCTCAGGAGATGGTACCAAGTGAACAGTAGCCTGGGAAGATGGACAGAGAATATTAATAATCTCAGCCATAAGCCAACCTTCCTGACTAGCTTCCCTCTTGGAATTGTTTTTCTGATTGTTATTCTCCTTCCTCTGGCAGATTTTGTTTTCTTACTTCATTGGGGGCTGCATATTTCAAGGGGAGAAACAATCAAATATTTAGGTTTCACTTGCTTGTGCTCAATTCCCCACTAACCCAGGAGTGCTCATCAGATACTAGGGCTTCGTTGATCAGAGAAAAACAAAACAAAACATCAGCAGATTTCACTCTTCCAGACCTAATCTAAGTAAGAACAGATGTGAACCTTAAAAACCCCCCAATCTAATTAAACAGCAGACTAAATAGAAACTGCTGTTTGGGAATTAAAGGGATCAGCATTCTCTGCAATACTTGCACTATTAAATACATTTTATAACCTACACGATTAATTACAAAAAAAATGTTTAATTTGCTCCCAAGCTTAAATGTTAGGATTTGCAGGATTCTAGTGGTATAGAAACTGGTTTTCATTGTCAAAAGTGTATGAAGAAGTGGAAAATGTATATTGAAATAGATGGGATACAAACATGTCACAATGTTTTATCTCTGCTACCTTAGTTGCACTCACCCACCAGAGAAAGGATAGGGTAAGGCAGTATTATCTGATGGATGAACCTGTTGTTTCTGCCCCAGCCTACTGTGGAACCACAAGCATGTACCTCTACCTTAGCCTCATGCCTTTTACTTTTGGATTATCTTATCCATTTTGAGTGTGACCTCCCTGGGACATGGACTGTTTAACAGTCTGAATACGATCAGCATCTGGTACAATAATTTGTTATCTTACCTAGCTTTACACAAATTCTACACAAAATAAGATAAGTAGCAGCTGCAGTAAGAGTAAGCAGCCAGCAAAAGTTAATTAGGCTTTTAAAAATAACACCATGAAAGTGCTGGTATTGACAGAAGCCATGGATGCCCCACGCAGTATAACAGTACAGGGGTCTCTGAACCCCAGAGAACTCAAAGTATGGTTAAACCTAAGGTCATGCTGTCTCCCATGGGGCTATAAAAAAAGGAAGCTCTCCTCTGTGACCCTACGCTGATCATGCAATTGCAGCCTGATCAATGCATTTGCCAGCCCGAGCAGCCAGAGGTGTGTGTGGTGTGTATTCCTACACAAAAACACCATCTGTGAACCTCAGTGGCTTCCCTCGCATGGGGAAGCTGCTCGATAGCCCACTCTGCATCTCTCACCTCCCCTCAATGCAACCTCAGGACACCTGGCCAGTTTTAACACTGCCCTTGTTCCTGCACCATCACCCTGAGATAGGACAACGCTCCAGCTGAGGTATGGAAGGGTTAAGGTGCTGCACACTCAGTCATACAGAAGTGTTCCTACTGCATTTGCAGACCTTTTGGGGGCCTGCAGAAGAAACGCTGTCCTCTCCTGAACTCAGTTCCTCACTCCCTTCTCAGCCTGGTGTTTGCTCAGCTCTCCATCACACTCACCCTGCAAGTTTGCGACTTCACTGTCCTTCTCCTGCTGCAGCTGGGCATACTTCTGGCTATGGGTCTCTAGTGCCTTACGATGTTCCAGTTTCAAGCTGTTGTGCTGCAGCTGCAGGTCAAGTAGCTGCTTCTTGACATCTTCATGCTGGTTCTGAATATGAAAAGAAGTGACAGAGTCAGTACAAGGAGAAGAAGAGTGATTTAGCTATTGTGAAGTGCTACTTGAGTGTCTCTGTTTACTAAGTTGCTTGGGGAGGCAGAAGAGATGTTTGTTCCTCCAGGAAGGTAGCTAGAAATCTCAGAGACAATAAAATATTCTTTGCGTTCAGTGGTTCAGGAGGGATGTGAAGTGACAGTTAAACTCTGCTCTGTGAAGCAGTTTGGGAGGTCTCCTTGGAAGCCACTAAACTGGAAGCAGAACGTGGAGGCAAGTCCACTCCTGCCTGACAAAGAGACGGAGACTCTGCGACACAGCCAAGAACTACTCCTATTCCTTCCCAACTTCCCTGCATGCCCTGCTCTGTGAGAGCAACGCAGGCTATAATATTTGCTGATATCAAACCAAATGCCTGTGGAACACTGCACAAATCCAAGGTCCTTTCCAGAGTCCCAGACGTGCTGAAGGACAACATTACCTGCAAGGACAGTTTCCATGGTGCATGTAGCATCAGTCTGCACACTGCATTACAGGAACAGTTCACCTTTACGTAGGGCTAAGGTCTAATTCCCATTGCCTTTCTGCATGCCAGTATTGCTAGTCACTTCGGACACACGGATACCTAAACACTCAGGTTGTTCTCTCTGCTTGATTTGCTTCCTGACAGCCTGGCTGCTCTCCCACCCACCACTCCAAGCTGCTAGAACAGGAGGGAGACCTTTTGCAAGGATACCACGTCCTCTCACATAGTGACACCAGAGAGCCCACATTCCCCATAGTAACATGGGGCTCACAGGCATAAAATGCCAGGATAACAAGACTCCAACAAGATCACAGACTATTTCAAGCAGGCCAAGAATTCATCAGATAGAAGTGGGTTGAAGAGCTGTTCTCTTCTCCCCTCCCCTGTGCAGAGCCCAAGAACAAAACGTGCTGAGACATCCTTTTGCTCAGACCCATTGAACCAGAATTCACCTCCTTTTTTGTTCCCATGGTAACCTAGAGAGTCCTTCCACATTCAGTTTGTCAACACCAATTATGTATGCAGATTGATTGGCTCACAGGTGAACCCTGGCCCTTCCACACAATAGCTCCTCAGGACTCAATTTCAATCAGCCTTCCTGTAAAAAAAAAAAATCTCCTTTTTTTTTAAAAAAAACCCAACAAAACAGAACAAAAAAAACCAACAAAAAAACCCACAAACAACCCAACACAAATCTCTAAATGCTATCGATGATGATATTTATCCCCAATAAAACAAAGCATCTATGGCCCAGGCATTCTCCCCTGAAGCAATTATCCTCCACTAAAAGTAGAGAAATAACTCTGCTCCAAAAATACATGCAACGCAGAGCAAAAAAAGCTATTGGTATGGAGGGGTCCCAGAGACAGAGCAAAGAGGAGAGACGATGTCAGGTTAATCAGATCACAAGACCAGGAGGGAATATAAAGAGAATAGAAGATTCCTGCTTTGGCCTTCAAAGACATTAGGTACTTAACAGTTCTCTACCGAGCCACCAGCAGAAAGCACTGCAGAGGAACCACAGCTCTAAAATCATTTTGATACTAAACACCTCAGAAGCCACCAACATTAGCAAGTGAAAATTGATTTTAACAAGAAACTACGCAATTCAAGGAATTTTAAGTCCTCATCAGCTCAGGTCAATTAATTTCTAGCCCCTATTCTGTCTGGCAGGTGACGTGCGTAATGTCTGTCCCCAGACTGCTCACAGTCAGGAAGAAGGGAGGGAACATTCATCCTTTGATAGCAGCAGGAAGCTGAAGAGAGAGGTAAGTGCCTTGACCACAGTCACACAAAGCACCTGAGGCCCAGTCCAGCTCATTAAGCACACAGAGCATCCTCACTCCCAGCTGGTTTCTGCGGATGGCTGTGACCAATGTATGCAAACTTTAGGAGGAATATAAAGATGCTGTTTTATCGTAGGTGCAGGACAGGAGGTCTGGAACATGCTACATGTGATTATTTTTCAGAGAAGCAACTGTAAAAGCAGAGCATTCTTTACCCAGTCAGTTCTACCAAAGCTAGCTATACTGACAGCCCTGAGGAAGCCAGGCACCTCTCATGTCCAGAGCTGCCCATCTGGCTGTAATATCATTCCCTTCTCAACCTCATAGATATGCTGGTTTACTCAGTCAAGCAGAAAATGCAAGACACAGCACATGGGTGTCGTGCAAATCACGTACAAATGCAGCTGGGGGTGACAGAATACAGAGACCATGCTGCCACGACATGTCACTGCATCCCTACCCATCACGGCCAACACGGTAATACGGGCTGTCGTGGTTTAACCCCAGCCAGCAGCTAAGCACCGCACAGCCTCTCGCTTGCTCACTCCCCCCTCAGTGGGATGAGGGAGAGAATCCAAAAGCCAGGCAGCTGGAGGTCCAGCTCTGCTCAGGAAAAACAGCCCAGTGGTGCTAAGGGTTGCTGGAACCTAGCTCTCTTTCTACATCCCAGACTCAAAGGGGCAAAGGCCTTGACTCCGTGTAAGCACTGCTCAGCGGTAACTAAAGCATCCCTGTATTATCAACACTGTTTTCAGCACAAATCCAAAACATGCCCCATACTAGCTACTATGGAAAAATTAACTCTATCCCAGCCAAAATCGGCACAGGAGAAATATCATTCAGGAAGTCGGCTAATCTTCGGAAAATCAGGAGTCCTTCAACTCAGCTGTATGAATTCAGGCCAGCAAGTCCTCTCATCCCACCTTCCCTTTGCCTTTCAGACAACATGTAGCGCCCAAGGTGCATCTGCTATGCAGCAGCTCTGCCTCACTGAGGTCTCTGGGGAGGTGGGCAGGTGGGGGGGCAGGTAAAGAGAAAGACAATGAGAGTACCTTAAAAACATGTATTCCTGCCATGATTTAGAAAGCAGCTTTGTAGACAGCATTGTACAAAATAGAATCAGTAACTGGATGCTTAGCCCACAAGCAAAGGCAGGGCACACCTCATTGCAAATGTCCAGGTTTCAGCCATTACAGGAAGTCCATGTAAAAAAAAAATCTTTTGTGTAAAGCCACCCGCCTCCTTGCCTGCCTATCCCAGTGAATGCTGGGATGCATTCTGCAGAATGATGTTAAAAAAATTTTAATCTCCACTCAAGAGGATGAAAGGAATTGTAAGACAAAGTCTGGCCCCAGCAGGAATCCAGACACAGGCAACTACTGTAACTGCTATTTTTGGACAAAGTCAAGCTCCTTGCCCCTTTGAGTCTGGTGTGCCAGCTGCAGATGTTAATCAGACATAGATGACTTCAATACAGATCAGAATGACAGCAGTGGCCAGAAACACCAAAGCCAGATATGCTGATGTGGCTTCATGGAAGTCTTTGGCCATTTGGGACATCCGTTTGGGACATCCAGCTTAACAGAGTTAGTTGCTCCTGTGCAGCATTACATGTCTACTTCCTACGTAATGGTATTGCTGGCAGTAATCTCCCTCCTGAGGAAGCTGGTACCAGTGGGAAGCATTTTTCACCTGTGCTCCAGTAACAGAAGTGTTACTCAGTCTCATAACTAGCTAGAAGTTGAGCTGAATACTGCTTTTTCAGGGTGGTGGGGCTGAAGTCTACCACACTGCAGTCCCAAGGGCTGGCCTGTCTTTCAGCAGCTGTTAATGTAGTTAAAAAAAACAGATTCTCCCCCAACCCCCATAAAAGGAAGCAAGAGGAAAGGAGCCAGGATGAAATGCTCCCACTGACCCCTCGAGACAAGCAAACCAGAGCATTCTGCTCAGACTGCAGTTGCTATGAAGAGGAACGTTACTATTGCAAAGTGTTCCCAGAATCTGCAGTACTGGATAATACCCAAGAGACAGAACTGTACTTCCCTTTTCCCAAAGTTTGAATCCAAAAGCCAGGCAGCTGGAGTTCCAACTCTGCTCAGGAAACGCAACCCAGCAGTGCTAAGGGTTGCTGGAATCTAGCCCTCTTTCTACATCCCAGAATTAAATTATCATTTCACTGCCAATGCTCTTAACTAAAAACATTTAAAAACCACCCTCACCAGCCACAGTTGCATTGCTCTAACAAAAGCAAATTTTAACATCAAGGCATGCTTCAGGTAGAAGCATGTGATCAGCTATAAAATGCTATAAGCCAACCCATTCTGTCCCTTTTACATGGACTGGAATACATTGTATTAGCCCAAAGGGCAAGCTACAATGAATAGACCCATTTTCACACTAAGAGACCCAGAAAAGAACACGCTGAACAACGGAACTCCTCTGTAATAAACTGCACAAAGACTACCATTGAAATGAGGTATAGGTGAAGGCTGTAATCTGATACAAACCCCAACAGAATAAATAGGAAACTCCCATGAACCTGAATAGTCAGGAAGGAATGTACATCAACACCACTGTGTGGTCTCCTCCCTCTGTGCTGGCACTAGCTGCAGGAAACCCTTGGTCTCTCCTAGGCATCGCTGGTAAGCGAAAGCACCGACTCTCCTTCCAGGGAGCATTCTCTAACACAGCAGATCGTGAGTATGTGAAACCAGACTCCTCCCTTACCTTCAGTATCTTGTGCTGGGAACTGAGTGCCCCGTATCTGTTCATAGAATCTTGCTGGAAAGAAAAAGATTCAACAGTGCCATTAGATCCCAGAAAAACCTAAGGCAGGGAGAAACACACACGAGCACCCGCGCAGCCGCTGCCCCAACAGCAAGCTCCCCCTCGCCCCTTCACACACACAGGCACGCACACGGCGACTGGGAACAAGCCCACCAAGGTGACCAGCAGAACATGCAGCCTGAGCACGGCTGGGAAAGAACCCTTTTAAAACAACCTAGCTACCAGCTAATTAATTGCACTCTCTTGATTCGCATTCATAATAGTTTTCCCCAGTCTTCAGTTCTTTATCTAGGACAGCCCCAGTGCTGACAGAGCTTTGCACAGTAAAATCCCCCCAAAGCAGTCTGAGCACTCTTTGCAGCAGCTGAGGGGGAGGCAGAGAGCACCAGAGCTAAGGCTCTCGCCTACACATAAAAATTGCCCCATTTAACAAAAAATTGATCACTAAGCAATTGAGTAAAGCAAACTCCTGTAACTAGGTGCAACTATCAAACTAAGCTCAACTGACACAAACCAGCAGCAGAGAGGAATTTACATGTGTTCACAGAGGGGTCCGTACCAGTTGAACAGATCTGCTTATGCCTTGCTAAGGGTCACATTCTTCCCCTTTGTCCCCAGGGTACCATTCTTCACTGTAGCACCAGCACCCCAACACAGCAGGCGTTAAAGCCACCAGGCAGCTGTGCTCGAAGGCTAAGTCCCCACAGCAGTAGTGGCACGTGAGAGGGAACATGCTGTAGCTTTTCCCATCACATGCAGTTTTACAAACATCTGCTGGGATCTATGTTTGGGTAGCTTAAGGCAACATGGCTGAGACACTAAGAGTCACCATGGAAGTGCAAACTAACCATCATGCAGAGATTTCCACTAATACCCACAATTTAACTTATATGATAAATACTCAATACAGTATGAAATATTACCAGCAAATGAGCACAAATTGCAAGGGAGCTGCCCAGCCATTAGAGTACTCAGATATTCATCTGTGAGTTTCTTTCTGTAACAGGATGACATTCACCCACAGATGAGCAGGCTAAAAGCAATTCCTCTTCTGCAGCATCTCATCAACAGATGCTCTGAGAAAGGAATAAAACCAGCCTTATAACTTCAAATTAATGGGACAGACTGTAACCCAGGGATGCATTTTTTCCTAACCCTCACTGACGAGTCCTTCTTTTCCCTGCTGAATGAGAAGTCCACAGCCTAGTGGAAATCATTTGCCAATCCCTGGAGACAGTAGACAATGGATATGCTTTCCCAAAAAAACCCATGGCCTTTCTTCTCCATGTTCTCTGTGGTGTGCCTCGCATTCAATATCCACAGGACTCTTCTGTACCATGAAACAGCAATTCTCTTTTCAGACTGCAGCACAGGACTCCCTGCTACACCAGGAGCTGACAGTGAAGTCATCTACTCCGCTGTCACACATGGGAGAAGGGGCAGAATAGCTCTAGCACAACACAGTCTTTCCCTAAGATGAAGTAAACCCTCACACACCAACAGCCTTGCAAGGAGGAGTCAGCCAAAGTTCACCTTGTACCATACACACTCATAAGTCTTTCACGCCTTCCAGAGTGCAGCACTGGCCTCATGACTGGGGGTGGTACTAGAAAAATCTTTACCATTATTGCACACACACACTCTGAAGAAGAACCATACCTACCTTCTCCTTGTTGAGAGCTTCCTGAGCTTCTAACTTATACACTAAAAAATCTAGAAATGGAAGAAGAGAAGGCAATTAATGAGCTGACATTTAACAAGGATGTGGTTTATATTTTGGTGGGGGGAGGGAAGGAGGAAACCAGCCCCTTGCTGAGCAAAAGGCTGCAACTCAACAAGCTGGAATGCAGATGCTGCTAGGAGACTCCACTCAACGCCCTCAGAAAGATGGCAGTATTTTCCATGAGAGCTGTCTGCCCATCTAGACTGGCCCAAATGTCCTTCCTTTCCCATTCTATAGGCAAGTGCATTGGTGACTTTCTACTTCAGCATGCAAACAGCTACATTTTGATGTGATTGGAGCTGTGTAAGGATTTGGGGTGCTCTGAAATGACAGATGACTCTGGAAAAGAGAAATCAAAGCTTCTGAGAGACCAAAAGGAATTCATCTGCTGATCTCATCTGCGCCACCTTCTTAAAATGGGAAGGTCCCATGACAAGATCAGGTTTATTAGGATGCTTCATTTTCTCAGTCAGTCCCCACCAAACAAACGAAAGAGGCAGAAATGCAGCTTCTCCCTTAGCTCTGTAGCCACATAGCTACAGTCAAGCCTGGATGGTCTATGTCAGTATTTCCAGCAACACAGTGCATGTAGGAGTAAGAAGCAGTGATGTTACTCCACATACCAGTTTTGAAGACAAAACCCAAGCTATTAAGTTGCCAACAACAATCGGGTGCAAAGGAGCGTGACATCCACGCACACCACTCCACTGGAAAGTACATGAGCTAATCTATCAGCTTTCTACTTCCTGTTGTACTTCATGGTCTTCAAACAACCTGCATCTGTCTATCCACTTTTGTAGATCAGCTTTAAAGGCTCTGACAGTCTGTATTGTCCATGTATTATGGAGTGCAGTGATGCTAATATTATTAAGCACTTGTAGAGCTCAGCATCTTCAGATCACTTCTATAAGAAAGTTTACATATTTCCAAGAAAAAGAGCACAGTCTAGTGCCAGGTTTAGCTGTCACCTAAAGTGTTCAAACACCACGTTATGGGTACTGTTACTCACAGATTAGACTGAGGACATATGCAGGAATATGAGAGAACAGAACCCACCTCACAGCATTGTAAAATCACCAGATTTGATTATAGGGGAAATAGAGTGTTAGAATATTGTGTGTTGAAACTTGTAATCATAGAACCCTCATCAGGTAGTTACTGTTTTGTATCAAGAAACTAATGGAAACTAGATGAGAACAATGGAGAATTGAATAGAGGAGTTTTGTATGAATCTTGTAACTTTAGGAACCATATCAGTTAGTTACTGTACTTGTTAAGTTCTGCGAGGCTAGGGAAACTTGTCATAGAAACCTGTTATGCATCAGGGATGTCACTTGGAAACTCCATTATCTTTTATTTTGATGTGAATATTAAGAATTGGTGACCAATGATTATTTTAGGATAAGAATGTTGATGAAGTAATATAATCAAAGAAACCAATCACTGTAAAGTTAATATGGATACGACAGAAAAAGTGTATAAAAGCTGGTGAATGTTAATGCCAAGGGGAACACGCTTGAGGAGGAGTTATCCCCCGTGTTCCCGGTGCCATGAATAAAGAATGCCTGCCTTTTAACACTACATTGGTGTTACGAGGTTTATTCCCGATTTCGGTGACAGCAGCACCTTTTGCCCATGTGGGCAGGTCAGTTAAGTATTCTCTAAGTACAAACCAAGGATGAGTCTCATCCGGGGGCATTCAGTAACATCCACACACGACCCTGAAGGCAGAAAACACTTTGGGTACAACACACACATCTCCCCACAGGACAGCTGGAGGGTTAGCTGGCCACCGCTATACCATCCATGCAAGACACTCACCTTCCTTTGTCTTCTTGTGTTCCCCTCGCTCCTTCTGCAAGGATCGTTCTAGCCGGGATCTGTGCTCATACACAACTAGGGAAGCAGAAAAACACAGAGCATGAGATACACCCTGAAATGTCTTCCCACATTTTTCCCCAAAACAGGGCTCTCACAGGTAATGTGACCGGGGGCATATGCGGACCCCAAATCCTTCCACGGACTGGGCCAGCAAGTGCCTAAGAAAGGAGGCTTGGGCA
This sequence comes from Sula dactylatra, assembly GCA_013389905.1. Taxonomy (NCBI): domain Eukaryota; kingdom Metazoa; phylum Chordata; class Aves; order Suliformes; family Sulidae; genus Sula; species Sula dactylatra. The sequence goes on along the minus strand of WEKW01017797.1, from coordinate 5,492 downwards.
AAAGCCTTTCCTGTTCTGAATGGCCTGCACCACACTGCGTTTCTAGGCTTAAGCACACAGTAGCTCACACTAGAATCCAGACCAAGCAAATCAACAGTCCTGAAAGACATGCAGATACCTGATGTCCTAAACAATGAAAGGGTCACCTCCAGCTACAAGCTGTTTGCACTTCTTGAAGGCTCACTTTTTGTCCTTGCACTTGAAAAGGAGGCTGAGGGGAGACCTTATCGCTCTCTACATCTACCTGAAGGGAGGTTGTGGTGAGGTGGGGGCTGGTCTCTTCTCCCAAGTAACAAGCGAGAAGAAATGGCCTCAAATTGCGCCAGGGGAAGCTTAGATTGGATATTAGGAAAAATTTCTTCATCAAAAAGTTTGACAAACATTGGAACAGGCTGCCCAGGGAAGTGGTTGAGTCACCATCCCTGGAGGTATTTAAAAGGCGTGTAGACGTGGCGCTTAGGGACATGGTTTAGTGGTGACCTTGGCAGTGCTGGGTTAACGGTTGGACTCTCAAAGGTCTTTTTCGACCTAAATGATTCTATGATTCTTTGTCAACTGTGAACAGATAAGGTCTGGGGCAGAGTGGGTACAGTTAGACTAGAGATGATGGATATTCCTGATATAACACACCAGTCTGCCATCCTGTGAGTATCTGCACTCAGGTTTTGCTTTGGAGTCTAAGCTGCAAAGCCCAAGAGCTGGCTTCAGTGGCCAGTGGCTAAACTGTATATTTGCAGGCCCAGTCCACTGGAAGGCTCTGGCTACCTTGAGCCTGACAGGTCATCTGTTCTGTAAAGGTTCAGCAGCGTGCAGGGTAGACATTTTCTCCCCTTCCACAACCCAACCATTAACCAGCCCTCCGGCCACTAAGGAAAAGTGAGCCAAGCAGCTCCCTCTCCCATAACACACAAAAGAGCATCTGTACTCTGCACAGAAGCCAAGAAGGGAGAGGGATGAGGCTGCTTCAGGGATGAGGCTGCTTCGTACAGCAGCCACATGACAAATGGAAGTGCCAGAGAAGCTTCCTTATGAACAGTGATATTAATCCACTCTGATGTCTGAATGTTAACCAGGAGCTTTCCCTGAGTCACAACACTCAGCTGCAACAGCGTCCTCCATCCCCTCTGCACAGAGACTGCCACCATGCCAGAATGGCACTGGGTGGCAATTCAGAGGGGAAGGGCAATAAAAGAAACTTGCCTCCAGAGCCAAGATCTTTGGAGGCAAGTCATGCCACGATGCACAGTCTCCAGGAAAACTAACAGAGTGGGATAATATTTGCATGCATTAAACAAGTGCTAACCCATTCCTTGTTTAAATCTTGCCAAGCCAAGAGTCCCAAGTGACCCATGCTCTCACTGCAAGTGAATCTACAGAGACTGCCAGCTCCACTCAGGTCACACAGGAGCAGCAAAGGCAGTGTATGTCCTGCATTAACAGGTGGTTTGCTGCCTGAGAGCAGACACTCCAACCTGGGGAAATAAGAGACACAAAACATCCATATGTATATCTAATATTTTACAGCGTTGATTGTCAATGGCACCAAGCCTATGGAAGTGCAGATGCCGCTCTCAATATGTACATAGAGAGGAGCTCATAAGCAGTTCTAGCACCCTAAAAATCAGGCTAGGACACTTTTTTTTTTTAACAATTCTAAACATCATCCAGGAACTTCAAGGCTGAGGTGGGGACTTCACAGGAATCAAACTTATAGTCCTTCCTTGCCCTGCCACCTGCAAGTCTGACACCTCTGTAAACCCTGAAGGAAAAACAAACAAAAAACGATTGAACAAAACCCCTTTTTCTGCCACCCCACCCATTTCTCCCCAGGCAGGAAATTCAAGCCACCCGGATCTTCAGAATTCCACAGAACTCACGGCCTCCCTGTGCCTCACCTCTTCCTTCAGCATTGCAAAATGGCAACTATTCCTTGCATTTTTAGACTGCATCTTCCTCACAGCACGTCTTCCAGTGCATGGAAGACTAATTTCACCAGGCAAAGCACTGCTGCCGTGGCCATTCTTCAAGAGCTTTTTAGTCAAAGCTGGGCATTCAAGGGAAGCATTCCTTGCCTTCATGAGCCACATCCCCCTGCAACTTCACGCAGAACAGACTTGAGAATACAGTCTAATAATTTTATCCAGCTTCTTTAAAAGCCTGTTTCACCACTGCATACTTCTCTTCTGTTGGATCACAACCAATCCAAGTCTGGAGGATTTACCAGGACCCTCACAATGACTTGTGCTTTTCTTCCCACCTGGAAATGCCTTTTCTGCACAGAAGAACAACCTCCACATGGTTTAATGCCATGATTTTTAAGCCAAGCTCATGACGTTGGCCAGGTCCAAGCTTAGGACTTTTGCAATACTTTGGTTTACCAGCAGTGGATCTGTTAATATTTACAGTGACGTCCAGCAACAGCTGAGTGCCTGAGCAAATCGGGGTGGGGGGAAGGAGTGATAAATGAAGCCCGGCATGGTAAAGTGTTGAATCCTAAGGGTGCTGCCAATTGTATACAACTGCTTCGGAAGCCTCCTGGGGACACTGCCACCTAGCCAGGTAGGCAAGCAGCCTAGATACAGAGGGTAGCTGGAGCTGAGGCTCCAGCTTCAAGACACAAACTGAATCCAAGTATCTTGGTGTCCCGTTGTTCCCTGTGGAGCAACTTCAGCGCCTCCCAGCAGTGACTTTTCCTGTACTGAAATCAAGGCTTCAGCAGGAAGAGACAGACAAGTTGGCTCTTCCTGGACTACGCTGGTTTTAGACGGTGCAGGTACAAGGACTATGTTTTAGGCTCTCCTAGCCTGGGCTCATCCTGTGCCAAACTCAGTCCCACCCCTGACTTAGGAGCCATTCCCCAGGCATAAATTCACATCCAAGCTGTCTCCCCTGACCCACCTAATTCCCTCCGTCTCTTTTGACCTCCCTCAGGGAGCAGGAAGGGCCAGTATCCTAGGTCAGGAATTCGTATTGTCAACATCTCCTTCCTTTTCTTTGTTATCTTCCCCAGTTAACAAAGACAGACATCCCAATGGTGAAGATGCTTCCCCTGGGCTGGGCCACTTCATTAATATTTTCCTCTGAAGTGAGGAAACTACCATATTCTCCAAACCATTACAGCAGAAAGATTTGTTTTCAGTCTGGAAGGATTTTTTCCCCTGCTGAGCACATTGGTAAGCAGCAAGCCCATCACTGCAGCTGTCCAAGTGTCTGCTTCATGACAGCTTTATTTTTAGAAGCACTTTTCCCAACAGACTAGTCAGATGTCACCCTGAGGGCTTTCCCATCCCAGCTAAGCACACAAGAGACTGTGGGTGCTTCTTCACTACATGCTTAAAAGCCTTGTTCAATGAAATTATCATCGTCAGGATATCAGCCACTTCCCAAAAGATTTGTGAGCTCTGGGCACTCGCGATTCTGCCACAAGCATCTCACTTTCTTGCAGTCTTATCTAACAGACCGCCTGAGGACAAGTTTTTGATGTGATGGGAACTTAACACCAGCAATGAGAAGTCAGGGCTGCTGGGACTATTAGGAATGCCCAGCAATTCACAGGCTCTACCATTCCCTTTCACGTACTCCGAGCTTCCAGTCGCACGTTTGCCTCGGCAGTTCTGGGTTTGGAGGAATTCCCCATGTTGGAGTTTCTCCTGCAAGCACTGAATTTCATCTTCTACTAACCTGAGTATACTCAAAGAAAACAGACCCTATGACCAGGGTTAGAAACTCACCCCACACAGGCAGGTTGCCTACCTCTCCAGGTCCCTGCAGCTGAAGAACCCAGGGCGACTGAGGCAGTGTCCAGCCCCACTGACAGCACAGCTGTGCTCCGTCACCCAAAGTGCACGGTGTACCACAGGAGGCAAGTCAAACAGCTATAGCCTCACTCAAAAAAGCCAAGCACTCTCAGCACAGGACCAGGCAAATAAATATTTTCTGTAGAAAAGGTCTGCTTAGATGACCCCAAGCTACCAGCTGCTATTGATCTCACATAGTAAATGGGAAACTAAAGCACAGGAAAGCATATATAGCAATAGGTTTGTGCTAACACCCATAACCACAAATCCTAATGCAAGCACCACAAAGCAGATGGGGCTTCAGGAACAGGTCCGTATCATAGGTTGTTTATTCAGAAATTTAGGGCACAAAATCTAGCTGTCCTGATACTTTTTTTTTTTTTTAAGATAAGCTGAAGTAACCTCCAGTGACTAGGAAAAAAAGCTGTAACCTCTCCTGCCATTCTTCCAGCTCTCCAGAGCCCAGAAAAGGTGCGTTCAGCTTTACACAAAGCATCGAGTAAGCATTGCACAAAGTAATCTCTCTACTCATCTTCGTGGCAGAATACAGCAACAACTTAGCAGACCAAAATGGCACTGTATAGCTTCAGAGGACAGGAAGCCAGGAAGTCTTTAACAATTTGCAACTACAAGAGAGAATGGAGGGTGGTCAGTGTCTAAATCCAGGCTGGAATTCAGCCAGAACTCAGCACTAAAGCACTGTCACCTGCTGCCAAATGAGCTAAAATGCAGAACTTGAACTGCTGAAACAACGAAATCCCTTGCAGTGCCTTGCCTTTGGGATCAGCTCAGGCCTTCCACAGACTCGTTGTCATTTTAAAAGACCACAGAAAATAGGGTGATTGTGTAAAGGGGATGCCTCATATACCCCAGAGTAGTAAGATAAACATCTGCCAGGGAGAGTTTAAGAGATCCATACAGGGAGGGTGATTCCAATCTTGCCAACAGTCCCAGGTTTTACTCTCCTTCTGTTCAAGTGGTTTCATTTTATCCCTGCCTGGGAAAGCCATACCTGCATGCTACTCTCTGCTGCCTTGCTCCCTGAAAGCAGAGGTGGCAGATTTGCTGCTCCGGTTCTGCTAAAACTATGCACGGTGCTTAGTTCATTGGGCCGTTTCTATGCCAATAGCACATACTGTGGGAAGAGTCATCATACGGCCCATGGCTCACAGCTCCAAGCAGCTCTTAGCACACAGAAATCAACACTTGCCTTCCAGACTGCACCGTGCTCCTTCCCCTCTCATAGATAATCACCCAGAAAAAGCTTTCTCCTCCGCTGCTCTCCTTGTTAGAGGCATCAAATACTCCTGCCAGTCTCCATCCAGTCACATCAGAACTAATCACCCATGGCACCAGTCACTCAGGCTCAAGAATCATCCAGAACAATGGACAAGGGGAGCAGAACAAAAGCCAGACTAATCATACTTCCCCCTCTCTGATCCAGAGAGATGGCAAAGGAAAGACAGCGGCAAGGTTTTGGAAGTGGAGAGGCTACAGGGGTTGCTTCTGTGAGAAGCCGCTAGAAGCTTCCCCTGTGTCTAACAGAGCCGATGCCAGCCAGCTCCAAGATAGACCTGCCGCTGGCCAAGGCTGAGCCCATCAGCGATGGTGGCAGTGCCTGTGCTGGAGCAGGCTCCTGGCAGGACCTGTGGCCCTTTGAGGAGGGGAGCCCACGCTGGAGCAGGTTTGCTGGCA
>WEKW01017796.1:34726-77807 GCA_013389905.1 Sula dactylatra | reverse complement strand
ACATAATAACTGCTGCAATCCTTATTTTTCTTTAAATGAAATACTAATAGTGCAACATTCTTTCTTTCAGTCTTCATAGGCTGGAGATTACCAATCTCCATGACAAGTGGGATAAATCCCACTTTGCCTAGGGCAACTTCTTAGGAAAAATTTTCCATAATTCTTTGACTTTAGATCTCTCTTCAAATTTGAGCTTTATCCTCTTCTTTAGCAGCTTCTATTCTTCCTTAGGCCTCCACTACAGACGACTATTTTCACTGACCATGGTCCCGGTAGCTGTGTCCCAGTAGTCAGAGAACAGGGGGAGAATGACATAGTCCTGGGTGTTTGACCTCACTTCCATTTTACTATTCTTATGTTTCACAGGAATTTTAAATAAATGACTATTGGTTTCTCATGGCTTGGGATTCTTCCTCTTTAAACTGCTAATCGTGAAAAGAATTGTTTGGACTTCTTCAGGAGAGTCTGATAAACACCAATTTTCCTGCTCTCTTCTGTCAGAAGTGTCAGACAGAGACACTAGACCACAAAGCTGCTGTTTCCAGCCAGCCCAGGGAAAATGTCCATTCTGAGACACTTTTGCAAGCTGCAAGGAAACTATTTCCTAGCTGGTACTCAGGACAGGGTCGATGCCAAGACAGTTGACTAGATTATAAGGAAAACACTTCCCAGCTGGTGTGTGGGCAAAGTACATAATGAAATTATTAAGCAAGGGATAATTCTCGTGCAGCGTCTAAGTCCAAATCAGTGGCACTGAAGCAGGTAGAAGTCCAGAAGATCGCCAAAATTAAATCATCGCTCAGACTGACATTGGACACCACAGCTTTAGTGCAGAGATGATTCAAGAGCCTGTTACTCTAGAGTTCTGTGTCCAAATGGAAAGCCATTGCATCAAGGAGAGAGAGGAAAAAACATACAATATGTTTGTAAACCAGAGTTCTTTGACAGGGTTTTCAGGACTAATGTTCCACCTAAGTGAAATCTCCAGTATGTTCAAAACTTTTGGATGTTATAATGGACCATTTTTCTGAAGAATATTTGTAGCACCAATTGAAAACATTGGAATTGCAGGTGATGTCCTGATACCTACCGAAATTACTCTGCTGGTATTTAGGGAAGAGAGAAAATAGTCTCTAGGGCTTTAGACAAAGACACCTCTCCTCCCAGTAGAGAGTCTTCAGACAACCTTAGTAAGTGTTTCACTGGAACCTCTGTCCTTTCACACTCTTACTTAGAGGTTACATGTGTAGAGAAAGTCGCTCCTGCCTTAGGGTAAGCTAGAAAGCTCAGCTAGGATTCACTGGAAATTCTCATAACCCCACAAATTCTTGTTTCAAGGCTTTTCAAATCTAGAGAAATACTCTTTCTCTGAACAGTACTTTGTGGTGTGCTCTCTTTCTCAAATTAAGAACTTCAGAAAATAGATGCCTGATCCATTCCCAATCTCTGGGAAGACTATTCCATAGAACAGTCCAATGTCTAGCTTCAAGTTTAAACTTTCCCACAGAAAGTAAATAAATAAATACATACATACGTACATACATCAAATAGGCAATAAGATTATTTGCTGCTTCAGAATAGTCCATTTCTCCACAATTACTCCATCTCAGCTGCAGCAAGCAGTTATGTACGTTGTGCTTCCCAGTCTGGATCTTTAACTTGTAGTCACAAATACCTTCTCATGTATCTCTTCAGATGATGGACAGACTTTCAAGCTTTCAAGACTCGGAAAGACAAGAAAGACAAGCTGTAGCAAGCAAAATTTAAATTAAGCATCAGGAAACTTTCTAATATTAACGATGGGAAATTGCTTAATAAATAGATTGCAATGGAAAGTTGTGGTAAGTCTACCACTGGACATTATTAGGAACGATTTTGACAGTCTTGAGCCTACCCTGAGGCATGCTGTCATCCACACCTCTCACTCCTAGGTATGAGTATCATCTAGCTGGTTAGGTACTTAGGCTCACTAAAAACCTTCCCATATGGCTTGGAAATTTCCTACTCATCTAAATTTTGATTTTCATATATGAGCAGAAGTATGTTGAAGACAAGCATCTGTACCTGCTGCCTAAGTTGTATTGCAGTGTAGGGTTAGAGGAAACTACCCGCAAAAGCCCCCAAATTTAGTCACAGTGAGACCAAAATTAGCCAGACCAATTTCTAGTCTTAGTGTTACAAGAACTTTCCTGGAAAGTAGAAGGGGCTAAACATGAGAAGACTATAAGACTCTGGGATTTGACCACTTATGATTTGACCACTAAATGTTAGAATATCCCAAGTGTTTAACCTTTCTTGCTGCCCGGCTGAAGGTGCACCCAAGAATGCTGGGACAACTCATGGGACAAGAAAGAGATTAACTCTGGGCAAATTAATTCAGCAGTCTGTGAGAGAGAATAGACCTAGCTTCCTGAAGTGCTTCACCCCAGCAATCCAGAGTTAATTCATCAGCATTTGGGGTAGTTCTTGCTTAAGGAGAAGACATATTTAGCATATATTTCATATGTGGAAATATGCATCTCTATCAGGTGCACTCCTTCATTTCCAGCAAATGATGAGGCAAAAAGGTGATTCCTATTACTGGTCTGCACCAAAGAAATATGGGATCAGCTGATGCTGTAGAAATGAAAATATAGAGTCCCTGTTGCCTAACTACCCAAACGAGTTAGGTTGAAAGCTTACCAATGAACCCATTTCTATCCAGCTCCAGTTAGAAAACCAAAAGACATAAAAGAAGTGTCTAGGGACACTGAGGAAAAGAAATTCAAAACTAGGGACCATGAATCTCACCTGAGATGAATTAAAGCAGTTTATTTAGGTTTTCTCTTCCTCAGGCACTGAAAGTAAAGACAACAAAGAACATAGTGAAAGAACAGACCATAGGCTTGGAAAGCCAAGCTTCGTTGCTAACAAGAAATGTTGCCTACAGTTTCCTGGGTCCTCCTTCTTGCCCTTTTTGAAGACTAGAGTGACTTTGGCTACCCTCCAGTCCTCGGGCACCTCGCCTGTCCTCCATGACCTTTCAAAGATGATGGACAGTGGCTTAGCAACAGCATCTGCCAGCTCCCTCAGCACTCATGGGTGCATCCCATATCAGGGCCCATTGTTGTGGTTTAGCCCCAGTCAGCAACTAAGCACCACACAGCCGCTCACTCACTCCCCCCACCCATGTGGGATGGGGGAGAGAATCGAAAGGGCAAAAGCAAGAAAACTTGTGGATTGAGATAAGAACAGTTTAATAATTACAATAAAATAGAGTAGTAAAGGTAATGATAATAATAATGATTATGACAATAATAATAATAATGATAATGATAATATAATAAAAAAGAAAATAACGAGAGAGAGGAATGATACCCAGGGAAAAGAGGGAAAAGAAAAAAAAAAACCACAAGTGCTGCAACTGCTCACCACCCGCTGACCAACACCACCAGTCCCCGAGCCACGATCGCTGCTTCCCCCGGCCAACTCCCCCCAGTTAATATACTGGGCATGATGTCACATGATAGGGAATACCCTTTGGCCAATTCGGATCAGCTCTCTTGGTTGTATCCCCTCCCCTCCCGGCTCCTTGTGCACCTGGCAGAACATGGGAAGCTGGAAAAGACCTTGACTAGTGTAAGCACTACCTAGCAACAACTAAAACCTTAGTGTGTTATCAACATTATTCTCATACTAAGTCTAAAACACAGCACTATATTAGCTACAGTGAAGAAAATTAACTATCCCAGCTAAAACCATGACACCCATGTATTTGTGAGGATTCAGTTTGCCTAAATGATCTTAACCCAATCCTCCTCAACCAAGGGGAAGTTTTCCTTTCTCCATATTTTCTCTCTCACCTCTGGGGCTGAGATGCCTGAGGGCCAAATATTTCAAAATAGTACTGCCATCTCTATCACTGAATCCAAACATCACAAGAAGATATATTTGTGACCTAGCATGTGAAGGAATAAATGTGCATCTAGCCATGGCATTCAAAATCTCAGGAACAACTCCTCATATGAAAACAATGATGATATATGGATGGGAAATGCATGTGTTTATGAGGAAAACCAGAAGGCAGGTGATCTCCCTCCGGAGTTTCTCAAACATTGGAAGTTTAACATTCTTTTTTATCCCTGCTAGTGCAGGGATTGATAGAAGAGTGTTGTGGCACAAAGTGTTCCAATACCTTTGGGTTCCTTATTCCTACATGGCAAATTAAGTCACTTCTTCCCTGCACTGTTAAAACACTAATTTGGAGGGACTGAGAAAAGGAAGATTCTGCTTTACCTGTGGATTTCATTTTAGGAGCCTTATACATCAGAAAGCCTGTCTCACTCTAGAAGGATGGTATTACATTCAGAATTTATTTCCAGCTATCGCTTTCTTGATGTACTTTGAAAAGGGGTTTCCTACAGGAAATCTCTAAATTTCTTCTCAAAGTCTGCTGCAAAGCATTTGAATAGAATAGTGCTTTAAAGCATTTCTCTAGTTAGTATCTTTTGGCCTGAAAAACTGCTAAAGGTCAATTTTAAACCAGGCTGAAAGCAAAGACTAAATCTGCCTCTAGTTGCCGTGGAAATAGGGAGTACTCCATTCTGACACAATGGAGCCTAGAATAAGCATTTACAGGTGTAATAGAATTGGCCTTTTTCCACAATACATTTGCATATTTAAATCACTTGTTGCCAAGCTCACTACCCTGGACTTCAGGAGAGCAGACTGGCCTCTTCGGGGATCTGCTTGGTAAAGTAACATGGGATAAAGCCCTGGAGGGAAGAGGGGCCCAAGAAAACTGGTTAAGATTCAAGGATCACCTCCTCCAAGCTCAGAAGCGATGCATCCCAACAAAAAGGAAGTCAGGCAAAAATGCCAGGAGGCCTGCATGGATAAACAAGGAGCTCCTGAACAAACTCAAACACAAAATGATTCTATGATTCCGTGGGACCTGATGAGATGCATCCATGGGTCCTGAGGGAACTGGCAGATGAAGTTGCTAAGCCACTGTCCATCATATCTGAGAAGTTGTGGCACTCCAGTGAAGTTCCCACTGACTGGAAAAGGGGAAACATAACCCCCATTTTTAAAAAGGGAAAAAAGGAAGACCTGGGGAACTACAGATCAGTCAGTCTCACCTCTGTGCCCAGCAAGATCATGGAGCAGATCCTCTGGGAAACTATGCTAAAGCACAGGGAAAATAAGGAGGTGACTGGTGACAGCCAACATGGCTTCACTAAGGGCAAATCATGCCTGACAAATCTGGTGGCCTTCTATGACGGAGTTACAGCATTGGTGGATAAGGGAAGAGCAACTGATGTCATTTACCAGGACTTGTGCAAAGCATTTGACACTGTCCCATGCATCCTTGTGTATAAATTGGAGAGACATGGATTTGATGGATGGCCCACATGGTAGATAAGGAACTGGCTGGACTCAAAGAGACTCAGAGAGTTGTGGTCAACGGCTCCATGTCCAAGTTGAGACCAGTGACAAGTGACGTTCTTCAGGGGTCGGTACTGGGACAGACGCTGTTTTACATCTTTGCTGGCGACATGGACAGTGGGATCAAGTGCACCCTCAGCAAGTTTGCTGGTGACACCGAGTTGTGCGGTGCAGTCGACACACTTGAGGGAAGAGATGCCATCCAGAGGGACCTTGACAGGCTTGAGACGTGGGGCCGTGCAAACCTCATGAAGTTCAACAAGGCCAAGTGCAAGGTCCTGCACAAGGGTCGGGGCAATCCCAAGCACACATATAGGCTGAGCAGAAAATGGACCAACAGCAGCCCTGAGGAGAAGGACTTGGGGGTGTTGGTCGATGAGAAGCTCAACATGACCCCACAATGTGCACTTGCAGCCCAGAAAGCCAACCAATTCCTGGGTTGCATCAAAAGAAGCGTGGCCAGCAGGTCGAGGGAAGTGATTCACTCCCTCTGCTCCACTCTTGTGAGACCCCACCTGCAGTGCTGCATCCAGCTCTGGAGTCCCCAACATAACAAGTACATGGACCTGTTGGAGCAGGTCCAGAGGAGGGCCACAAAGATGACCAGAGGGCTGGAGCACCTCTTCTATGAGGGCAGGCTGAGAGAGATGGGGTTGTTCAGCCTGGAGAAGAGAAAGGCTCTGGAGAGACCTTATAGCAGCCTTCTAGTCCCTGAAGGGGGCCTACAGGAAAGCTGGAGAGGGACTTTTTACAAGGGCATGTAGTGATAGCACAAGGGATAATGGCTTTAAACTGAAAGAGGGTAGACCTAGCTTAGATGTAAGGAAGAAATTCTTCACTATGAGAGTGGTGAGACACTGGAACAGGTTGCCCAGAGAAGGTGTGGATGCCCCATCCCTGGAAGTGTTCAAGGCCAGGTTGGTCGCAGGGCTCTGAGCAACCTGGTGTAGTGGAATGTGTTCCAGCCCGCGGCAGGGGGTTGGACCTAGATGATCTTTAAGGTCCATTCCAACCCAAACTGTTCTAAGATTATATGATCTAATTCCTATTTGATGCACTGACAGATAAACTCTCCTTTTTACATTCTAGGGAAAACAAAAGCAGAGATTCTAGACTAATAACTCAATCAGTTATTAAAACTATTTAACATATGGTTTAATTAAGATAATAAATGCCAATCATCTTTCTCAATATATGATCATATAAAGACAGAAAATTATCTTACTCAGTATTACAGCTCCTATGCTAAGTTTTTTCTCAGTCAACAGTTAAAAATTCATGTAATAAAATTGTATATATCTATACAAATAAACGTTGAATTTATTTAAACAAGCATATCTTTAGGCAAAAAAAATAATTTCATATTTCTTTTGGTAAAGGCATTCCAATGAACACATCCTAAGTATTAGCAAAAAAAAAATTAACAAAAATTGCTGCTTAAAAATTTAGAACTAGTTCCAGCAAAGACTCTGTCATGTCCTTTGCTTTATACAACTCACAGGAGCAGAGAGCTAAAATTACAGGAGGCAATCAGCACTACCCAACACAAGTTACATTCTGTAATTCCAAAAACCAGATTATTGTCCCCTGTCCTGGTCTGAATTATAAAAGTGATGAACATAACCTTTAGTTGATCCAAAAATTTTGGAGGTTTTGAAGCAGTTTAATTCTGTCTAATGGGATATTTAAATTTTTAATGGCAAATATACATCCTAATGTTGTGAATATCACAGGTATTCAAACATCATGTTCACATTATGTCATTTAGGTACCTGATTGCCTTCAAAATTTATGCCCAAATTCATGTTTTCTTGGAGACATACAAAGCATTATAGTGTTATTAGCTGCTATAGGTTAAGCTATATGTTCTTCAAATCTAAAATTTGATAATGCAAACATGTTGTAGTACTTGCTGGTTTCTACTGACCATTATTTTCTATTCATTGCTCAGTCTCCCCCCGAGATGTCCTTCCTTGCAACAACAGAAAAGTTCCTTCAAGAGGAAGAGAAACATACAAGAGAATTTGAAGAACGTTTAAATTCGCACCTTGAAGAACTACAAAGACATTCTGAAAAAACTCTAAAAAAATATGCCCAGATACAGCAAAGCAGGCATACGTAAACCAGTCACACAATTAAGAAAATAAAACCAAGTAATAACCCATGACATTCTTAGAACTAAAATCTGCAACTAGCTGTTTAATGTATTTAGGCATATTGCCAATAGGATCTATTTTTAACACCAAGGTTTCAGTACGATAACCATTATCCTATGGATTTAGGTGTATTGCAACTTGACTATATTACAAAATATCATACTCTAAACATATTCTAAAATACACAGGTTGGTTTTGCGTAGTTAAATTGTGCACAGCAGAGACCCTGTGGCAGCACTGTAAATTATGGAAGATTCTTTCAATTCTGTGATGTACAGAAGGCTAATAAGTTGAATTATTCTCTTGAAAATAAAATCAGCAAAGAGAAATTCTCTAGATTGCACAGAACAGGAATAATAAGGGCCTTTAGCCATGTCATAGCTCCTAGTGTAAAGAGCTTGTCTATGTTTGGGTTATTCCTGGCTATAGAAATAGCCCTGGGGACTCTTGAAATGAGAAGTTTGAGCTCTTTGTTTCTTATGCTCTAAGCCATGCAGGTCCGTGAGGGGAACACGAATAGACAAAGCACATATTTTGAAGCCACCTGCAGTGCCCCTTTTACCAGACCTATAGACTTCACCTGGGGCAGAGCCTGATCTCAGCTGCTTTGTATGCTTTACATCAATACTTCACGATTTTAAAATCCTGTCTTCAAAAGCACGTTTTGGTATCAATGTTTCAATACTATGTTGAATCATTGTTTAGCTACATTGCAATAGGGAGAAAACCTTTAACTTCAGACAACTTGTTTTAGGTAAGGGCCTAAATTCTTTATATTTTTCTATGACATAAGAAAACATTATAAAACTGAGCAGCGTGGATTCAACTCCATGTGTCGAAAAACTGCATAATGTTGAGATTCCTTTTATTTGCAATTCATACTGAATTCTATTGCTGTGCAAGCGAAACAGAAATTACAGACAGTGTTGATGAACCACCAATTTCAGTGAAAGAGATACTGAAGAAGTGCTTTCCTGCATATATTGTTGCCAACTTCCTGGAAAAATCTGGATAAAAATAATACCAGACTGTCAAACAGCTCCAGTTTGTGAGTAAAATGTCTCATTAATATTGAAGACCACAGCAAAAATGTAAATTGTTTTTGAAAGCTATATTTCCATTAAGACAAAATACACTACATCACACTTACACAAAATACCAAGATTTTAAATACCAGTTGGGCTTGGTTTGCAATAAAATGAGTAATGAAAATGAGGACATCAATGAACCTTTTACAGGAAAATTCAGGAAAATTACTAGACTCAGCTGGAGGAACGAGGACTGAATAAAAAGATGATGGAAGGACATCTGAATAAACTAAATATATATGTGTCCTCAACTCAAGGCGGGCTGCATCTGGGAGTTTTAAAAGAACTAATGAAGAAATTTAGGAACCTCTGGAAATGAAGCTAAATTTTAAGCTGGGAAAAATCTGTAGAAACAAAAAGACAGCAAAATGTTGTCTTTCAGAAGGGCAAGAGAAAAAAAAAATACGGATAATAAGCCAGTTAGCCAGATTCTTTTGCCACTGCAAGATTTAAACATACAACAGGACATTATGCTCCCAATCTTCAAAGAAACGTATGTGTCTTGAGTCCAGTCTGGGCCTGAGGATCCCTCTCATGATACAGGTCTGTGTGATGATACAGAATGTATGAATGGAATGATCAAAAAATGAGTAAGGTTTTTTTTAAAGCTTTTTAAATCTGGCCAAGCTACTGACTGGCTAATGAAACAGAGTTAGTTTCAGCCTGGCTTTTGTGTAACACCATATAATAAACTCCCTGTGTAAAGCACTGAAAACTGCAAAGTGCCTGTATCTGAACAGCCTACTTGTGTACTGTTATTTCCTGCTCAGAGCATATTATGCCACAAATGTCCTGAGACAGTATGGATCAAAGTGCCATTTTGTTAAAACATACTTACCTGAAAGGTCATCCTTCTCTTCACCAGCCCAAATCAGCAAAAGTTCCACATCTGACAATCCCCGATTTAAACAAGAGCCCATTGCTGCAGATACAGTCAGAGCCACACTGCTGGTTCTGAACACCTTAACTGCATTAAAAGGTAGAAACTTGATTGGACTGGTGAGAGGTTTTGGAAGGAAAATACATAGTCCTGATGTTATCATGCCAAAAATAGTGTGTACAAAGTGTACCACATTTCAAGTTATTTGGAAAACTTTTTAAAGAATGATGGACAGCAGAAATAATAAAGACTGAGAAATTATATACCATATGAACAGGGATTGGAGATGTATGTACATTGTCAAAAAAAGCAATAATCAGAAGGGTCCAAGGCTATAAATGTCTGAAAGCACCAATAAAAATGAAAAAAAAAGAATTATTAATCATAAGTTCATTTGACAGGACAAGGTGCGATGTTAGGGAGCTAAGGATTAGCCAAAACACACAGAAAATTTCTATTCTACTTTGTGAATAGCTGGGCAATGGAAAATTCTTGTAAGCTGCTGGACTTCTTTTATGATTTTTTCAAAGCTTTACTGAAAAGCGTTTTTTTGGCTCCCAGTTGAAAGACTTGTTTTAAATAAAAAGAACAATGGTTCAGGCTGCCACCAGCTTTTTTTGCTGAAGGAAAAACAGAGGTCATGTACACACAGTTGCCAACACGTTTCATCGAGATACAATTTTGAAATAATTGGTGGTAAAAGAGCTGCCAGACCATTGCTGTCCAATTCACTTCCCAAAATTTGCTCTGATGGGGCTGTCGGTGAAACGGCAGTAACTGAACAGGAACATTTAAAAGTGGCTCACATGAAAGTTGGGTATTTAGCGCATTTTTTGTCTTACCATTTCTTACTCTCTCCTTTTTTGTATGGGAAATTTAGGAGTATAAGAATGGGAGCGTGTCAGAGAGGGGGCGGGTACTCTGAACCATGCAGAGAGGAATGCAAACAACAGCAGCAAAACACAGTGCCGAATGAACACAAAAATGGACAAACATTATGAAAAATCACAGGCATGGCTTTCCTGCTTTTCCAGTGGGTGGACTTAAACAATGGCTTTAGCTTACCCAGCCAAAGGCTAATCAATCTCTGCTGTGATCAGAGACGCTACAGGAAGTGCCTAAACCCCCAGTCTCACTGTTCTGACTTTGTCGTAGTGTAATTGGTTATAATTCCTGATTTAACAGTGATACAACAGCGCACAGAATCTAGCCTGCCACTACTTAATAAAACAAAAATAAGTCGTCAACAGAGACTGTCTAACAAGATGAGCCCCAGGTGATCATACATCTATGGTATGTCATGGCAGTCATCAATGTTTAATTTACACAGCCAGCTCAGGCACGTGCTGACCTCCACTCAGCCAGGCACTTTCTGCCTGTGGGTCTCCCAGAGACCAGAGAGCTGGAAGGAGGCAGAGGGCACTGGGGGATGCTCCTCGCCCTGTATCACACAGGTGATGGGATCACATTCCCGCCTGTCTTTGCAGCCTACAACAGCCAATTATATTGTTCACAATCACTTTTTTTCCCCATTTAATTCTATGCAAAATAGCTATGCACTAGGTTTTAGACCAATTGCCTTGTGCTAGGGAAGCTTTTTTTCTTCTCAGACACAGCAGTCTGCTGAGAAAATGCTAGGTTAACTATTGTTCATAGCAGAGCTGGTTTGAATTGGCCAAACCAATGTGGGAACTGCGCGTTGTTTTCTCCTCACTGTAGGGATCAGATCTCAAAGTTCACTGTGTCTGAGCTACTATTTAATCACATGGACACCCTCAAATCCAGAAATAGGCTGTAATTTAATGTACTGCATCTAAATTTCTGCTAGTGGATTGAGCAACACCCGTAGACACCGATACACTGCACCCCAGTGTCCCCTCCTAAAACAACAAACCCATCAGTTTGCTCCTCCAATCTACTCTGAACCAGACTGCTAGGGGTTTTGGAACAGATTTATCAAGAATGCGTTTGCCCAGTTACCTTTCAAGAACACATTTGCGTGCAAAGAACAGTCCTAAACCATCCCATCACTGAATTTCCCGGAAAAGATGTAAGATTTACTTGACTTGACATGAACCCTTGTATAATCCCAGATGGAGCAAGAAATCCTACAGGAGTCCGGGTCATCAGTATCCCACTTAAGCACTGTTAACAATAAATTTTTTTGGTTGCAACTTTTCGACGGACTAAAGGTGGCGCACAGAAGACAACACCAGCTAACAGCTCCATCTGTAGCGATGATGAAGACACTCAGCTGGGACACAGATGGCAGGGCTAGGCTTCGCTCATGCACAGGGTGTGACCTGGAACTACCCACCCTGGTGAGAAACTTTGCCTGGTAAGAAACATCTATGCAGCTCCAAAACAGCGAATCAAAGTGTAGGCTCTAGGTCACATCTTCCAGAGCCATGCGAGTGTCAAACCTGTACACGTACCATTCGGGCACCAAACATAGATAATCTGAAAAAAAAAAAAAGGTGCATTTTCTCTGCTGTGTGTATTTAAAAGCGCTGTTTTCTGGACATCAGGATGTGAAGAAGTAAACATTTTCTTGTTGATGGATTGAAACAGAAGACCAAAAGCCAATTTCTCTGAGCTCTGAAAATACGTGTAGCTCTTCTTTCAGACCACGGGCAGCATCGCTGGCTTCTCTCACTTGGATTTGGGGAGCCAGGGCCATTTACAACACAGACGGGCATTTACCCACTGCGAGAACACCTGACATGATTCCTTTATTTTCTTAGCACTTCGAAGACATTTATAGAACTCCATTCAAACCTTGATCTTTAAGTATTTGACTCAGATTTGATTTATGCTTTGAAAAATTGGTTTTAAAAAATTGCTTCTGTAACTTGATTTATCAGAAGGCAATGGCAGGTTTTTAATGACTTCACCTGATAATGAGCACTCTTGGAAACCCTATCATAAGACACTGCTGAAGAAGTATCTCAGCATGAGTTTTCTGGTAAAATGCTTCTAATAAATCATTCAGTTTTGCCCACAAGCTACTGTATGCTGGGAAAAGGTCTGAAACCCTATTTCTAAAACATTTTTGAAGGCAACTGACACTTGGAGTAATACATACAGTTAAAAAACCAGAGACACAGTTACACCTTTGGCTGAGAAGTTCACGGGAGCTGACATTTGGGCAACTGCCATTAATTTACTTCCCGATTATTTCCCAGTGATTTTTGACAGCTTCTGTCTACAGAGGCTTCATACCATTCTTCCAAATATGCATTCTCACATCCAATACTATTAAAAGGGAATTTGGTAGAAAATGTCAGACTCCAACTTCATTGTTTACTAGAGAAAAATACTTTTTTTTAAGATTCAAACTGTGAAATCAATTCTGGCTTCTGCATAAGGAACAATTCAGAATGTGTAACACTATTTTCCTCTCAATTAGCACTCAGTAAAATTGCACATTTCAGGGAATTGAAATACACAATGTCTCTTATTAGCATTAAGTTATAGGTTCCTATTAATAAAATTTGGCTCTGAAAGGATGATTA
Organism: Sula dactylatra; assembly: GCA_013389905.1. Classification (NCBI taxonomy): domain Eukaryota; kingdom Metazoa; phylum Chordata; class Aves; order Suliformes; family Sulidae; genus Sula; species Sula dactylatra. The sequence goes on along the minus strand of WEKW01017796.1, from coordinate 64,741 downwards.
TTGTGACCTGAAGAATTTGCAGATGACAAGAGGCAAAGGGAGGGCATAAGAAAAAGCAGCAGAAATGAAACATCTCTTTAGAGAAGTAATCTTAAATATTATTGACCCCAACTGACCTTTTACCTATTTAGTTGTTATCAGGCAGTTAATTGCTCTTATGTGTCACAGACTCAACTCTTGCAGAAAATGAAGGGGAAAAAACCTCACATAAGAGCTCTGAATAGTTTCAGGGAAGGCTTTCCAAATTATGAGGTTATTGCTTGGGCTGATAAAAAATGCCCTGCAGGTGGAACGGATTGAAATTAACCTGTGACTCAGGGATGGGAAAGTCACAGGGACTTTGTGATAGCTGCCAGAAACTATCACAGAACAAGCAGGGACAGGAAAACCCTGGTTAAGAATCTATGGAAGAGGAAGAGGAAGAAGAGGAAGTTATGGAAGAGGTTAGCAGAAAGTTTGCTTCTATTCTAGACACCCAAGACGCCAAGTGCCCTGCAGCACACACATACTGAAAGTATACACACCTTCTCAAGCAGAAATTTCATTCAAGCTGAACACTGCCTTTCAAAAAAGGGCAAACTATCAGAGCTCCATCGCAGCCAAGCCTGACTGAGGCTAAAATAAAAATAGGACAAAAAGGATTTGGTGTCTGGAAGAATGGAAACAGCTGGGAGACAACACAGACTAAGCAATTACTTTTACAGAAGCCCCATTTCAGATCTCTCCAGGTGAAGGAACCGGTTCTTAGCACCAAAGCACAGACAGCTTTCAGCCTCGGCACGGCTCGGTGAGCACACAGGCTCCACGGCAGCCCGGTCACTCGGTGGGTAAACACTCTTCCGGGTGCACCACGGTGACCACCTTGCCTATGTAGCCTGTTGTGCATATATCCCAACCACGCCGCAAGTTGCGGGGGAAAAACAGTTCATCCAAACTCTTCCTTTTAGTTTTCAAGCAAATTTTGTATTTCAAAAACATCTCAGCCTGCAGGGCCAGTTTAAGTCTAGGCAGCACCAACAGCGGTGGCACAGCAAGTGTCATGAGCCGTGGCCATCCCAGCCTCCTTGGGGATCTGTCTCATTCTCAACTGGGTTGGTTTATAGCTGGCCATAGACTCACCCTGCTTCAGAAACACATGCCTTCAGGCAGGGAATTGCATTTGCTTGCTTAAGTTATTTTCTTTGCAACACGTCTTTGGTTGGCAGTAACATCCTGCACAGGAACAATACACAGGGTTAACACAGGAAGCAAAGCACGGTCTTCTGCTGGCATGCCTACGAACAGTCCCATCGACTTCCTGGGGCCCAACCCCATGCCAGAAGATGGCACAGGAAGTAAAGATTTGAGGGGCCTTTGACTTTCGGCACAGAAATATTTCCTGCCACGCTTCAGTGCACTGTAGCATCACATTCCTCCTTGCTCGGCCTGTATTTAGGCAGCAGTCAAGACTTCTCAAATTCCCTTCCCAAAGTCTTGTGAAGCTTAATGCCTACTAAGTGCCTTAAAATATTTGGATGATAAAGAGCTGTAGAAGAATACAGGATTATTGAAGCATTTTGATCAGAATTTATAGTTTGATTTCGTAGAATAAACTGCCCAAGCTGTGCTCACAGCTTCCTTTAAGTGAGGGGGAGAGGGGGATGTCACAGGACAGCAGCTCACTTCAGCAAACAGATTAGAGACCCAAGTTACACTAATGTTATTTTTCCTTCCTTTACAAAAAAAAACAAAAAACAAAAAACAAAAAACAACAAAAAACCCCACACCAAGCCAAACCAAGGGCTCTATCCAAAAATCACCTTTTTATTGCCACTTTATACAGATTTAAATATTTAACATTCAGATAAACAACTATCTCTGTTCATGTAGTCTGTTATTAGTTACTTCACCATAAACTGGTAGAATCTCCCTTTCCAACTTCTGTAAGATTCCTCCCGGTGGATCCTGAAGTATTCACTTCGCATGCTGGCATCTCACAGCAAAAAGAAATTATTTCTGAGTGAACTATATAGTGTTTAATGAAAACATTATTACACAATGTAGGCTTTCACAATAAGTCACATTTTTTGCAAAATAATTTGAAGATTCCAAGTAAGACTTCTCTCTTTTATTCAAAAAATAAATATATCCTTTCTGAATCAAAGCACTTCATATGACATCAAGTACAAAGAAGAAATGTACTTCTTTGGAAGTTCTGAAATAGACATACAAGAGCTCATGGGAGCAACATTATCCATAACAGTGATAAAAGCTGATTTTTTACAAATTTATAGCAGAACACAATTTCCTTTTACAATACAGAGCTTCAAACCAATGTAAGAAACACCATTTTAAAAGTCTGAAAGGCACATGAACCGGACCATAAAACGTACTGGCACATTTACTAATACGTTTTATGTTACATTCCTAAAGAGAAACTGCGGGACCCTAACCAAGAGAAAGACTGAAAACACCAGCAAGTTCCTTTGTAAAGTACTAGAAGAGTGGCAGAGAGTTCCTTTTGGCTCTTGATAAAGTTATTAATACCCCAAAGCTAGAAAGTCTGAAAAGCTGCATCATTCAGTTGTATTTGGACGAGTCGCTACATAAACAAATACAACAATCAGCAGTACTACCACAGCCAGCGTGGGAAGAACAACGGTGGTGATTTGTTGCCGGGCCTCTTGCATCGCCTGTTTTCTCTCCTTTTTATCTTTGGAGGTCTCTTTTTTCGGTTTTCCTCTCAGCTGCCTCATCCTCCTCTTAGGACCTTTTGTTCACTGGAATGGGGGTGCAAAGGGAGTTGAGTGGCAGGAAATAGTCCAAGGTCTTCTGAAACAAGGGGTTGAAGAACTCCTCCTCCGTCAAGTGGTTGGCTATGCAAGAAACTACAAGAGAAGAAAAAAAACAATTCTTTTGAGCAAGATCTACACATATTCTAGTTATTAAAACCCTTTGCGGCTCTACTCGGTAAATCTTTTCTCCAATTGGCACCAATATCTATGCAGCTTCTTTCAAGGAAGCGGAATTGCAGTGCACTTGCTCAGCTCATCAATAACACTTCCTCATAAAAACTACAGCAGTTCATCACGGTGTGCACATTTGTCCAAGAGCACCGAACTTGCACTCCGTTAAGCCAGAAACAAAGCCCAGCACCATACATTTTATTCTCTAAGGCAAAAAAGATAACACAGCTAAAGACTTAATGAAAATAATATGCATTAGTCTTGTGTCAACACAAGAGTACCGGCTCCCCTTCTTGTGACAGCAGCAGGCTCCCAGCTAAAGGTCTGTGGCTCCCCACACACCTACCGAGCGAGGAAGGGCAAGCACACACCCTGCCATAAGGAAAAGCATTAAGCGTTTATCATCCTCACCAGGTATTTATCAGAATAAAGGATATTCTAACAGGAAGAAACGTGGGGAAAGAGCTGCTTAACTTACACTTCTGGCTCTGCTGCCATACAAAGTCTAAAGGTAACATGACTCAGTGCTGTCACTCTTATTATGGCTGTCATTTTCAGAAGAAAAAAAAAAAACAAACCAAACGATAGCCAGCCTGGTTACAAATCACTGTTGTAGGCAAGCAGTTGTTAATAAGGTAGTTGCTCTGAAGCATCTACTACACCCATTTTTAAAAGCAGAAGTATCTATAAAGCGGGATTAACAAAAAGACCGCACAACATGAAAGCCCCTCTGAAATAAGGAGAATTAGTAGGTGCTTAGTATTTCCATACCCTAAGTTTTTCGCCCCTAAGCTGCCTACAGCTGTTTAATTCACTAACCGTGTGGGGAGAAGGGAGGATGTCAACTCTTTGACTATTTTCCTCTTTGCCACATCCCCCATTTCTGCAGCGGCACAATAGCCAGACACAGGCCAGCTACAGCTAAACACACATTTGGAAGGTAACAATTACTGGTGTCAAATATTTGAGTTGAATTGAAAGTAAACTACGTACTGATGTTTCTCCATCATTCCCTAACATACTCAGAAGAAAACATATGAAGAAATTAGTGGGTTAATGTAACAGCCTCTTTTCTTTCCTTCTTCTTTATATCAAAATATGAAGATGATTTCAGCATGCTGCTGTAGGTGAGGAGCATGTGTCAACAAGCAGAGCTGCAAAGCTCACTCAGTTTACCACAGACACAATTTCCTCTCAATGTGTCATCTCTGGTCAATGCTACAAGTTGTCTTATAAATAGTTTTTAAAAAAAGAGAAGTGGTTTTCACTGAAAGTGGGATGCTTTCCGTTGGTGTTAGCACTCAACCTTATTTGTCAGCCTGACCACAGAAGCAAAACTGAACTAAAACGCTCGTGTACAAAACAAGAATCCCCACCGACAGGTTACACGCAACTACAAAGGAGTTGTCATCCTTTCTCGTAACAGCAGCAACCTGCCTGCTGTGAATCTTGTCTAGCCAATTAGGTTGGTGAGATAGTGCATCAATTAGGGTAAAATGTCAAATAACTCTACTAACTCAAAGTTATGGAAGTGACCAGACTATCAGAGTAACCATGTGGTACTGGGAAATCAAGAGCAAATCAATGGGTCGGTATTTCTGTCTTTACATGGTTCTTCCCAGATGAAATCTGAAAAAAAAAAACCAACAAAAAAAGCCATCAAGCGTGACAGGATCTCAGCGTTCAGCTGGATGCACCGATTCTGCATCCCATGCACACACACCTTTCACAGGGTTGTTTCTTCTGATCATAAGCTTTGCCAATTCAACCTGGACTCTGACACAAACACTTCATTTCAGTTCTGATAAAGCCTAAAAGGGAAATTTTGGTGATTGGAATTATTTTCAAAAAAGGAAACAATAAAGTTTAAGTCTTAGAAAGAAACAATTCCTTCTGCAAGCTGCAGCATTAGAATCGAAATATGTGACAGATTGAGAGAGACCAGAAGTGGTCAGTGAACTTCATACTGGGGAGGTAAATAGCAACTGGATGGCGCAACTACACACAAAACCCTGTTCCAGTCTTTTAATCAAACAGGACTACTTCATTTCTAAACTTTCCTAACTCTTTCTTCTCAGCAAATCCTCAGCTCTCTTACTGGTTCAGGGCAGAACCCTTGGTATTCCACCTTCTGCAGGCTATGGCTTTTTGGTTTGGTTTTGTCGTTTATCACTTCTCTAGCTAACTCCTGAATTTCATCTGGGGCAAAAGAAACCTCTGGTCTACCCCTTCCATTTCCGTTTTGTTCTCCTCCTGCTCTGGTCACAAGCTTTATTACCAAACTCTAGAAAAACTACTATGCAAAATAAAGTTTTACATTTTCCCTTTGGGATACCTAGACAAGCAGGGCATCAGTATCTTCATATTGTTTTCTGTCCCCACTGTTAATGTACGTCAGTGGGTTCTGTATCCGGATTACTCACAAGACCCAAGAAGCGATGGACAGTAAAAGCCTTTGGGACTTTTTGCATACCATAGTAACAAACAGGAGTTGCCATGAAATCAATCTCTCTAACAATAAAAGTATGCCTTGCTCTATGTAGCATCACTTGCTACCCAGACATTAAAAACATCAGGATTTTTTTTTAAGTCTCTTTTGAATGAATATTTCATTCTGAAGCAAAATTATACCAAGTTAATTACATATACTAGCTAACATCTGACGGCTTATAACAGAAAGCCTTCCCGCAAATGTCAGCACCACTTGAATTGCAAGCTGATGCTCTCCAGTTTGGGAATCTGGCATCAATCTCCAAATATGTTTCCAGTAGGTTGGGTTACTTGGCGTCGCTACTGGCAGAGATGGACTCACACAGAAACTGGCCCACAGTTTTCAGAGAGATGAGCCTTAGGGTTCATCTTAACTGAACCATAAAATGGAAGCAGTGAATCTCTGCAAGTTGCTGCCAGGCTCCTGCTGCCACCAGGAGCCTGGACACGACTGCCAGTATTAGACAGTTGCTGCAAGACACAACGCTCCCCCCACCCAGGAAAGGTCTGGGATGTTGTACATGCTCCTATGTTTGTGTTGGTACGAAACAGCGCTTAAAAAGCAGCGCTCACCTGCGTAAAACGAAATTCTATGGCCCATATTGTACAAGCAGAGTAAGAGAGCCACAGCTATCCCCTTCCACTGCCAAGCCTCCTACCGGCCACCCCTGGACTTCACTGGAAGGCAGGTGCCTACCGACAATTGTGGAAAGGACGAAACGGATACATAAGGTACAGCAGGATTACAACGTTAGGGTCTCGTTCCCTGTGGCACAGCGCATGAGATCAAATTACTGAGCTATGTCCTTCAGCCAGTAATCACCCTGCTTGCGCGCTGGGAAGGCAAAACTCTAGCAAAGAGAAGAAGGAAATATAGCATTGGGATGGGTGTAATTAACAGTCTAGTTAGCACTACCCATTTAAAATGTCTCAGAGCAAGTAGCTATTGGAAGGGCAACGAGAAAGTGATGAAATGAAGAACAGGTACTTCAGTCTTGTGGGAACTAGAACCTTAGCGTTCAGTTCACCTCACGCTGCAGAAGAACTGGAAACTCACCTTTTCTCCTCAAATGGAAGCTGAGAGTCTCCCTTCCATTCCTAGTCTCCCCTGAACAGGAGAGGGCTCACTGCCGCAGACAGTACACAACCTCCTAAGGCTGCTCCCTGTTTCTAGGAACTGCTCAACCTGGCCCAAGCATCTGCCAAGGCTGGAAACAAGCACCAAACTAGTTCAACTACTGCTTTTACTGGAAAGTCAGCGACTTCCTAAGCTGGAACATTTATAGGAAAAGCATAGGAGGGATTAACAGACTCCAGCAGAAGCGGAATATCCGTAGTCCACAACAGCGTGACAGGAATCTGGTGCTAGCTAGACTATAACTTCACCATCCTTTTATGAATTTCACAATTTAAAATTTGGTAATAAAATGGGCGATGAGATTATTTGTAAGGTCACTATAGCAAAGTTTTCCCCAAAAGCAGGAATCTACTGGCTAGAAAGAAATCGTCTCGATTGCTAAGTCAAGAAAATGAGTGTTGGCTTGATATAGTTGTTTGAAACATCCATTTCACAGAGACTACCTCTTCTCTCTGACACTGCAGTGCTCCATCTTGACACTGAAAAGCTAAGGCTTCGAGCAGAACAAAACATTAAAAAGTTCAAGCTACTGAAGACAAAGTTAAAGACATCACTCTTCAACATAATAAAAATTCACAAATTTAGTACCCTGGCTTGACGTCTAGAGCAATTACATTCCTCCTTGCCCGTCATCCAAATTGCTTTTTATATATAAAAGTGCTCTTCATTCTACTTTCTCGGTTAAGTTACTCTGAACCGTTTTGCAGAGCCAACCTCAAAACCTAAAAGCATGAATCAGTGGACTTGATGAAGTCACTCATACCAATGCTGAAGCATTTGCCAGCATCTTAGAGCAAGTCAGCTGCGGTTAAGCAGGGGTAGTTTTGTGCCAGAAGGCTGTAGTGAAACTTGTGGGGACTCGTATCCTCCACAACTTATTAACAATCTTCCAACTAGAATTTATGGCAATAGGCCATCTTTTATTTTTTTTGTAGAATTAACCCTGACCATTAGCAATCAGCAATTAAAAGCTCCTCACACTACACATGGCTATTCCTGTGAGCCAGGAATGGCAGCCCTGACTCTGGCTACACCAGCGCTTGCCAAGTATTGCAATTCTGCATCTCCTTCAACACACAATGCATGCACAAAAGATTTTGTTTATCTGCACTTAGTGTAATCGCACGTCTAGACATCTAAAGAACTTATTATCACCAACCTTACAGCATGAATGTATTAACCATGTTAAGCTGAATAATTTTTCTCCAAATCCAAAACGACAAGTGTTTTGCAAGCCAATTTGGATTAACCTGGTCTAACCTGCTACTGATACTGTAAAGCTCTGGAAGAGGAAAACATCTTGAAATTCAAACAATCTGACAAAAATTAATTTTGATCATTTAAATTTTCCCCTAGGGCCATGGATGCTACTCACACATTTAAAAAAACAAACAAACAAACAAACAAAACCAGAAAACAAGCCAGCAGACAATCAGGACACACTGTATTCACGTTGCCTGCCAGCGGTGGGGAAAAAGGACACAAGACACCTATGCAGACAACACTCTTCGGATTATTTTAGCATTAAAGAGCCCCAAAACCAGCAGTTCCTAATCACCAGGACACACCAGCATCAGAGTCAAGAAGAACTAAACCCAACAATCTTATCAGCTTGTTACTTAGTTCTGCTACAGGGCTGATTGCTTCAGGGTACTGCAGCCAGAGCTGCTGCACAGAGGCTGGAAGAAGAGTCAAGTCCAAGAGATGGAAAGAGGAAGGGGTGAGGACCCAAGCAGTAAGAAGCAGTCTGGTTAGCAGGGAACCAGTGCTAAGCACTGAGTGGTCATTAAAACAGCAGCACTCCCTGGCCTCGTGATAAAGACCACCCTTCCCACCAGCGCCCTTCCCACCAGAGGATTGTTCCCTGCAGTGCTACCGAAGCCCCAGGCCACGGGCACAGCGTGGTCTCAGCAGAAGGGACACAGCAGCTCTGGGCAGCTGCGCAGGGCATCCTACACATGAGGCTTTAATCCTCCCTTACCTTGTGCAACTTCATTGCGGCCGAGCCGGTGGCCACCGCAAGGAGACGGCAGCTCCTGAAAGAGCAGAAGGAAACCTGATGTGCTGCCCCAGCCAGCGTGGGGAGCCTGGGACCAACAAGGTGGCTGAAATAATATCATTCTGGCTTCTACCCTTAATTACAGCAGAGTCTAAGCAACAGATAACATGTTATTTCCTACCTTTGAAACCACACAAATGTTTTGGGGTTTTTTGTTTATGATTGAACTGCATGTAATACCATTACACAAACCCTGGGTACTATGTAATAAAGGACAGGACTTGTTTTAGACTACCCCACGGAACACAGGTTTATTTTTTTATCATTACTCCATAACTGATCTTACCTCGAGGTGAAATACCACATTTTGGACAGGGACTTTTCTTTCCTGCAGCTCAATTTTCTGGCCATTGCCAGAGTAGCATCAGCAAGGCCACCACTTTCTAAGGTGACATAGCCAGCTTAGAAACATGGCTAAATAGGAATTTTAAAAAGTATTTCAGTAGGAGCTTGGGACAGATTTACAAACAGGATTACTTGGGCACAGACCTCAGTTCTGCACACAGCCTTTCCATCCACGCAGGTCCAACTTTGTCACTTGTTTTTTCCCTTGTGTTTCAGTTTTAGCAGGTGTAAAAGAGAAAAATAACAATCCTCACACCTTTTATGAAGAACGCCTTCATCCCTTCACATGGCTGCTACCTGGGTAGCATTTACACGAACACTTAGACCAGTTCGCACCCAACTCCAACGCCGAGACAGAAGCTACATCCACTCCTGCGTTTGGGTCAGGCGCATTAGGCACCTAACGCCTTGCAAACCTGGCTCTGAGGAAAGGGCTTTTTTAAAAATAAATTTTAAAAAAAGCTTGATTGTAACAGTTTCTATGCAACTGCAGAGGTGATTGTCCATCACATTCAAGCACAATTATTACACTCCATTTTAAACACTAAATGTAAAATGATAGTTAAAAAAATCTTCATTATTTGACAGGCTCTAAAGGAGCAAAATGTTCTGTGTAATCACTTGTGTGGGTGACAAAGATGGATAGAACACAGATTTGCCAATTTGACTGAGAGAGCCGAACCCTAGAGAGCAAGCCTGCCCAGAGGACTAACAAAACACTTTAATCCCAGTCACATCCTCCTTCCCTCCCTCCCTAAACCTCCCCACCCAACCCACTTTCAGCAACGCAAAAGCGGCCCGGTGATGAAGTGAATATTCCAGTTGCAGGACAATTCCTTTTGGTACCAAAACACAGCTCTGTGTGACCACTAACAAGGGGAAATGATTATTGTCTGCTTAAAAAAGAAACTTTTCGTTTGTACAAACCATCCCCCTAATGAAACGAGCAACCTAAGCGAGCAAGGGCTCTGCAGGAACAGCCACACAAATAACTTTGGCTTCTGCCCTGTCAAATGCTCCGGGTGACCCACCTCGTTACTTTTAAACCAAAGTTGCACAGCAGAATTGATGCACAGCTGAAGATAGTGCTTGCAATGCTAAATTTGAGATCTTCATGTTTCAGTGGCACTATCTGTCATGATTTCAGACTGTGCTAAAAATTAAGAAAAGCATTAAGAGAAAATTTTTTGCTCTGTGAAAAATGGATTTTCACGTTACAGCATGAGGCCAGTTCTTAATATAATAAAACTTTACCTCAGTCTATTTGACTGTAGCAAGGAATTATGATTAGCAAGTCAAAACAACCCTGTTTTCAAGGGTAAAAGCTTTTAATTACATGCATAACAATATGGAACTATTAAGATGCTGTTTGAAGTCAGTTTAACATTATTTTTTAGTGAGGGGTGGTGGGTTTTTTTTTTCCAAATTACAGACCTAAATCTGAATTGACCCATCATTACTGCAACATCACATTTACTGAAAATGTAGCTTTGAGAGTCTCTAAAACACTCACAGCATTTGGAAAATGAAAGCCAGCATTGAACGCTGCCAGTAAGTCAGAGAGAGCAAGGCCGCCAAAGCAAAAAGCTATTTTCACAACGCTGAGGACTTGGATGTAGCAAGTAATCTGTATTAGAAACAAAAAGCCACGGATCTCTGCATCTGGGAAGGCATTGTTAAACAGAGATGAGGTGACAGTATTTTTGGCACATATGGCATTGCAGTGCAATCCTATCTGCCCTGAATGCAGCAAAGAAAGAGAACAGAATTCAGTTAAAAAAAAAAAAAAAAAAAAAAGGCAAGTCCTTTTGCTCCATGAACAGGTGGAAAAACAACCCGTATTTTTCTTTGTAAAGAACCAGCATCAAGACAACTTTTGTAACAGGCAGTCCAATGAAGAAATAAGACTAATGTTTACTGAAAACACAAGAAAAACAAACACGTAATTTCTATCACTGCATGAATTCAATTCCTAGAGGAGGCTGTAAGAGAAGAGCATGCCATTCACCATCTATACAGCTACAGATGATCTTGTGCATAAATGCAGGAAACCACAACACCTAGGATATGACTCGATATTATGTGTTTGCTCAGCTGCTTTCTTGAAAAGTAATTTTCTCAGCCATTCCTGACAATACTCCTTTGGATACAAAACATTTATCTTTCCAGTGTATTTACAGAAATTCAGTCAGTTTCTAAATAGCTACACTAAATAAATAAATAAAAATAAACAAGTCACTGGTGTTGGAGCTCCTCAAAATGCATATGCTGCCCTCCCACATCAACCCCAAGCATCTGGCATCTGCAGGAAGGTGCAGCAATAGGAATCTGGTGTGAAAATAACATTTCTGTTTTCCAGTATAGCTGCATCAGGGTCACAAGCCCACCGAGACCTGGTAACTCACTGGTAACTCACACCACAAGCCGAACTGTCACCAGAGGGTAGCAGTGCTCGTCCTCTGAGCTGACGATGACCTAGATGGGAAACACTTTTCCTACAATCCAGCGTGCGGTCTGGTTGTTACTTCTCTCGTTCAAACTACCAGGTTCCCAACACTGTCACTCTGTGACACTATAAACGTGTTCAAAACAGATCCCCGAGACACACGCCAGGCAGAACGCCAGCAAGTCCAAAGCCTGATGTTACAGTTCTGTAATGCAAACAGGAGAGTTGAGGGACTGTCACTCCTTTTCATTATAATTCTACTGTCATTAAAACTTTGGCACTGAAAATTCAGTCCAGGCTAAAACTTGGCAGGCAAAAACTTCATGCCCACAGCAATAACTGATTGCTAAATCTAAACCCACAAAAAACACAAAGGCAAGGGATGAGCCTGGGGCAGCAGGGGTGCATGCGTACATGCGTGTATGCGCACGAGAGAGGGGAACGATGGAGAGTGACTGACAGAAAAGAAAAGCTGAAAGAACAGCTCCCGAGGTACCAGGGCAACATCTAGAAACATTTGTACTTCCTGACCACAAGACAATCTGTGTATGCTGAACTCAAAACTATTTGTGAAACGGTTTGTTTTTTCAGAAGGCACAAAGGGAAATCTCCCTCTTCTGGCTCAAGATACTTTCTCCTGTTGCAGGTCGTTCTGTAACGTGGGCGTGTACCTGGACTTCTGAAACCCTCCTGAGACAGTGCTGCAGGGAAAAATGGACAGCACTGCACCCACAGTACCACTCACCATTTTATGTTGTGAAGTAACTTGGAGGTCTTTGCAGATTTGAGGCAAGCTGGATGCAATGCCAGAGTGCGCTGAACGAGGGGTTCAGATCACAAACACACACCCCCTCCCCTCAGGGCTTGTCTGAAGTTCTGGTTTTTCAAGCTTTTCTTGGCAGGGATGGTTTTCCAGTAGGAGGCTGAGGAAAGACTGCTGGCACCATGCCTGTCTCTCCCTGCTTGTACACGTGCCAGGGAAGGACTGCATGACACTGGGGAGTAACTAAATCATGCAGAAATCAACCCAAATACAATCACTGAAGTGGGTGCCTGTGTTACTCCCTTACTTACTTGTTTTCTATGCGGGGCAGGTGTCTTAGAGCTTGTGCAGTGCTGTGGTTTGGCAGATTTCATTCCCACCTCTATTGCCTTCTACACACTCATTTGAGTCGGGTAATCAAGTTATCAATAAATGAAATAAAACCCTCCACCTTACATGGGAACAGCACCACAGGTTTAGGCTAGAGCTTTTCCTCCGGCAGCCAGAAATCTGCACCTTTCCCAAATTCCTTTCAAATTACAGAAATGTTCTCACCACCAGCATGACAACAATGCAACCAAGACACCTTGGGGGGGGGGGTAAGATAAGAACTAAGACTTGCAACACAGGATGGGTGGGGAGAGTTTTTTCTTCCTATCACTGGCCTCATTAAAATCTCATTCTGTTTACTTCCCAGCTTAAACCTGAAGTCTTATTACATTTCACTAAACAATCCCACATTATAATAAAGCAGCAGGCTTTCCTGCCATGATTGATAGACTCTGTTTGCAGTTATTTAAGGAGAAGGCACATAATTACATACAGCTGGATTAGGCTGATCAAATCCCTGTTAGTGTCTGTCAATATACATGTAATAAGACAGTGTGACATTAATGTAAACTAATTTAATTGCAGAAAGTTTAATTAAGACTTAATAAAATTACAGGGACAGAAAGAAAAAAAAGTTTTGCACAGTCTAACCAAAGGGAGTTTTCCAGCAAAGCCACCCTCTAAACACAAGCCTGGTTTTGCCTAATCAGTTCTGCATCACTGGTTCTTGCACCACCTATTTGTGTACTCCTATTTACAGTCCTACTGCCAGGGCTTTCCACCAGCTCAAAAACTCAGAAGCAAAAGCAAATGCTATGGAGCCGTGTGCGTAACAAAGTCCATTACGAGCAAACCCAGGCAGTCAGGGAAGGATGTCTCAGAAGTTCCTCTACAACGTTCAGCAAACAGCTATCAATCAGTACTGCAGTTCAACCACCATGAAGTACAGGTGACCTTCTTTTAAAGCACTTATCAACACCAAAGCATTACATCCCCTGATGTAACAGTATTCATATTCTCCCTTCTCATTTATTCCTGTACAGCCTTCCTTTCCACTCAGGTTGTTTTTAAAGCAACCCACTATATTCACAGCGCTCTCACAGAGTCACCGATGATACACAATCGTGCGCTAACCCCAATAAGCTCACCACAGAGATACCACCTTCATCCCCTGCTGAACAGATCCAAACTGTTCCAAGGGTAGTCATGCTCGTGCACTGCCCAAGTCATCTTTTTCGTGCAACTCATAAGTATACAGATGAAACTGAATTCCTAACCACAGGTAAAACATATTAAATGGCTGGTGTGGCATACAAGCCACTTTAGCTTGTGTGAGCCCACACCTGCAGCGCCAGGGAGATCTGGGCGTGGATGCCAGGAGTGCTGCTGTCCGCACACATTCCCGTTCCCCCTTTCCTTCGCTCTGTGGTAACGACTCCACCTGTTCTGTGCATGCTCGGGTGTTACCACCATTTCGAACCTAGATGCCTTCGCTGTTTGTACGCCAGGCATTTTTCAAGAGAATAACTAAAATGAGAAGGGTGCAGGAGCGACACTGTGCCACCACAGACCTCCTCTCCACCAGCAAGCGTGCTGCAGTTTCACTGCATTAAAAAGTAGGGTCTCAGATCTCACGCAGGGCAATTCACTGCTCCCCAAAGCATCAATTTTCCCATGCTACGATTTCCTAGAATGTTCCCTGCCAAATTAAATCAATTTGAGTATCTCATTACAGAAAAAAGTACTGCAGGTTTTGATTCATTTTTAATAGTCTCTGCCAGTTGAGCCTGCTGCTCTGATCCGGTTTACTTGACGATTTGTTAGCTGCTCTGCTCAGCCACCTCCCTGTGGAGGCCCTACAGTGTTTCAAGAATTTTAGAAAATGCTGAACGACACACGGGATCCTCACCGAAGCCTTATCCAAAAAGGCAGCAAAAATTCTGAACGAGCCCATTTCCCAAAGAATTCTGTTTCCCACAGAATTAGCTTTTGTCAGCTGGGGGAAGGAGAAAAGGGAAACAAGGAAAAACTTGAGAAACATTAAGTGCTGGAAAGGATTACAGTGCAATCCCCTGGAAAATATATTAAAATTCAATACTGTGTTAAAACTGTCCAAAAAAATTAAGCCCTCTCCTGTTCAATCACATCCCTCCAAAGCTCTTGGACAATCTCTCCACGCTAAGCACAAATCGCTGTTAGATAATCTTTTCTGAACAAGTCTATGAACAAGTCTATCACTTATCCTATTTTATGTTCCGTTTCCTTTGGCAGCACAGCTATTCCAGTCACCCTTCTAAGCCAGAGCCTTTGGAAATTTTTCTCTTCTGTTCCACTGCAATTCTTCAAAGCATCATAAAGGCAAATTTAATAAGCACCTCAATTTGTATTGCTTTCTATTTATAATACTGTAAGCACCTGCTGCTGCTGAGATCTAAGCAGCTATCTTTCTTACTTTGTGTAGATTAATTCAGATTAATCTTAATAGTTTCATATTTTAGAGCAGTTTCAAGAAACATTGCTTCACGCTATTGGGTGGGTTGTTTATTTTTGGTCTTTGGGGGACTTTTTGCCTTTAGAGGTTTTTTTGTTGGTTTTGTGGTGCAGTTGGTTCTCCCCCCACCTCCCATTTTTATTAAGATGCTGCTGACCAGCTCTTAAAAATACGACTCATTTTGCTTTGTTGTTCACATCAGCCGAATTCGATAGTATGTATTCCGGTGTATTCAGTAGAACCCTCTTGTCGATGCAACAGCAGGCACTCAACAATCAAACCACTGCAAACTGTACCCTGAACCCCTAACAATGGAAGTCAAGTCAGCGTTTGGGCCCACAGACATTTTGGGAACTGTGGGTGTGCAGGAAAGGGGTGTTCAAAGGCGCCTGCCCATGATCCAGTAGGCATAGGGTTTGGATCACATATTATTTGACCTTCTCTCGAACCGGGGATATATTAGTTTTTAATCTTATCTAAGTGCCTGTGAACACCAAGTGACAGCTAAGGCTGCACAGTACAGAAGTTAAGTCCTACGTCTGACCTTTCAGAGGGGCTGAGGAATCATGTCCTTAGGCGTCTCTTCGGAGTCTGTCTTCCACAGCTTACGGACAGAATATTAATGGCTGCACCCTGGGCTGTGGACATCCTGGTATCTGCAACATCAACACCAACCGCCCTTGCTGTTATTTCATTTAACAAGACCACAGATAGGAAGTTTAATGCAGTGGGGGGGAAAGAAAGAAGGAAAAAAAAAAATTGTGATGCAGCACAAGTAGGTGAGAGAGGTAATGAAGCCCAGAGAGAAAGAGAGGGAAAGCCCCCTTAGTGTGCAAGAGAGGATGGGAAACAAAAAGAAAGAAACCACTGCATGGAAGAAAAGCTGCACGGAAGTGAAATAAAAACTAAAAGAAGCAGATGGAAGAGTCAATCCATCGGAGAAGACTGACATCAATCATCATTCTCATCTCCGCACTGTATTTATTTGCTCTTAGTGGCTGACAAGCAAGGTTTGTACTTCTCATCCATCTCCTACCTATGTATTTAGGTGTGATACAGCACACTCCACTACCCCCTGCCAGAAGATCTCAAAGAAGACTTCACAGGACAATTTCATCGCAAGAGTGACTCTTGATGCCTCCAACTCCTACCCCAGAGGCATGCTGTGCTATTTGCCTCTCTGCAACTTTTAATATGGGCTTTAAAAGGGTGGGATTTTAAGCATCCCCATTAAAATCACGCATCTTTCTCAACAAAAGAAAGTCTTGTTGCTGTTTTTATTCAGCCCAATCCTGCCAAGACTCCTGTTAGCTTCCTGAGAAAAGCACACTCATAAATGCATAAAAACAAGCTTTCAAAACTGTTTTTAACTGCATTTGTTGAAAAAATAAGCAAATGAAAAGGCTCAGAGACACAGGAAAATATTTTAAGGTACTCAGTATTATGCCCTATCTATTAACAACAAAAGCTCAATACAGCCATTATTTTGGGAATCCATAGATTTTTAACTTTCTATTAACATGAGAGAGATGATACAGATTTCCTCAGAAAATAAATGAGGCACAGGGACCTTGGGCATCATTTAAAAAGAGATGTCGCCATATATCTTTTCAGCCTGTGGCTGCAGCTTCCAAATTACTGTCCCAAAACATCTGTAACCTTCATGTGTTCTCATCCTCTTCCACAATTACTTCTTATCACGTGGGGAGGATCTGAACTTTCGCAACAGCTATATTGAGTAAATCAGCTATAAACAGACATGCTATAGATACTCCAAGCCAATAGCTAATTGTGATTTTTAGTCTTTCAAGTGAATAGGACAACTTGAAATGGCAAACATTGCTCTATCTACCCATCCATAAATTAGGAGTGACAATAGCAGATTATTACTCATTCACTCAGAGCGTTTGTCTGGCCCTGAGAGAACTGGCTTTATTCCAAGAGCTGGCAAACATTGGTTAATATACATGTAAATGTTTTATTTCTCTCAGAGTAGGCAACTTCACAAAATGAAATACCGAATTCAAGACAACCCTAGTTTTTCTGCTGATGCCTGTCTCGGATGCAGTGCTGCTGAAAGCCTTTGCAAGCTTTTTCACACCGAGTCAACAGGGGAAACACCACCTTTTCTTTTGAGAGTAAGACAATTTCACTGTGAAAACATGAAAGCTTTTATATAAATATTAATCACTGAAGTTGTCCTGGAGTTAAGTGGTTGGAGACTGGCTTATATAAGGTTGCAGTGCTGACTTGGTAATAGTGAGATGTACTGAAATGGTTTTGCAAACACTGCTCCAAACAGGCTGTTCCTCAACACAAGAGCTGCGGTGCCAGAAGCGGATACAGCAACCCCAATGTTTAATCTGAGGATACTATAAGATAGCACTTCACTCCAAGAGTGAAGAAGGGGCATTTTGGCTTTGAATTTCTAGTGTAAGCGTAAAGCAAAAGGAAAATGTTGTTTTTCTCAAAAACTGCCATGAATGTGAACTCGGAAGAAGAGTGGAGACTAAGAAAAGGGATGGAGGTTCAACACAGAGAGGAAAATAAACCAAGCATCTGGACAGCAAACCAGGCAGTGGTTTAACAGAGTCTCTTACTAACCAGTCCAGAACCTGAATATTCTAAATAAAGCCAAGTGTAACGCACCCATACTCTTCAGCATAGGCTCTCCAAAATCCAAGAGAATCAATAAGCACATTCTGTGCATTTGGAGGCGAGGACAGCACACACCATCTCCAGCAGGACTCCGAGAACCATCTTTTTCCTACAAAGGCCTACAGATGTCAGAGGATATCTAGATCTACTTACTCCTCCTATGATACAAGCCATCAACCATTGCTTACCCCTCTGTCGAACAGAGAAGTGAGATATTTTTGTCACGAATTAACCGAGCCTTGAAACTAGAACTACAACCACAAAGCAGATTTTTGAGAAGGGGAAGGTAGAAGCATAGCCTTTTATGCACTGTACCATATGTATAATCTCACTTTCCCTGAGGGCACGCTAAAGTTTCAATCAACTGGGGATGCTGCAACAGGTCAAAATTTTTCATAAACCTCTAGACAGAAATGACACAATATTAATATTATTATCATTATTTTGTTTATTCTTATTAATTAAAAATACTATTTATATTAATTAATAATATTAATACAGGATAGCAAGTTTAGAATGAAATACAAAATAAGGTAAAAAGCATTGGCTAAGATCTCATTAACTGGATGGAACCCAAGAGCAAGAAGTGTACAGCACTTAAAAAACCCCAACCATCAGGACAGCTGCAATCAAAATTCNGGAAGCAATAACTAACAACAGAAGACACCTTCAAAAGGTACAGGACTATGGCAAATGATGATGAGAAGTTCAGTTCCCATCTGGCAACTTGTCTCAGTTGCTACTACAGTGCTCCACAGGTTTCAGCCAGGCCTCTCCATGAACATGAGTGACTACAGATATGGAACGCACAGCAAATCTGTATTTTATGGAGGTAAATACATCGAAGACTGCTAGCATTAGAATTGCTCTTCCTCATGTTCTCCATTTTAACAGGAAAACAATTTAGGCTTTACAGGCTATTACATTTAGCAAAACTACTTCTGAAATCTTTATCATATTTACTTCCCAGAATTACATGGGTTTTTTTTTTTAACCTGCAGAAAATTACAGAGGTGATTACTGCTACAGCAAGCGCACTTTCTAGTACTCGATGATACTTTGATTTGAACCTTGAACCTAATGCTGTACTCTCCAGGGCTGCTTTCACACAAAGCGTACTCTCCCTCCCCTTGTATGCTACTGCTTACACGGCACTTTTAGGTCTCACCAGGAACTCTGCTGAATGGAAGGGTGATACAACTGAACACGACAGTGCCAGGTTCAGCACTGAAGAGGATTTTAAAATTTATTACAGGGTATCACTTCGACGCTCAATGTTACATGCGGCTGAAATGAATACACATGCCTGGCAGAACTGCAAGAGAAGGCGCCTCTATAGAAGGCGACAGCACTATTACCAGATAAGCCACCAGTTAGACATCACTGATTACCACACCAGACAGAGATTTTAACTCATCTAGAGAGAACACAGCTAATCGGATTTCTTAATGGGCTTCTCTCAGTTTCACTGGGGCTGATGCATACTGCATAAAGGATTTGGAAGGAGATTTTTCCCCAAATAGCACGCACCACTCTACTACAGCATTCTGTTATCATCTTGGCTTATGCTTATATAAAGTACCAGATGTTACTGCATGCCAGAAGTTACACGTACAGTCACAGGTTACTATGCGCCAGAAGTTACACAAACAGTCACAAAGAGGTTAATCATTAAATTCAACCTATGCTATGGCAGCAACAAAGCTGACCTCTTTAATAAATTGAGCTTGGATAAAGGTAGCATTGATTTTCCTAAAGAGGTTTCATTACCTAACTCTAGATTCGTGATTTCTTTTGAGAGTGTGAAGTTAAGAGTTAATCCAAATTTACTATTTCTTTTCTACCCAAACAGAAACCAACCCATTTAAGATGCAGGGAATATGATAGACCTCCCTCGCTTTCATTGTTCTCTCCCCTCTGAGAGAAAAATGAACTTCACAGGACTTCAAACCTCAGGGGAAAAAAAAAAAAAATCCATCAAAACCCAAAATCTTAAAAAAACCCAGCTCATCTTTATTCTACAAGCTTGTCTTCCAGCACTGAAAATCCAATGCATATTTTCTCCCAACTACTTTTATCTCTTTATTGTTCTTAAAGCTTTCCTAGAAAGGAGTTTCTTTAGCACACAAGTGAAAAACTTCAATTTGATGAAGGGACGGGGACTGTTTGGAGCCCAGTCAGTGAAAACACGAGTTAAACATTTGGATACATTACATGACCCCAGGTCTTTCTGCCATCTTTTCTGCTTTCCAACTCTGATCTTCCCGTTTGAATTTTAAAAAAAGTTATTTACATCAGAATCAACCAACTGACTATTACAAGCTATATACCATGAAACAGAAGAGTTACTTCTTTACCTCCTTCAAGTACAATAAGGATCATCCATAAAAACAAAGTGACCTGAGTTTCCAATTTCCCACAGGTACTCTAAAATATTTACTGAACCATGGCAATTATGCCCATGACAAATGGGGTGTCTTACAGACTCTGGGCTTTTCTAACTTTCTCAAATTACTGTTTTGACTCACTCACATCTCTGGGAATGTGAAACTTACTTAGATAAAGTCTAAGAAAAAGCGAGGAAGATTAGAGAGACCAAGTTAATCAGAAAAAAAAAAAAAGAAAAACAGGAAAAAGACAAACAAGTACGTATCTTTCGGGAGAACAGGGATATAATTCCTTACTCTCTTACTTTAAAAGCCTTGTCTCTTTCACAGTTAAGCAAAGTTTCCCCAAAGAAGCCATCACTGATTGCATTCATTTGGAATTTTTATGTAAACAAGTGTTGCAATATGAAATGGAAAGCCAAAAAAGGATATTAAATCCTTTTTATAGGATATATACATCCCAGAACCTTGTGTGTATCTCTTCGGAGAGCAGGAACAATAAAAAAAAAATTGGTCATGAAAAAGAAATAAAAGGAGACAATAATGTGGAACCTGAAAGGCTTTTTGCTTAAGGTCCCTAATGTCTTAAGAATTTATTAAGAGATTACATTAGAGCACCTGAATTTCAGAGAATTAACTTCAGAGATGGCTCCTGTTGCAGCAGTTTCTGCTGGAATACTTTACTCTGGCTGTCAGCCAAATCTTCGCTATGCTGATGCCAAATAAATGATACCCAATTTCAACGACAGATGCTGTTGTGTTGACACATAATTGATACGTTTATATTCAGGGCTCCCTGGATTTCTGTAACAGCAACACTTTATTCACAAGAAATACAACTGAATTCAAAGGGACTTGCACATAGCTGATGCTGCTACACTGCTAGTATTGTGAGTCTGGAGGGAAGAGATCACTACCTAGCCAGGGTGGTCAGCAACAGCGGAGACCACGAATTTTCCAGGGCAATGTGAGGTGGCCCAGCAGCAAAAGTTAACTGGCTAAGCCAGAAACCAGCTTGCTCAGAGCAACAGGAAACCTGAAAGTTTTCAGCACAAGTTGTATATCCCTTTCCTGCAGAGCTTGTAACTGCGTAGGAGATGGAAGTCATAGAAACGCCACAGCATTGAAGTAACAGATACGTCCATAATCTCCTTCTCTCTTTGACTTCCTTGGTTTCCAGGCAGGAAACAGATTAGCAACCTTTAAAAAAATATATTTAGCAAAGGTATGTTCCAAAGAAAACATTATATACCCCCTCCCTGCATGTTCACTCTCCTGTAGGTAACTTGAAATAAACTTTCATAAATAGTATTTATTTTGAATATATATATTCATAAATAGAAAGCAACTATATCCCTCCTCAAGCTTAACAAACCTTCAGCATCTCCTGTAATTCTTACAGGAAAACAAAAGCTGATCTCATTACAATATATGCCTACAAGCTAAATTTTCTTTGTTTTTAGTAACACAGCATCATATTATTTTCACATAATGAATAAGAACATTCACAGAATGAAAATGTTCAGAGAAAAATTCATACCCGTTCATTTCACCAAAAAAAAAAACAACCCAGCAACAGCTAAAATTTGGCACAAAAGACAGCAGCAAATAAATGCCATATAGCCAAGTTTTCAGTCATTTATCCAGATAGTATATGGTGTTCAGCAAACATGCAATGTGCAATATACTGCCATGATGCCTCTTTTTAATTAAAATAAGGTTAAACTTAAAAATACTTTTGAACTGCATTATATGGGGATTATTGAACCTTGCAGATGAAGAGGAATCACTAACTGGAAGTCTTTTCAACCCCTGAAAAACATATTTTGTTGACTCTTTGTTAAACTGTGTTTTAGAACGCTGATGAGAAAGCTTCCACAGTGTAATACGCTTCTGCTGCTTTTGGGGCCCTATCTGGCTCTCAAATACTGTCTGTGCGTCTCTGCTAGTACCACAGGAAAGATTTCTTCCTCCAGTCACCTCTTTCCTTATGTTATATGAAAAGGGACTGATGTTAATTCTTCAGACTCTGCACACTGCAGCTCTTACCTTTAATTCTTCCTCTCCTGTGCTTCTAAGGGCTGCCAAGGCCAAAATTGTCAGAAGACCTCTCTTCACACTGAATTTCTCCTTCAGGTGTGCCCAGCACAGAGTATAAAGATAAAAGTTATACAGGGAAAAAAATACACATTTACCATCAAAGCTCGTACCTCTCAAAACCCCCAAATTGTCATTTAGTTCAGCAACATGGGATATGTAAAATATCCAGGTTTATAGCCTTGCAAAAGCACAAAGTGGTTGAAAAGGTCAAGGAAGTGCATTAAGAAGAAAAGCTTTAGGGGCCAGTGGGTTCTTTTCACTGTTGTGAGAGGCATTGGAAAACCAATCTTTGCCAAGAAAACACATCACAATATTAAAAGTGTAAGCACCGAGTACACAGGTACCTTCTTCCAAAAACCCCAAAAAACCCCAAACCAAACCTACAAAAACACCCAAAACAAAACCCAAAAAAACACCCGTCCCCCCCAAGCCCCACAGACGTTTTTCAAAGTCACAAAGTCACAAAGCACAGCTTCAACTAACCTCCCACTGGCAGTTGGGCATCTCAGGAACATATACAGAGAATGAGGAAGGGAACACGAAACAACAGCTAGGCCAGCTGTCAACAGCTTTGATTTACCAGAACCAGTCATGGGGTACGACGGGCTGGTACACCACAGGCAGACCCAATCTTCCTCACACCTGTTCAGAGAAGATCAGATGCAAACCAGCTCCAGTTGAAAAGCCGCAGTGATTGGTTAGACTGATGCTGTGCCCGAGCTAAAAAAGGCCATCTCAGCACTGCATTTTAAATTGAGCACAGCTCTGAAATAACAAAGGTAGAAGGCTTACAGAGAAGATCCAACTCCTGTCTAATTATTTGAGAGTGTGGGCAGAGAAGTGCGGGTCAGCCTGCAAGGCACTGCATAGCTACACGCTATCTGTGTCGGGAGGGGCGTAATTAGTCCAGGAGGAGATCAATGTTAAGACATACAGAACAATTTGAATATTTCTGCTAGTTACTGAATTTGCTCCAAAGATTTATTCCTACAGGTTTCTCTGAGTGTTTGGAACTACCCTTGCTCCCCCTTAAGCACAAGCTAAATTTAATAACTTTCTTTTTTTCTAAAAAGAATCATCATGTTCAATAGTAATAACCCATCCTGTTATTAACAAAAGCAAGGATTTGACAAGTCAAATGGATTCTGACTCCTACTTTGACTCTTGGCTTCTGCATTTTGTTCTGTTTGGACACAGCACAGAAAGGTCTCACTTTCTCCCACTCAGGAAGGCAGTGCTATAGCTGGAAGACATGGAAAAAACAATAAAGTGGTTGTATACAGATATTTCCGTTTCTCTTCCCCAATTTATAATGTCATTTAAAAAAAAAGCAAAAGCATGTTTTTTGGAGATTACTGTACAATGAGTTAACATGCTAAATAAACTCTCAACAGAAAGAAGTAAGTCAGCTTCAACTTTTAGAAACGTAAAAGACTTAGAAATAGTTCAGGCAATCAGATTCCAGAGCAAATCTTACTTTTACAGACACTGTTTCCTATCCTGTTAAATATTTCTTTTAACACTGCGGGAAAGACTTAAACAATGGAGGGAAACTGGCTAAGGCTTGCTCTGCAGACCGAAATAATCTCAATTCAGCAGCAAGAACCAGCACCAAGACTTCTGAATAATGGTGTCAAAGCCAAACATTTAGGCAAGAAGTTGACATGCAGCCCTTTCCTCCATCCTAAAGTCCTTAACCCCAAGTAACTCCAAGTCTCCAAGCCTTCAAACATACTTCATAGATTATAAAATAGTATAACTACAAGTTGCCCCTTTAAACAGTTATCAATTCAGTCAACTTGAGTTTTTATGATGCCATGCAGCATCACCACCTAAACCCCTCAAGCCACATAAGACAGATGTTTATCCTTCAGTTTCTGCCCTAAACGATGCTGAACTGTATGCTCTCCCACCCAAAGCAGGCTGCACAGCGATGGTGGGTGTGGTGGGTTGATGGTGAGGCCCAGCACAGTAAGTGTGTTGGTTTCTAAGCAGACCTAAGTTTGCTAAAACAAACTACTACAGGTGAATTCCCTGAGCCTTTTTGTGCCATGGCTGCAGGCTCAGAGCCATATTTTATACTGGCACAAGTAAGGTCTAATAAAAGGCTCTGGGATCTTGAATCACATTTGTATCGTGAGAGCCGTGTACCTAAGGGTACATTTTTATAACTAAAAGCTGTATCCTGTAGCTTCACCTGACCAATTCCTTATTTTTGTTATCCTTCTAATGGGGTGTCAAAGTCAAGCACAAGATCTTTCATGATGTAATGATGCTATATAAAGTGTAAGATGCTACTGACATCTAACTACCAGTAAGCAGCCATGCTAGGAGCAAGCATTTTAGAGGCGAAGCACTTCAGTGAGTTTTAATAACAGATTTATAAAGCATACCTTCTCCCCAGACCTCATGCTAAGCCATTTACCACAATCAGAGAACTCCTTTCCAAACAAAACCAGACTGACATGGGGTGAATAAGCAGTGAGACCAATTTATAAACAGAAGGCAGTCTGAGGAGACAGATGTACACCCTGAGGTTTGGTGCATCCAAATCATACTTATCCATACCTCTAGCATGATACAAAGTCCAAAATCAACGTGACCTGAACACGAGGGTTTGATATTTAGCAATTAATAAGGCTTGAGGAGCCTTATTAAAGATCCTCATCAAAGAGCCTATGTGAAGGCAGACAGTACTTCAAGCATTAAAGCCCCCCCAGCCACCTGCTCCGATTCATTTTTTTTCCAAGTTTACCATCATGCAGCCATGGTTCTCCAACTCTTTAACCATAGTATATCTTTACTCTTAANAAAAAAAAAAAAAAAAAAAAAATCACAGTTACACAAGTGCTTGTAAACAGTACCAAGGCAATACACGGTCCCAATCAAAATGGTGTAAGTAAATGTAAGGCCATGTCATCCTGCAGTCCCACCAGCTCATTTCAGCCTGGAGAAGTCATTTGTGCCTGCAGCAGGGCAGGCCACATTTCTACTCTTCATGTGACAAAGACCAAAACACATTGGTTTAGGCAGAAGCAGCTTTTGCACTGATGCTGCTCTTTATTTTCCACTCTTTTTGTGAAATACAGAGACAATTTCTGAGCAAAGCCTTTGGGGAAAGAGCTTTACTCAAAATCACTAGTCCTCTGTCTAGCACAATAAGAGGAGAGAATGCAAATTAGTTTCAATAAAAGCAGCTGGCAATCAATAAGAAAGGGCTGGTCTCCAAGAGTAAAACTGGTTCCTCTAAGGATAAGAGTTGAAAGGGGAAAAATATAAGATGATGAATAAAGGAAGGACAAATGTAAACAACGTAGGGGGGTGCACAGAAGGAGAAAAATCTAATGATGCAATTAAAAAAAAAAATCAGACAAACTGACAAAGAACAGCTGGGGGTAAAAAGGAAAGAAAAATACTGATAACTACAGTGCAAAGAAAAATACCATTAGAAAAAGTCTAATGGAGAAAATGGGCAATCCAAACAAGATAAAATGAAAATCATGAAAGAGCAGATAAGAGGCTAGTTGGCACTAAGGCTTAAGGCACCAGTCATGAGTTCACGTTGTAGCCTGGTTTGTAGGCATTGGTAAGCCTGATATTGAGTTTCAGCGTTCCTGCTGCCGCGCATCTGGCCATTTCACAAAACCTTGTACACTCATGTCCTCTGACCTCCTGCCATAATGCAGAAAGTCGATACCCACCTGAGTGGCCCAGAACCCACCCACTCCGCATGCATTCAGACTCCTTTTCTAAGTTCCTTCACCTCAGGAAGTCCACAGGCACCTGCAAAGCACTGGGAAAAGCCCAGCGTTATTGTTACCACTGTTTAAAGGGAAAAAAGAATTTCTTGGAATTGACACTTTCACTGAGACTCCCTATTACCACATCTCATTTTTATAAGCCAGTTAGAGAGGATACATTGTGGTCACAGAAGAAGCCTTCCCTTGCAGCTGTTACAGATAGTACTTGATATAAAGGGGAAAGCACAAGTATTTTGGCACTGTTAGCAACCTCTGCTCAAGAGAAACCTAAAAATCCAGTGTCTCACATACTGCAAGTCAGCATCACAAATCACTTACTCTCCCCGTCTTCCATCTACAAACCAGTTTCTGGTTTTATCAACATCCTCCACCAAACGCTTGGTTAACATGGAAGTAAGGTCCCTATCTTGCATGTCTCTAACACTGCATATTAGCAAACAGGAAGGCAAGCAGTTAGTTTGCTCGGCTTTTCAGCCCCAAAGAATCTCACCGGCAAACTACACGATGTAGCTCCTTTGATCCCAAGAATGTAGCCTCCATCTTCAATAAAGTAGCTGCTTAAATGTATGCACATTAATTATATGAGGTGGAAAGTGGTGTTTTCTACACTCACATGAAACTGCAGGGGAAAGTCCTATCACTGCACACCGTTTATTTAGATTAAGTTTTGACCAGCATACCAACGGACTAGACAGAGAAGTCTCTGCCAAGTTGCTAATATACTTAAAATTATGCTTATACTTTCACAACTTTAATACAGAATAATTCAATTGGGGCACGCCCTGCGCTTTGAGAAATTTTACAAGACTTCTAATGACAAAAGCAGTCAGAAACTTCTTGTCACTGACTTCTAAAAGCACAGAGCTCCGATTTTAAAGAGAGAAAAAAGTGACAAACTTTGCAACTAAAAACGGCATACATGAAATCAAACGGAGCAGGATGGAGAAGATAAAAAAAACCCTGAAACTAAAACTAGTGGTCGGGCAAGAAACAACAAAGAGAATATTATCGCACATTCTCATCCCCTCAAGATACACGTGTGCCTAAAGGGCTCACAAATATCTGATCTCTGGCTGTTTGCCACATTCAACACACAAAGCCTGCTTCCTCTATTGCCTACAGCAATTATTTTAGGGTTTGTCTTAACAAGTAAAAATATCTCTCTCAAAAAAAAAAAAAANACCCCCCCAAAAAAAAAAAAAAAAAAAAAAAACCGCGGGGGGAGGAGGCCTGCACTGTTGCAGAGTTTTACATCCACAACCTCAGGACCTGCCACTACTGCTAAGATAATTACAGCATTTTAACAGCACATTTCCCTAAGGTAGCAAGCAGTTAAGACCTTTATATACTGAAAGAGATGCCCTTCCACATTAGCATGGCCTATTAGCCACAAACAGGATTAAGAGCTCAGCAAATCCTCACAGAGCCCACATCTGTCAACGTAACTCTTTCCCATAATGGGCAGAAAGGAAGGTAACTTCTCAGCTTTAAGGAGCACTTACTGGAAAACTGATACTGCAATAATTAAAAAAAAAACAAAAACAAAAAAAAACCCAAAAACTGAGCAACACAGAACAGCACAATCATGGAGACCCCTCAGGATCTCTTACCTTGTGAAAAAAACGCCACGTGGTTACAGAACCTGTGGTCTAACAGAGCAGCACTGCCATTGCTCTGGTGGCCCTGTACAGCAATCAACCTTACAGGGTCTCCAGAGAAGACAACAGCCAAGATCTCTTTGTGGGACATTTCTCCAAGCATGACAGGATTTCCATAATCAGCCAAAAATAGAGAAATCCAGACTGGCATGCAACACATTGCTACTTGACATTATGGATGTCAATCCACCCAGAGATGCTTCTTGCAGTGCATGATGGACAGAAACTAGTACGGAGACAAAGATCATTTTATTCGGGGGCACCTGGACCAAGGTAGTTGAAACACGAGATGCCAGATCCATTCTCGAAGGGCTCGGATGGCTTTGGGAGTAGCTGGGGCACAGCTGTAACAGTAAAAGCAAAACCCAGCCCAACTCAGCAGAGAGAATTAGTGCTCAGTTCCCTCAAACCCTGACACCACTGCAAAAGATCAATGTACCTCCGAGTGCAGTCCCCATGACAGCAGTGCTACCTGCTGAATCAGGGCAGGTCTCCTGTGATTCTTCGTGGAGAAATTCTTTCAGCTCCTCTACCCCACTGATTCTTGGTAGTGCACACACCACCAGGACAAGCCTTGTTGGGCTTCAAAGTAACAGGCAAGGGAGAAAGACGATAGAGGAGGAAAATTTGTAACAAAAACGAACAAGGAACTGCATTACATTAAATGATACAGCCAAAAGATTTTGTCTGTCGTCCCATAAGCCAGCTCATATCACCTCATCAGCACATGCATGATATATATATATGTAAAAGGATTTCACTGTCGATTTAATGCATGGAAAAACACGACTAGATAAAAAAAAAAAAAAAAAAAAGAGATTATTCTGCTAGCATACGGATATAGTGGCAACCACAGAGGAAACAGTCCACTCTCTCACTGTTACTGTACACACCTCCAAACAAGCAGCAACGAACCAGTGGTCAGCTAGGGAGTGCGGCTGAGGGTTGTCAGCTCACACAGGGCAATTTCTACGCAAGTCTGACACTCTGGAGTAGCTTCAAAGCCCAGGTGGTGTTCCACAGCCAGGAGGTGTGGGCATGCCACCACTGCTAAACATCTTATGTCTCACGCAAAGCAGTCCCATCCGTCACCACCAATCACATCCCAAAAGCGTGTTAAGCAGGCTAAGGGCTCCCTAGAAGGGGGGCTTTCCGATGTCCACCCTGGCAGCATCTGAAGATGTCCAGCTCTGTAAATGGCTTGTCTTTATCTGTATGTCTGCCAGTGCTGTCCGTGCTCTTCTGGATCACCCAGCATTTGTGGTCAGCAGCTCCGCCAAAACCCTCTCAAGGAGCAGAATAAGAGACCTGTGCAAGTCCACGCTGGAAAAAGCACTGAAGAAACAGGTAGCTCCTAGAGTTTCCCACAGGATAAAGGGTATTTGACAGCTGCACCCAAAATTCCTGTTGGTAGATGTCCCTTAGTTTCCCACAAAGCATTAAGGAAAGCAGCAGCTAAATTCTGTGACAAGGAGCAGTTCATTTAGCTGACAAAGACCAGTGAAACTTCTACCTACAAAGGCTGAGAACTGTCTAAAAACAGCTTTCTTCTTAACTTCAGTCTAGGAGGTCTCTATGTTATAAATAGGCCACTAAAAGGCAGTTAAGAGAGAGACGGAAAGCAAAAAGTTATTAAAAATGTACTAATGAGAAACTCATTTCACTTTTTTTTTAAACAGGGCATCAGGGAATTCCTACAAGACTTCTGGTTCATTTAAAGAAGGAAATTTTTAACAAAGCTAAAAATAACTGACAATCACATTTTCAAAATTGAGAAAAACATGGAAACCCCAGGAAACCCAGCCCCGGGTGGGACCACACAGACCGATTAAAAAAAGCTCATACAAATTTCAGGCAGGATTGGGACCCTGGAATGGAAATCTCTGTGACAGGAGAACATTTATTTTCTCTACTGCTTTAAAAACAAGGTTTTGAACCACAACCGGTTTAGAAACATAACAGAAAATAAATAAATTATTTTTTTTTAGGTAACCAAGAACGAGGAGAACCAAAAGCTGCAAACTGAACTCACATCAGCACACCACAGGGACAAAACACGCACAAATGAAGGCACGGTGCTAAAAAAAAGAAAGAAAAGCCAGATTTTTACATTCAGAACGGATTATCTTGATATTTTTTCCCCCCGGGTCACCTTTTAATGCTTTCCTGAGATTTTTTTTTTCAATAGGCTGCTTAAACACAGGTCTCGGCCGTTTCTCAGCACAACTGTACTCGCGACTGGGGAACAGAAATTAAGAAAAGGGGAAAAAAAAGCAAAAGCACACCACCTGAAAGTCCTCTGCCCACCTTTCTAAGAGTTATTTTCCTCATCAATCTCAGCCCAGCTCCTCAGGGGCTGCGACCCAACCGTGGTCCGGCGGCAACACCTGAGCTCCCGGCCCGGAGCCGCGGGACGGCCGCCCCCGGGCCCCCTCCGCGGCGGG
>WEKW01017796.1:5092-30347 GCA_013389905.1 Sula dactylatra | reverse complement strand
ACAAACTCTGAGTAATTTCAGTGCTGAAAGATAAGGCCCAGAAACTTTTTGTGCTGGTAACAATGGTACCTGAGGTGATGGATAATGAATGCCACCTTTTCTAGCTCAGTAGCTACCTCAGAACACAAGTGACCATTAGTTATTACTGTGTGGAAGTAGTCTGGTAGTCTCTGAAAAATGAGAAATCCACCTGGCTCTTAATCTGTATTCTCAGAGATGACTTCACGATACATGTCACTCACTGAACTGTCCCAGAGACTATAGCACTCTTTCTTTTCCGGAGAGGAGATCTTTGGAGCTCAGTCTGACTGTGGTAGAACAAGTGTGTCAAAGAGGTGCTTTAAGGAGTGAATCAGCCGTGAACTGGAAGTACCTATGTGGGGAACAAGAACAGAGTCTTCAGGCTCCCAGATTAAAGCTAAAGATATGCATTCCTTAAGAAATTTCTGTAGTTCACACAAGAATTGAGCTGAGAAACTGTGATGATCTCTATATACAAAAAGGCAGAGTAAATGATCACAGTGCTTTGTTCTGACTTTACAAACTATGGGATAAGTTCTTCAAACAGAAAGCTGGTCCATATTGACAAGGTAAAAGAAGTGGTTTGCAGTGTCACCATCTTGTGGATCTCTTTTCTCCTGAACTCTGGGCAACAGTTTCACAATCACAATGGTTTGGTCAGTGTAAAGCCTGAAATAACCTTTAGAAGAAAATGTCAATTGTGGTAGAAAACAAAAGACTGGATTCAACTGCTGCTATTAACTTGGCATAGCTCCACTGAAGACAGGGAAATTGCATTGGTTTACACAAGGAGAAATTCTGATCTATGAACATTTGAAGCTAAGACTGAAATACACTAAGACACTATCCTTTTTCCCTAGAACTCCAGTTTACAGCAGGACTCTTGGACTTCAAAATTCCTTCATCAGCAGGACAGGATGTGTAATACTCTGAAAGTTTCTATAGAAATGTGACATCACCAGAACTTTGGCTGATTTTATCTGAAAAGCATAAAATTATTGAGAAACTTCTGACAGATAATCTACATTTTGCATGTTGGATACACCACAATAACTATTATGTTTTGCAGGCTAATTCTGTACTGTGCATTTAGTCTTTTTACATTTCATTTGCTGTCACAAGTGATCAAATGACAGATAAAAAATTTACTTGATAATAATTATGTCATCTGTTTTCAAAGGCTCACAGTTCCAAAGCTGAGAAAGACTGAAAGAGGAGAAATGTATAGTGTTACATTACACTTTATCTTTCGGGTAGCTAAATATTGTGGCTAAAAGTCAGATTAGACAGTTACATATGTACCATGTGTTACAGAAGTGGAAAGATAAGTCACGGACTTTCTTCAGTATGGACTACTGATATAAATGCTTTAGTGGATCTGCTTATAATTTTTCATGCTGTCTCCTCTTTTGGCACTGAACTATATGAAATTTACAAAAGCAACACCTGCAGCTCTCTAAATCACAATCATTTTGAAAGCTGATGTCAACGTATAACATTCTCACATTAAGTCATCATAAATGTATTAATGGTTATGTGACTTACGGTGAATCCCTGAAGACGTATGCTTGAGAAAAGATTTTCTGTGCTTCAAGATGTCTCTCTCTGTGAAGAACCTGTCATACCAGCCAGACTTTCAAAATCTGCACTATAAACAACATAGTGGGGTGCTGAGCAACTTCCTACAAGTTAAGAAATGCTTTCAACTCCTATTGATCTTCTAGGAGCTGAAGGAAGTTGACTATTTACAGGAAGAGCTGAGACTTTTAAAGAATCAAGTGCAAATTAATTCTATTAGCTTACACATTTGTAGTTACTTTTAGGTATAGTTTGACATTTTCTATTTTTTCTTCTTGACATAAAAATGTACTTAACTGGCAAACACCTCGTCACTTCCTTTAGGATTCTCACAGCAGCCATCAAATTCTGTTGCTGTTGATGTTATCTTAAGTGTTAGAGGACAAAATGTTTTGCAGAAACTTAAGTGTAGAAAGCTTTTAATTTTAAAAGTTAATGTGCAGTTCCATAACTTTCAGCAGATAAACTGCCTCCTTTATGTATATAAACATTCTAATGCTGTGAGCTCTTTTATATTTTTCCTAAATCATAGCAGCCAGATATCCAAACACATGATTCAGTTGAGAACTTTTTCTCAAAACAGTCCGTCTAATTCCAGACCAGAGCTGTTGACTGCTCAATGATCTGTTGAAAGAGCCAGTGGAATTTGGCACACAGATATCGTTTACAGCGTGTCCTTTACTCTTTCTGGCACATAATGGAGCCTTCTGCTTCCTCCTGTTTCCCTGATGATCACCTTGCAGTGACTGGGGAATTAAAATAATGTAATTAAAGGGAGTGTAGGTATCCCCAGATAACACGAGAAAATCACATAGGAGTATTATCCAGCTTTGTGTTTGCCATGTTTAGCCGAGAGAGATGGGTCCTGTGCTTTTTTGACATAGACGTCACTATGATTCATTATGATGGGCCTTCGCATTTGATGGCATTGCAAAATCCAACAGCTTTAAGTCAGAGTGGGGTAGATTCAACTTTGAAATAGAACACAATCTGTGAGGATAACTAAAAAGTAGGGTGCCTTTACAAGGAAGAGGTAGATCATTTTAAGAGGTAGATCATATCAGGTTTTTTAAAAGTAGGAGTTAATATATTTTTTACAAAATATGCATTAATCATCTAGAAGAAATTTACAGCCCATGTGCTGAGGTTATGGCCTGGAGACATCGCAGTTCCTTTTGGTCTCAGTAACTACGAATCTGTGGAGCATTTTCTTTCTTCACGGGTCATGGCACAGTGAGCAGAATTGTATCCGTAGTCCTAGCTTTGCTCATAGTACTTGCAGTTCTGTATTAGGCCAGTGTCTGTAATTAAATCTCATCTCCCAGAACTTCAGATGGTTTCCTGAAGTGATTAGGAAGTTTTCTTTTCCTTGTCCCCTCACTTGCCTAGGCAGAACTGGAGAGATGTACTTTTGTTTATCTTTTCCTCCATCAAAACCATCAAAAGTGAGGTCCTGGATTGCGTGGACTGGTGGCTAGAGAGGGTGAATATTTCAGACTGGCTGGCTGGGATGTCTCGCTCACAAGCCAGCTTTGGGCCTAGGAAGAGAGATCAGTCAGGCTTGGACTGTAAGGTGGGCTTATGTCAGAAGGGGGGTCAGGGGATTACGCTTACACTTGGGTGAAGAAGTGGAGTAGATTCTGGCTGTAGATTGGCTGGTTCCAGTGATATCACTAATGATGTCACTCTAAGACATTTTCTTACATAACATGATAAAAAGGGGATGTTTGGTTCCTGTTTACCTTCTACTGAAAAGAAGTTTGTGACTTGACCATAGAGACCTTCCAACTACCACATCTCTTGAAAGCTTGGGCAGAGTCTGAGGGTTATATTGTCATGCAAATTGAACTAGGCAGTAAAGACCTGTCCCTCATAAAACTATGCAAGTTTAATTCCAGCCTAAAAACCTTTTTATTTATTAACATCAGACTTTGAGATTTTAGGAGAAGCATAAGGAACTTGTATCAGCAGTTCTTTCTGGGCTCATTTCCAAAGTCTTTCTCTACGTTGTATCTGTGGATGTAATATCTAATATTATATCTATGGACGTTCTTACCAGTTCAGTCCTGTGGAACCCAGAGGCCAAGTTCATAACCTTTCTTTTTTTTTCCCAAGGTTTTATATTTATAATGCAAAGATATATATTACGCTTTTTTTGCAGTGTTGCGGGAAGTGAAGGAGGGAGATACTCTTACCCCCTTCTCCTTCAGTCTAATAACTTGCATGAGCAGGTGCTACTCAGCATGAGCAGGGACTACAGGAACCATGTNTTTGAAATAACACATTCCTGATAGCTTCAGATTTGGAGCTCTGGTTTCAGATCTTTTTCCAGTGGAGAGAAGCATGATTATGCACCCTAGCAGTCTGAATAATCCCTAGTTATGTTTGGATTCACTCCTATGTATGTTTCATACTTCCTCTCATAAAAAATATTAGGGATTAGCTCTCTTCACCTCCATCTATGTAGTTGTGGTTTTTTTTCTATAAAATTCAATAACAAGAAAAAATCCAATGCGTTTATACTCACAGAAAACCAGTCATGCAAAGCATTCGTTTATGAAAGAGATGGTTACACTGAGTCAATACTAATACAATTACCTACTTGAACAAGCTCAGCTACTCTATGCATTACCTAATTCTGCCCCTTTAGATTCTTGCTGTTTTTTCTGTAAGGTTCTTTTTCTGTATTCTCTTATTCTTGTGTTTTCAAGAACCACCACTAGCTAGAAATGTAGAAGTACACACTGTTGTCATGGAAAACCTGACTTACCTATACAAATATCTTACCATCATTGTAAACAAAAACCAGATGCAAGATCTGCAAACTGTATTTACAGCTCTGAGACACAGTAGTCTGTCTGGTAGAGTTAGCTGGCAAATATTTTTTTCAGTCTGTGAAAATCTTCTGTTCCCAGCGGGACAGAAGTTTTCCTTACTCTGAGTGGGACAAAAGCTTCTTTGCCTTTTTTTGAGGGGCAGGGTGATGAGTGGGATGAGAATTGTCTCTGTTAAATTGTTAAAAAGAACTTAATTTTAGATGACTTCCTGTGTTCTACCTTAATCTGTTCCAAACATTTTGTTTCAGTTTAAGCTTCTTTTATAAGAGCTTTGTCACTAAATGGCAAACAGTATTGAATTTTAAAATGAACATTTCTCATTTAGAGAATACTGAAAGAGGAAGATTTTCACTATTTCCTAATAGAAACTGTTTTGAAATTGATAGTTTCACATAAAGCCCCCACTTCTGTAGAAATGACACATTCCAAAGAAAATTATTTAGATTAAAAAGTGTGGCTGGTCTACTTCATCACTGATTCTAAAGGCAAAGACTGATATTTTGGAGCGAGTAATTTCTGTCACCCTCTGAAATCAATGGGAATCCTCTACTAATTTCTAAAGATTGAATCAATCATTTTTGCTAAGTGTTATGTGTCAAGATCATTACAAAAAAAACCCTGAACAACTGGAAATAGGTTTCTCTTCGTCTTGGAGACCGAGTAAAGCTTGCCATATCCTGACTTTGTTGCCCAGCAATGTAACGGGAGCTGATTTAAATGACTGAACAATGCTCTGTGCATCCAAGAAGCATGTAGCTGCCCGATTCTTCTCCTTTCCTTGTAGTTAGAGGAAGTTATTCCACTGCACTACACCCGTGCAGTTGCATCTGATACTACAAAAATGTGGATTACCCTGGAGTGTTGCACTGATCACAGTTTGAAGTCACTTCAGAAGGCACCAGAATCCAATTGTGATCCACATCAGAGAAGCAAGTGGTAAAAATGCTCCTTTACCACAGCAGCTCATCTCTGAGTAGTGTTATGACCAAATTTAAGTCTGTGTCATTGGGCATTGCCTGCCTAGCATTCGTCTTAAATTTTCAGTCATGTATTTAGTAAATTAAATTTCATATATCCCCTGGAGAACAGATGAGAAACCCCATCCCCACTCCAGATGCCTACCTTAATCACCAAGTTGCAGGCCGTACTCTCTCAGGTCCCTGTGAATATTAATTATTCTATGCAGAGTGGAACAGCTTCAGCAAAGGTGGCTAAGAGAGACATTCCGAGTGCTCTATAACTTGGACGTTATGGCACTTTCATGGGAAAACAAGCTCCAACCTTTAAGGCAAAAGAAGCAACTGGGGCACTTAGTGTCCTGGGCTGCATTCAGCCTCAGATCCTTATCAGCAAGCTGTTAGGTAAAACACGTATCAGGAGCATCCAGCAGGCCCAGCAGAGCTTAGCCTTGAACCTAATCTAAGCAGCCTCCTAGCAGTACTCTAGTCACAAGACCACTGCTGATATTAGTATGCTTTCCTCTGGTGTTAATCGTTATTTAGAAATAATCACTGCAGTATTTTTTTTTCACACAGAAGGAATGAGGGTGAAGCATCCCTAACGCCTGCTGTGCCACAAGGGGAATGTGAAGCAGTAGTTCCCTAGGAAAGAGTACTGCTGGAAAT
The DNA here is from genome assembly GCA_013389905.1 of Sula dactylatra. NCBI lineage: Eukaryota > Metazoa > Chordata > Aves > Suliformes > Sulidae > Sula > Sula dactylatra. The sequence goes on along the minus strand of WEKW01017796.1, from coordinate 24,286 downwards.
CTACATCGGCTCAATCACTCTGCAGCTCACAACTGTGAAATAGCCTGTTTTGTCGAGCTTGTCAGCAATGTGCATCATTCACTTGACAACACAGAAAGCTGGGGTTGGCTCACGCACAGCTATTTCCAGTTGACAAGTTGGTTCAATTGATACATTCACTTTGGAAAATAAAGTAAGAATATTCTCAGTTTGAGCAAGGCTACACTGCATTAATATCTCCCTCATCAAAAAGAGAGATGATGAACAAAGAGAGGCTATACATCTTTTGGAGGGAATGATTTCATTCATTATTCCTTGATCTTTTTGAAGGAGAGTTTGTTTGCTTTATTGGTCATATATCCCATTTGAGGCCAATGGGAATCTATGCTTCCACCCTTTCCCCTTTTCCCACATACACTGTGTACACTGCACAGCTACGGGTGTAACTAAACAGTTGCGCACAGATTGTATTTCTTCTCCAAAGGAGAGGGATTACTTTGTAAATATAGAATTAAAGGCTTAGGAATTAATGACTCTCTTTGACAGTCAAAGAAGTGCAGCTGGACCCAGAAGGGCACCGATCCTTGTAAGGTTGCAGGGTACCGAGGGCAACTGTAATCTCTAAACGAGATGCAAAAGAACGGGAGTTCTGGGTCAGTTGCCTAGCAGTAAGCTTGACTCCATTGCTTGGATTTCTGGAGCAAAGCAGGTTATTTTTTGAAGTTGCATGATATAGCGTTAATATGAGCAATCCATGGTTCAGCACTGCTTTTCTAGGCAGTACTTCATTTTTTGGTGCAGGGAAAGAAGGAGCTCTTGGCTTTTTCAAAAATGTGGCATGCACAGAAGGAATTCATGTTTTATGTAGTCAGTTGCTGCTAGTTTTTTCTGCCACTGGCATTCAGTCTCCTTCGTTATTGCTAGATTTGCCACAGGTCTAGGTGCATAATAACGATGAAGTGCATGTTAGCAAAAAGATCAGAGCGGACTCTCGCTATATAACTTGCTGCTATAGCTGCTGCAAGAACCATTTTATATTCCTGTTGCTGCTTGGAGGAGAATCTTTCTTAAAAACCTTTAAATAAATTAAATATTCCCAGTGTGCGCCATTTAGTGTCAAACTTTCCAATTTTAGGATGATTTTTCTCTTTCCACTTTGTACAGAGTATGTGTCATCGGTAGCCTTACAATCCTGCAGTGTTAATCAGACCATACAAACAGTGGGCTTATTTTGTTTCTAATATAGATACCAATCCTTAATTACCCCAGTATTGTTTTAACTACATCAGCACATCCTTATCTGTTTTGCTGCACTTCATTTCATATTACACATCTCCAGTCAGAGACTTGACAGGAGGCAGAAGCAATCAAACCATATTGTCTGGCATAACAGTGGGCAAACTGCCATGTCTCTCATGCAAAAGATTAATAATAGACTATGTGCTGTCTTTGTAAAACAAAAACATGTCTCGCTTAAACGGCTTAAAAGTTACATCCTCTGTGATGCTGTCAGTGTGGGGGCCTGGTGTCAGACATCTAAGGAGTTTTAATCTTCGAAGAAGAGGCTTTTTTCCCTTGTAAATCATACTGTAAGTTCCTGCTGCTGATCTTAGGGCAAGATGCTTACGTTAGACTGTTGCTGCAGATAGGAAGGGACAAACTGTTGCTGGGCAGAAGATGAGTGTGGAAAGCCACAAATACCTCAGATGGAGAGGGAATAGCCTGCTATTGCCAGGCGAGGGAGCTGTTGAGGTGCAAGCTTGAATTTCAGATCCAGGCATTATCTCTGGAATATAAGGAGCCTGATTGCATTACTGCTGCCCTAAAATACCCGTGAGAGCCAGGTACTTAATGGCTAGGTCTGACAACAGCTTGGAAAAACCTACATAGGTGCTCTCTCCCTCTTTGCTGTGTTTGATCTGAGGAGGTAGGGATATGTCCAGAGCTATTAACTGGAAAAAGTAGGAGGAGTAGCAAGATTTAAGAAGAGGCAGCAAAAGTTTACTTGGGAGTCTTACAGAGCTCTTAAGAAAGACTTCAGAAATACATGAAATCACTCTAGGGACTGATTTTCAATGCAGGAGTATAACTACTGCATATTGCATTTTCTCTGATCCATCTTGTCCTAAATATCTGAATTAAAGGTAATGCAGCACAGGAACACTGGATTTTATTAATCTCACCAGAGTACAGAGAAATGGCTAAACATAAAAAAATTTACAGGTGGTGGGGAGGAGGCGAACAGAAAGTCCTGGTGATATGCTTGCAGGGAATGTATAATCTTCATTAGAAAATTCAAAGCCCGTCTGCTTGGCGTGGATCCTAGCTGTGTAGCGGTTTGCTTAGCGATGATGGAAAGCTCACTCTACATTAATTCCTAATGGATTATTGCAAAATGTTCTGTAATGATGACGTGCTTGAGCTGTTAATTGATTATGAAATGCCTTGAGAGCTTTATGAAAAGCATAAGATACAATTATTATTGGATCATGCCGCTCATTAACTTTAAAGAAAATAAATGTGCTGTAATTCCAACTGGCCTATAAATCTCTTTTGTTTGGAAATAGATTCACGTCACCCTCCTTTTCTCTGGTAATATCAATGTCTGCTGCTTGTTCGAATGGAAATACGTTCAGGGAGACTGATGGCCTGAACCAATCTGGCTGAAGTCACTGGAGTTGTTCCCATTGACTACAGAAGGAGTTGGGGCAGTCCTTGTTCAGTTTGTTCCAGTCCCCCAAAAAAGGTCTGTGGCAGAAGCACAAAGGTTTGTGGCACAGCAGCCACAAAACTCTCTGAAGAGAGGTGACGTGTGAAAATTCTTGTTTCTGAACTGGGAGCATTACTTTATTCTGAAGTGTTTCAGACTCCTAGCAATCTTTTGTTATCAAAATAAATTTCGCATAAATGGGGAGGTATAGGAGATTGGGACCACATTTGCAGTGATAAAGCTGTGCACATTCAGTTGGCCACTACTGCAGTACTTGCACAAACCACGATTTTACAACACTTTACATTGTGATTTTTAATTAAGGAATTCTTAAGGCGAGTCCTGTGAGGAAACTCACCTTGGCAGCATGTGTTTTCCTCTGTTCCCAGTCTGTGCTTTTGAAAGCCACAAGGGCAAAGAAGAGAGTGCAATTCTGAAGGAATTAAAAGCCTATACTCTTGGTTAAGCACTGGCCTGATCCTGTCATGTCCCAGATTGACTTGCCGTTTTACATTATGACAAGCCTCTGCTAGGAAGCAGGCTTACCAGGAGGCTGAGTGCTTTAGATGTGGGTGAATGTAACCCTGGGGTAAGTTAGGCACGCTGCAGATCTGGTGATACACCAACCATGAAAAAGAATAGTGTCTCACTCTGTGGCTCTGCGACCGGTGTGTGGGAGGAGGCAGAGAAGGGACAGAGTGGGATGGGGACACAAATACCCCCCACATAAGACTACACATCCATATGTAAATCATAGATTTTCCCTAGAGAGAATGTATCTCATTATCTGTAGCTTAGCTTTTAGTGTCTAAACCCCATTGTGTTTTACTAGTGCAATTAATTAAAAATAAAGGTGAATATTCCTTAAATAAGCAAACATCAGCCAATGCAACAGAATTCACCTTCATGACTATTTGGTAATACAGTTCAAGAACCAGGAAATCCACAGGCTTTCTAATTTATTGTGCAGGACGGTTGTTATTACTGTTTACAAAGGAAAAGTTTTCCACACAAAATCTATTAGACTTGCCAGCATCTCTCATGCATTCAAGTGCTGCCACGTGAGACAGATAAAAATCCCACCTGCTGATAAGCTGTATTAGGAAAGAGGTGTCTCTGACAAAGAAAGAAAAGCAGCACTCTTGGATAATGGAAATAATGAAACAGTGATTAAGTATTTTCCAAATCCCCTTTGCAAACTGAGGGTTTGAATATTAATTATTAGTGACTATTTTGGCAACTTAACAGTGATGGTTACTTACACACTACTATAAATTGTCAGTCCATACTTTTTAAAATGCTGCCTTTGATTTCTGAGATTACTAGGGTTTTCTCAACCTCCGATTCTCATCTCTGCAGATTTTTGGAAATGGACTGCAATCTCCAGAGTTCTGCTAAAATCTGAATGGATTTAATTTTCTGGCTCAAAGTTAGTCTTGCACAGACTTTTACATAATTGATTTTCTTGTACGGTACACTTACCTTTGGAAGGAGTTTAATGTGAAAAAACAATTTTGGAGGAAATAAATGTTTTATTTCCTATTTAGATTTTCAGATTTAAAATACTTAATTATTTTAAATTTTCAGAAGAATATCAAACCCCATTGGAATATTAGTTTAATTTCAGCAGACCAGATTCCATATGAATTTGCATCTGTGTAGTGCCACTGATATCATTGAACTGGTTCATGAAATTTGGCCTACATGTTGGTTTCTGACCCAGAAAGCAGTTTTTCAGTCTGCAGATCTGATATTATTTCATCCGGAATATTCAAGATTTAGTTACAGTTACCTTCTACCCTAATTTCAAGAAGGAATTTGAATTCTCAGGGTACTGCTCAGCCATGGTAAGGGGGCCCTGGCCAGTGCAGTCAGTGCCCATTCAACCCATAAGGGCCATTCAGAGCAATGAGGTTAACGAGTGGGACTTAACCTTGTTTTGGGCGGATCTTACGCATGAAGCGGGTACTGGTCCTCTGTGCAAGGCTGAATTTCAGCTCCAGTTCCCAGACTTGCAGTGAGTATATTATAGCTGACAGCTAAGAATTTTTATAATGGATACATTAGAAATAATTTAACTAGGAGACATGATAGTTGTGTTTTCAAGTCATACTGCTTCAGAAATAATGCTGTTGCCACTGCTTACTTGGGAATGAACATACCTCTTGCAAAAAGATCTTCTGTTTTTGCAGAAATAGTGTAGACCCCTGATTTCTGTAGAGCACTCTGTCTAGAGAAGTCAGCAGACTCCCACTTTACTCCAGACCTCAAATGCTGACAGGTAGCACCAGGACTCTGGAAAAACTCTAAGTGGAAAGTGAATTCTGGGTATTCATATGTAAATTGAAATAACTGATGTCCCATTGTGCTTTTGCTTTCAAAAAAAAAGGAAAAAAAAAAAAGAAGAAAACCCCCAAACATAATGAAGTATTTGCATATAAAAAGCCTTTTAACTTACATTCTTTGCTCATTGGCAACCTTTGGAAGCCCATTATTCTTTGCTACTATTAAATTTACCCAGAAAAACATTCACATTTCTGGGCAAGCAGAAGTTCATCAAAAATAATTTATTCTTGTTCATTTATTTCCATAGGAAGCAGACCTTTCTAGACACAGGGCAGTTATTTCTAGACACAAGTGGGAGGACAATGTAAGATTCTGTGGTGGTGTGTTTTTTTCTAAATTATCCTAGCTAAAGGTTTAAAGATGCTGTTTCAGTAGAAAGTCTTATTAATAACAGCAAAGGAAATGTGGATGTCTTCAGTTTCTAATCCTGAGTGTGCAGCTTTGTGACTAGATAACCATGAGCAAATGACACATTCTTTTGAGGACTAATGTTAGTCTTATTTCTACTGGTGTACATCTGGAATAACTCCACAGAAGCCAATGGAGTTAGAATGCTAATCTGATGTTGTTTCCTCATCTGTAAAAGAGGTTAATGACATTCTCCTCTCTCGGGGGATATGGCAAGGATATTTATTTAATGTTGACTCTTCACTGTGTAAAACGCTAATACACTGTCATTGTTAGTGCAAAATTTGTACTGTGCTGGTGAAAGAAACAGTTAACACACAAGGTACTCGTGCTTAACCCACTTTGCTAAAGACAAATAATATATTGGCTTTCATTATAGCACCTCAAGCAATTTTCCCATGACTATTTTCATTAGGGAAGGAAGACTGGCTATTCTATTAGGAAAGCAACCAGATGCATGTAAATAAATTAACACCACGAAATTACTATGTGTAAAATGTGCATATGTCCTCCACTATGCTGCTTGTTTGTGTACAGGTCAAAAGAGAGCATTGTAAGTTTAAAATAAGCAGCTTTGATTCTGCTAAATAATTTGTTATTATATATACACTGAGAGAGAATAAAATATACACAGATGAAATGGTGGACAGATAAATAATTATTGCCAGAAGTGATCTGCAGCTTTCAGGCAATCCTTTTAACATTTTTCTGTCTTGTTACTTCTGTATATAAATGAGAAACATACTTGTAAGAAGCAGCAAGGATACCAGGCATGAAAGCCTTAGTATATGTCTATGGACTTCAAACAGGAACGTAACTGTTTAATTCTTAATAACCCAGGACTAACCCATGAAGTGATCATGGCCTGGGACACTGTCACAAAGCAAGTAGGGGCAAGTAAAACTGCAATAACAATAACTTCCACTCCTGTTCTGAGGTTCATGCTGGTAGCTCTCAATACATTTTTCAAAAATGGGTGTATTAGTCCCATTTTGCAGCTGTGGAAAGTGATCCCACTAGGACAAATGCCTTGCATGAATGAATCAGCCAGTGAACGAGGTGGGAGGAAGCCATGCAGCCGAGCACAGGGAAGAGAAGGGTGGGAATGGGGCTGCCATTTCCAACAGCAGCCATCCCACGGAGGTGCTCCCATCCCTGCTCTTGCAATTGGAAGAACCTTGGCCTACCAGCTCCCATCATCTATCCACTGACATTAGATGAAGGCAGAAGACAAAAAGGTACCATATAAAAAAGCATTAGCTTGTTAGAGAACCCTTCCTTGTGAATGACTGTCTCAAGTCTTTGGATCTCCTTTTTTTTTTTTTTTTTCCAAACACCACTTTTCTCAACCATGTGTTGACACTGATATTTTCATAGAATCATAGTATGATTTGGGTTGGAAGGGACCTTTAGAGGCCATCTAGTCCAACCCCACTGCAGTGAGCAGGGACATCCCCAACTAGATCAGGTTGGTCAGAGCCCTGTCCAACCTGACCTGGAATGCCTGTATGGATGGGGCATCTACCGCCTCTCTGGGCAATTTGGTCCAGTGTTTCACCACCCTCATTGTAAAAAATTTTTTCCTTATATCTAGTCCAAATCTACCCTCTTTTAGTTTAAAACCATTACCCCTTGTCCTGTCACAACAGGCCTTGCTAAAAGTACCCATCTTTCCTATAGTTCCCCTTTAGGTACTGAAAGGCTGCAATAAGGTCTCCCTGCAGCCTTCTTGAGGTTGAACAACCCCAACTCTCTCAGCCTGTCCTCATAGGAGAGGTGCGGCCCTCAGATCACTTTTGTGGCCCTTACTCTGGACCCGTTCCAACAGGTCTGTGTCCTTGCTGTGCTGAGGGCTCCAGAGCTGGACGCAGCACTGCAGGTGGGGTCTCTCACCAGAGCAGAGCAGAGGGGCAGAATCACCTCCCTTGACCTGCTGGCCATGGTTCTTTTGACACAGCCCAGGATACGGTTGGCTTTCTGGGCTGTGAGCACATATTGCCAGCTCATGTCCAGCTTTTCATCCACCAGTACCCCCAAGTCCTTCTCTGCAGGGCTGCTCTCAAACTCTTCATTTCCCAGCCTGTATTGATATCAGGGGTTGGGTTACCCTGACCCAGGTGCAGGACCTTGCACTTGGCCTTGTTGAACCTCATGAGGTTCTCATAGGCCCACCTCTCCAGCTTGTCCAGGTCTCTTTGGATGACATCCCGTCCTTCTGGCATCTCAGCTGTACCACTCAGCTTGGTGTCATCTGCAAACTTGCTGAGGGTACACATAATCTTGCTATGTCATTGATTTTGCATTGATTTTGCATTGCATCTTCAACTAACAACTTGCCAGTCTGCTTCGTTATCCCCTCTGCTAGAGCTGCAGTGATGATGAGGGCAAATGAAGTCCTTCCTCTGTGTTGCTTTCTGTGCTCTGATCTTTCCAGGCGTTCAACTATGATCTCTTGAATTAGGTCTGTAGTACAGAGCTTTCCAGCATGGACCAGCTCAGGTTTTTGTAGCTTGCAAGGTCTAGTGAATTCAGACAGTAATGGCTGAAGCTTCCTTCTGTCCTAGCCAGCACAACTGTATTCAGTGAGATAATTTTTCCAGAGAAAAGCATTGTTAAGCCAGTTCTGTATTAACCAAGAATGTTTTTACACTGAACTCTCGAGCTGACAATGTAGCTAGAGTAGCTTGGGTGCCAGCTGCCAAGTATTTACACAGGATTTCAAGCTGGCTTTTTCAATTCATACGATGATAGCTACATTGCTACTGGTTCCTCAGACATCATGCTACTTAGCTTAGTTTTAGTAACATGATATAAGAATATACTAGACTTATCTTTGTTGCCAAAACATTTGCAAGAAAAAAATGAAGATATGACAACAATCATTGGAAATTACACACTGGGAGAACATTTTATTTTGAAAATCAGGCTTTTGTATATTCATGTGCTGAAAGGAAAAGAAGCAACAGTATTTCCTAGAAAGTTTTAATTTAGGAAAGAAATTAATCAAGTAACTTTTTCTGTAGGCTGGTTTGGCCAACTTGTCCTGAAAATGAGCTCATTACATCTAATTGGACACACTGTATAGCAAAGAATCATATGATAAAACTATGAATGTTATGTCCAATTAGAAAAATACTCTGCGGTGTTCAGCACTGATTCCAGTGCTGGATGTCTGCCAAGATACATTTAACTAAAGTGTACATGTCGGTTAGATTAATACATTTTGAGATAGAATCAGCCCTGACAACAGGGAAGTCATCTATTAGAGGCAATAACTCAAAGATCGCAGCAAAATTGCTTGTTAAATCATAAACTCGGGAAAATATCAATGTTTATTAAAATTTATCATCTCTGATTTAAATAGATGGCTTAGTAGAAGAGATGAGGATTTTCTTAAGATCTTATAACTTGACCATAGTGAATCAAAATGAATGAACACATGCCTTGCAAGTAGAAAACAGGGCTCATATCTGCCCTTACAGTCAAAAGCAAAAGGAAAATGCAAGGATAAATGATGCAAGGATAAGATTTAGAGTGCCTATTTATGCACTTCATAGAGGCATCACAAAGTCTGGTCTCAGCAGGGTGAATCAAAGAACTGAAATTACACGTTAGGTCCACATTCTCAAAGAAAAGAATTAGACACTTCCCAGGGTAGCCCAGAATGCCACACAAGGGCTTCATGGCCAGCCAGTATAAAATCCTGAGGATAACACATGTCTGAGCACTTCCCTATTCCTGGACTTTGGAGCTTTTACCTGCTCAGGATACACACAGCACAGAGCCTTCCCCTCATGGTAGTGGTCTAACCAAGCATGGCTCATTATTTCTAGAGGAATTTAATGGCAGAAGGACAAGCCTAAACTGGGGTCTCCACTTCCTCATTAGATTTGAATGTTCATCTCATGATTACCTAATGTAAAAGGCTTTGATAGTTCAAAGCATAGCAAACAAGAATACAGCCTTTGCCTGACTTCCAGGTCCCCTCACCTCTCTCTCCATGCCTCCAGAGCCTGGCACCATCCTGTCTGCTTTCTTTCCAGTCTCGTTACTGGATGCGTAGCAGCCCAGTTGGAACTGGGCATGCCCCAAAGAGACCTTTGTAGCCTGAGACAGGGCATTTGCAGGCTGAGGATCAACCGCAAATCTCCACTGCCCTGGGTAACTGATTTGACCACTAAGCAACAGCACTGAAGAAGCAGCAGTAGTGTCACTTTTAAATAGGGTAGCTTGGCTGTCATGCTTTACACTGAGAAAAATACAGTCCTTGTGTGATACATATATATGGCTCATTCTTTCTAGAGGAATTCAATGGCTGACCCACAAGCCTGAACTGGGGTCTCAACTTCCTCATTAGGTTTATATCTCACCAAGTTATTCCTGGTTTCATCATGGTGGACTTCTGCTTTCACAGAGTAGGCACCTACTTTCACAGAAAAGAGCAATAAAGAGAAGTCTCATGTGAAGTATTGAGTCAAGCATTTGAAGCATCTGAAGTCAAGTAGGAGCGTGCCATCTCCGAGAGTAGGTTTTCTGAGGAACACAGGATTTTAAAGATTAATTTCTTAAGTTCTTCCCAACTTCTTGTCTCTAGGCACTGAAGGAATGTCCCTAGAACTCCTCCTGAATGCAAGGCATGGGATGTCCTAACAGTCCAGGATTTGGTTTGCACAGACACTCAGTTTGGCTAAAAAGAAATAGCTTCTTGATATCTTGGCACAGGGTAATGTTTGCATGATAAATTAGATCTCTCAAACAGGACAGTTGGTTGTTGTCGAGATAGCAATGGGAGTCGCCATTGCAAGGGATCCTTGCAACAGCATCTTAACTGGATCGTGTGATCCAGCTTCTTAAACAACTGTTTTGCTCAATTTTTAGATATTCTAACTGACCTGTGGTGCTACATGACCTCTCCAGCACGTATACAATCCATTCCTACAGATTATCTTAATCTCCATACAAAACATCTCCTAACTGTCCTAACTATGTACAAAGGTCCTATGTGACTATTTTTGCATATGTAGGAATGGTTTTTATTGTCTATTTACAAATGTCTATGTAAAGTTTGGTCAATTCTGCAGCAAGAACCATGTAAGGGAGTCCCTTGACCAGATTCTGCACCCACAATGTTAATCAACATACTTAAGGATATCAATGATATAGGGACAGCAGGAGCTGTCTGGGGAAATCTCTAGAACTGTCCAAAATTCCTACCTTCAGAGCTTTTGCGAAAGTTAATTTTTTAATTGTGAAGGTGGCTGGAAATCCAGTCTGTCGCTTTGTCTCAAGTTGGTCCATTGTTTCAAATCAATCTAAATCATCGATGCAGAGGACTAGCTGGGGAGCTCCTAGACCACCCAGGGAATTCATGACTTAAGGGCTCTGGGTGTGCATACGGGCATAGCCCCGACACCCACCCATAGCACAGTTGCAACTAAAGGACAAACTTGAGTTTGATACCTACAACTTCAGTTCCATAACTCTTGCCACATTTCTTTAGCTCAATACCCAGTCTGTATGGTCAAAAACTCTTCAATATGCTTCAGTTTGCTTCTCAAATGACTTCCTTCCCTAGATCAGGATTTCTTAGAACAAAACCTTGTGTTAAATCTTTAGTAAGGGAACAGAATATTTAGAACAGAGATTAAAATACCATATCCAGTATGGAAGCTAGCAAACAAACAAGAAGCTTATGTTTTCAGTAAATCTAGATATTTGTGCATCTCCTATCACTACAGTATCTGAATGAGTCATTGCCTTTATATATCATTAGTATTAACCTCATTTTATACTTGGGTAACTGAGGCTCAGGTTTTTTGAGTCCCAGCCCAGTGTCTTTCACTAGCTCAGGCATTCTGTTCTTACTTGGTTATTGTTTTTTCTACTCATGTTGCTTTTACAGATAAGAAAAGAGAAGTGAAAAAGAAAATCAAGAACACAAACATCATCTAATTCTGTCTTGTTCGTTCTTAAAACACTTTTCATTTACATGGAATAAACTTTAACTTTTAGCAGAGAACTGAGCAATAGACCTAAGCACACTGACAAGTGCTGATAGGCCTTGTGTGCATATAATTTAACCTTGGTCAACCTTTTTCATCCAAACAATATCACTGTCTGGCACTGATTCGTGCCTAGCTGTTCTTTGCCACCTGCAGTGGAATGAGATGCCTGACCAGCCAACCCAGCCTGCTTGAGAGGAAGCTAACAGATAATGTGCAATAGAGCTTTTTTTTTTTTTCCCCAGTATGTGTTTACTCTGCATCACAGAAAATCCATTTGTCAAATATTAATTGAATTCTCCAACATTTGGCATATTTGCATAACTATCATGAAATGGAGCATTATCTCCCTTGGTATTATACCCATTTGCCTTAGATGGTGTCTCTTTGATCCATTAATCATGTTTCCTGTATCCTCCCACAGAAGCTTAATTGCTCACATCCTGCAGAACCCACTCACAAAGAAAGAAATTAGCTCTATGTAAATCTAGGGTTATTACCTTGCCTCTATAAATGTAAAACAATTAAATTATCCCCTAAAAAGGACAGTGATAAAATTCCAGATGAGCACTGATCACCCAAGGAAGCAGATTGAGGCAATTTTATTGGGCCAGTGGGAAAAAAATGTTTTTGCTTTACCAAGGACATTACTGGGGCAAATGATACTGCTGTCCATGTCTCTCTCCACTACCACTGCTGTCCCCTTTACTGACTTCAGTATTACTTCAACATCTGAAACAAAGGACCGGATTCAATAGACACCTCCAATTTTAGGGCTGATGGAGGCTCATACTGCTGGATACGTCACCTAGGCATTACTGGAACCTCAAGGTCTGATCTAAGGATGTGAGCACGCCAATAGGGAACCACTTAAAGTCAAAGGTGCAGCTATCTACCACTACCTTATCGGAAATAGTGAGAAAAGGAATATATCTTGAATTCCACCTCTCAGAACTGTAGGGATATGCTTTTCAGAAAATATATCTTTAGCCTCAAACCTGTACTAAATATAGGAATCCACNAAAAACCTGGGCAAAGCCCTTCCCCCCCCACCCCCCAACAGGAGCAGGCAGTAAGAACTGCACCAACTTAACAGCAGTCTGGTGGTCACCGCACTTGTGGAGGGAGTGGGAAGGATTCAGTGTTTTCTTGTACAAGTCAGAGTCAACTCCCACAGAGATGTTCTAACCACCAAGCGTAGCTCCTTCTAGGAGGATGGGATCATCTGCCTCTTCCCGTGAAGCCATGCCGCTGTGCAAAACATAATTCGCTATTACTTTGGCCATGGAGAGAGTGAACAGATGACTCTAAACAGGCTGTTCAGACTAAAATATGGAAAACGGGAGGTTTGGGCTCCAACTGCCTCTTCCCTCCAATCAAAAAAGAAAACAGTAGCGTGTTTTGTGCAGAACCTGTGTAGTTGTGTTGCATGTACTTTGAGTACACTACATGTTGACCTGTATAAAAATAAAATGTTATTCCTGAATCTTGTTCAGCTTCAGAATTTGAGCCATTCAGTTCTGTCAACATTAGAACAGCTTGAGCCTGTAAAGACCAGCAAATCTAGAAGCTCAGGGATCTTTAGGATCAAAAAATGCTAACTTCTCCTAGACTTCAGTAGCTTAGCAAGGCTTTTCAGGATCAGGATTCTGGAACTTAATTTATAAGATCAATCCCAAGGAGACTAAGCCAAGATCACATGCACAAAAACCTACGGTGTCACAGAAAACTGAAGCTCAGACTCCAGTTTACCAAACGAGCATCTAAGTCATTAATCAACTTCCCTTCCACCTTTTCTTCTCTCAGACTTGACTCTAAATTTACCACTTTGGAATCACTAAAGACTCTTTGTTCTTTCATCCCTCCTTGGTTTCTGTAATATTTCGCAAAAATATGACAGAAAATGTCTCCATGTCTATAGAGAAATTGGTTTCTGTTAAAAAGAGTAAAATGGGAGCAATAAGAACCACTATATCACTGCTCAATGTTCACTATTTTCTTCTAAACACAAGTTTGTTCACTCTGCAACTTTTTCCAAATTCCTCCTCTCAGTGCAAATTCATCCTCGCTCCTTGTAAATTTTTCTTCACCATCTGTTCCTTTTGTAAGGTTCTCTTTGAAACATATTTCCTCCATAAAGCCTTTTAATGACTCCATCTATATAATCAGTTTTCTTTCTACTAAGGAAAACATCAAAGCTCATTTGTGGTAGAAGTGTAATCTGGCATATCACAGGTCTGTCTGATCATATAGTCTGTTTGATTTAGACTGTGAAGGTCTTCATCAAACCAGGATTCACTCTTTTACACTGTGGACATTTTGCTGGTATTTTATAAACAATATTAAGATATTATAACAGATATCCAAGGATAATGACATACACTTTCCTGAGAGGAGACCTGCATTCTGTATCTTATCCTGTATGTCACCCACTGTAAAAGTTGTCAGAGATGGCAGATGGCAGCAGTAAGGCAAGGGAGTATCTAGCACGCATTTCTAGTTGCTTTATGTATAAATGGCTATTAAGACATCAAAAGGGATTCTCATTGAATCAGTCATTAAGTTAGCAGGACCTGACCATTCACTTGTTCTTTATGATTTCATTCAGAACCTTTAACCTCTTCTTTGGCAATTTGTAGACTTAATGCCTTAAGCTATTCAGTATGTTCTTACATTAATTTTATTGCTTACAGCATAGCATTTGGATGCACATTTGAGGGAAATTGAAGCTTGTGAAAACTCCGAAACCTCCTATATACAGTGTAATAAACATAAGCAATCAAAAGGAGGAGGCAAACAATACAAAACAAGCCAATTTAGGTTGGAAAAAAAGTAATCATTTTAAATTTAGAAAAAAAAAAGTTTTCTCCCAGTTTCATCTGTACTACATGCTGAAGATATGGTGCTTACTGCTAATGTAGGACTAAACTAAAAAAGCGTTTTTAATCGCATAAAGAGGTCTTTTTCTACAAGGTAAAATTTTAAGCCATTTAAGAGATCTTGCTGGAGTAGAATCTGTTATTTAAAGGAAATACCAGAAAATCCAGCACAGTTCTTCTTTCTGCTTGAAACTACCTGCAATAAAGTAAGTAATGTTTAGTATATTTTCTGAACTTGAATAAAACTAGATATTACAAGAAGAAACAAAGGAAGGTTAGCTAAACGATATGGCACAGTAGTTGAAAAAAGCTGGCAAAGACCAGCTCTAAACTCACTGGACTGAGCATAATTGGCCTATTTGTGCACATAGTTACTGTGCATATTATAACAATCGGAGAAAATTCTATGTATGGTTCCAATATATTTTGGAACGCTAATCACAGATCACAAGAATTTTAGTAAATGAATGCACACACACCAAGTTTGTGTTGTAGAATTCTGCATACGCTGTCATCACTGCGTAATTAGGCAGACCGCTTCTGAGGACACGCAGCAGTCTCGTTACACAAGGCTCTTTTTTGCTTGTAAAATCCTGAATCCAGCTCAGTTCTGTTGGCTTCAAGCTTTGGGAGAGTTCATTTGTTTGAGAGCCCATTTTAAAATGACCTTACATGGCACCATGGTTCATACGTGAGTAAGTTCTTAAGCACTTGGTGCTGCTCTTACCATCCCAAGGCTGGTTGTTTTCTAGAGACCCAAACCATTACGCTGAGCTAAGGATGCTGGGTGAAGTCCCAGGGACTTTCATAACAGAGAATGGGCATCGCTTGAGGTTGCTGTTGGTTCCTTCATAAAAGCTTCTGGACCAATGTCACAAGAAAGCATGCATTATTTTTTTGTGTAAGACAACACCATTTATATCTAAAACCAGATCTGAATTTCCAGCCATTTCTTTGTCTTTCCATGACAGTAATTTTAGGATGTATATTGTATTTTATTTAATTACATGTAATTAGCCTTTTACCAGCTATTTAGCTTTTTATGCCTCATATTTTACTTCATTTTGTTTTAATTGTAGCATCCTTTTTATGAATAGAATCTGCAAGTTGAGAATTTATACAGGCAGAGCTCTGGATACAGTTGCTTTGGTACTGCAAAGCATAGCTTTGCAGCCTTCTGTTACGTGACACGGAGTATAATAACAGAGGCTACCCTTCCACATTTGTCAAGAAAATTTATCTCCAAATCAGTCTCAGGCAGATTCTATTATAGGCTGTACTTGCACAGGCTGACCATAGTAAATTAGTCAGTCTCAAAAATAAAGATCAGCCCTTTTTCCTTGTTAGGAAACTCCATCTATGCTTGCAAAGCTTACACATAAAAAATGCACTCAATGCAAACTCTTTAATAAAAGTACTTTGCAGTTTTGAGACTGTATGAACTGGAGGATTACAAACCTTTGTAAAACCACATCCTGTTAGTTCCTGGCGCTCATGATAATTAGATGTCCAGTATCAGGTGCTAGAAGAGATAAAACAGCATGGGAGAAGTAATCACAGATCAAAACAAAATGAACCATAGGGAGACATTAAAGACGATATGATAATGTGGTATGTGACACTGAGGAAGACTGAATGCAGAGAAAGGCCAATTCAAACAGAGAGAAGTTCTCATTTCATTCAGATACTCTGGTAATCAGCAAGGAGTCAAGAAACAGAAAAATGCATTACCATCTAATGAGTTGTTAGAGGACTCGGGACGGCGGGTTTAGTGTCTGAATACGACACTTTCTTTAAAGCTCTTCCTTCAGAGGTTTGCAAGGAGAATACTTAATTCTTGCAGGGTGCCAAGTCCTGCACAAAGGTGAGCTGTCAGGTGGTTGTACTGTTCCATTACCGGATCTCAGAAAACCTATAAAACCAGTGCTTCCCTGCTGAAGATGCAGAAAAGCCTGCAAGGTCATCCTACCCCTGTGACAGTGAGAGAAAGAAGTGGCCAGTTAAGAATTTCTAATGAAGAAAGGAGCAAGTGCTCCTGCATGGCAGTAGGAGGTATAGGTTGCATATGCTGGTCTACTCGACTTGCTTACAGGACATGGAATCTGTTCTCTCAGGGCACACGAAGGCAACTCCAGTCTCACTAATTTTACATCCAGACTTAACAATCCCACAGAGCACACCAAGGCAATGTGCCTGTGCCAGCATCTCTCGCAGTGGTTCATCTGCTGGTGGAATAAACATCCTCTGTGACAGGGAAGTATGTACAGTCCTACCCTCAGAAGCCATTTTCTGGGACAGCAGAAGGCCTATACTGCGGTTTGAGCTCCTGACCGTGCACTGCAGGCTGCCTCAGCAGCAGGCTTCACAGTCATACAACCCCTCTTCAAACACATGAAACAAAAGTGATTTCTTTTAAATCAGTGTTTTCACATAGGTTCACACTGCAAGACATCTTTTACATATGGAAAGCATTCAGTTCCTGAAAATAAATTCAGGTTTTCCCCCACCTTGGGAATTTGTAGATAACTCCTCCAAGCATCATTCTTTTACCCCAGGAGAAATGTGAACAGTAACTGAAGCACAGGGGAGCTATTATCTCCAGTTTTATACATGCCTGGCTAGGTGCACCGATATTGCTGCATCACCATTCACCTTTTATAAAAGGAACACCACCTACTTCACAAGTGAAAAGAATTAATGCAGGCCTGTAATACTGCAATTCTAACAGATGTAGTAAAAAGCAGAACACATTACAGTATTAAAAGGACTGTTTGCTAAATCCCTGTTTTCCAGTGTATGTACGTACATTAAATGGTAGGAGAAATAATTCTGGAACACACCGACTAGAAAACACCCTTGAAACAAAATTCCTACCCAGCACGTGTAGGCTTCATAATATCCCTTTTTTCCAACAGTATAATTGAGGAGCATATATTTGACCTTTTTCACATTTTCTAAGTAGAGGATTCTAAAATCTATAATCTCAATTACTCTCTTAATAGACTGTCTTAAATTTTTTTTTTTTACCTGTTGACCTGCAGGATAAAGCTATTTAGAAGAGATGTTATTGTGGAGAACACTGCCATAATGAAAATGCTGAAGGACAAAAAAATCCAATAGGGAGACTTGAAAGCACATTTGGAAGCACACTGCTCACGTTTAATTTATTCAATATGCATACTGTGAAACATCTGGGTATCTTTAATATACAATCAGGTATTAACTTGGTACCAGCTATTAGAGTCAGCAGTTTGCAGCAAGTTGCAAGCACTTGACAGAAAGCAAATTATCTCCCTAACTGATCCCATAGCACAGAAGTCTGTGAATAAGGAAGCAGTTTAGTAGCAAAATGCAGAAGACAAGGAAGAAAGCACATTCAAAACTGCTGTGTTACCTCTTCATCCTATGCGCATGCCTTTTGTTTTGCAATCCTGAATTTTTTTACTGTATTTCCCATGCAGCCATGCACCTGCATGCACCAAACCGCTAAGTTTTACCAAGCAATCTCAGCCCTCCTGGTTTCAGTCCTGTAGGGCACTATATGGTGGGTTACTATGACAGTTAGCTCCTAGTACAAAATTATTTTTTCCTTTTTCTAGAAAAAAACTGCCATAGAAAGTAGTTGTATTTTGCAGTCATGTTTCAGCATGACACAACCGATTATCTCCTTTGTACCTGATCTGTTATAAGTCACAAACATTTCTTCCATTTTTGCAGCAGCAGTTCAGACCCTGGGACTATACTCAATGCAAAGAAACAATCTAGCACAGCCTCTGTTGCTTCATCCATATGTGCAGAATTGTTTCAACGTGAGTAATAACAAGTTTTTGCTCAGTTTTACGTTCCTCATAAAGGATATCAGATGACTCCACTTTCAAATCCCAACTGCTGCAAGTCTCACACATATGATAAAGGGTGCCTCTTTGAACTAAAACTTGAGGTTGAAAGCAAAGAAGCAAACAAGTATTTCCATCAGACTCACAAGGAGCAGACATTAGTTAAAAAAGAGGTTTATAAAAGAAAGATCAACACTAGTTACGGGGTTGAGGTGGTAGCACAGATCCGCTCATTGTAGAAGCGACTCAGCCGGCCGTATGCAAGCCTAGGAGACAGGCTGAGCAGCACTGCAACTCCAGGGGTACTGACATAGGCTAAATTTACTCCTTCTACTCACACAGTGCATCCAGAAAGAATCATAGAATCATTAGGGTTGGAAAAGATCTCTCGGATCATCAAGTCCAACCACCAGCCCATCACCCCCAGTCCTCCTAAAGCATGCCCTGAAGTGGCACATGTACACGTTTTTTGGACGCCTCCAGGGACGCTGACGCTACCACACAAGTGTTGAACAAGGAAATTACACAGAGGTAAAACTAGAGAGGTAGAACTAGCAGCGCTAAGCTTCCTTCTGCTCCCTCACCACTTCTAGTTTCGCCAATACCCCACACGTGAGCTTTGGAAACCGGGACCGAGGTCTGCTGATGCAATGCCGAGAGTAAATCACAGCCATGAAACCTTTCAAATACCTGCTGAGACTGCCAGCGTAAACGGGCAAAACATTAACCCCGTTTGAACCATTCCCCGGGAAGGGCCTGACCGACGAGGCAGCACACAGCACAGGCGGGAAGGCAGCGAAACGCCTCCCGCTGCCCCCAGCGCCCCTTTCCCATTCGCCGCGTTCGGCCTCACCGGCGAGCAACGCTATGCTCAGTTCCCATTGGTCACCAGGCGGCAGGGGCGGGGCTCAGGCACACCGGGAGGCGGGGAAGGCTGGCCCGGTGGCGCATGCGCGCTGCCGTCAGCCCGGAGCGCGGGGGTGTGTGGTGCCGGACGAGGGGAGCGCTCCGCATGCGCAGAGGGCGCTCGGTTT
>WEKW01017795.1:50702-63935 GCA_013389905.1 Sula dactylatra | reverse complement strand
AGTGTACGGCAAGGGCAAGGTACCTGTTCTGTGAGTGGGATCTGAGTGCCCTTTCAAACCCATGTGATGAGATTTGGAGGGTATGTACTGCACTTTTCACATGGAAAGTTATGCAGCTTTCTCCCCAATTTCTGTATGAATCAGACTCCAGAATTTCCAGAAAGTAACCTAAATTAGTAGCTCTGAAAAGAGGAAATGCAGACTTAAGGTGATTTTCATCCTATGAATTATGGGTAAACAACTTTAGACAGTTCCCAACACAAGAAAACTTTCTCACTTCTTTACTGCCACAAGCTACTCNCCAACTAATCCCTGGATCAGTTCAATACAGCTATATCTAACAAGGTGTTTGCATCTGGAGCATTTGCAGATAATTCCCATTGGCTATGGACTGCCCCAGGAAAGTCAGAGATCCTGTATTTCCTGGCTTTTAGAAATCAACACCCTGAAAAGGCAGCAAATACACCAGGAAACCTTCCATCTGCTAAAGTTTTTGGCTTTTTGTCATTGAATATGTAAGATGAATAAACAGGCTTAACATGGAATCAAGTTGAAATACTAACATCAAACACAGAAGAGGTGGTTATGTGTCCAAATGGGCAAAACAGATACCAAAAGGGATGTACAGAGCCAATAGTAACTGCACTGTCTAGCAAAGATAGGCATTCAGAACAGGGCAAACAATGCCAGCTCAGCTGGGTGGAAATTGTTTTCCTCTCAACAGATAAAAAGGGGGCATGACAATATTCTTCATATTTTTATTACAGAAATATGAAATGGCTCCAGGTGATATAAGAACCTTGTTGTGTTTCCTTATACCTGTATAGCCCAATTAGTCAAGAAATGGGCAATTATTTTCATTTTACAGATGCAGAACTGAAGTCCAGTGACAAAATCACATAATTTTTTCTGAAAGTATGCAGCAGAGCTAAGGCAAAGAACTGAGAAATCTTGAATCCTGGAACTTAATGCATTGCCATCTTCCCCTGCTCTTACAGCAAAAGGAGTAGGTGATTCAATTTGATGTTTCATTCTTCTATTTCTTCATACAATACAATTAATTCCCATGATGAATTTCTATGTTGATCCTCCTACTCCAGGTTTGATACATCTTCAGCTTAATAAATTCTTCTCTGTGTGTGTTTTACTAGCTGAAAGTATTTGTGAAATCTTATCTTATTTTCTTGTGTAACATGAAACACATTCAGGAATCAAATATCATGCCTTTGTCTTTCCTTTGCCTTTGCGTGATCAATGAACATCAGGATATGATTTTAAAAATTGATGCTGTGATTCACTTTCACAGCATGATGGAGGATTTGGTAAGTTTTCTAAAGTGTTAAGTGACTCCTTAGTGAGGCCCAGATACTTTAAATCTTTTACCATGTTATGAAAACATATCCCACTTTGACAGAAAGATTGGTTTAATATACACAAAATCTTATGGAATCCTGAAGATTTGAATTGTAGCTGTACGTGTTATCAAGCAGGCTCTGTGTGTTGATTAGTAAAAGTACTTGTGAGAGACAGATTTTTTCAGTGTTATGCAGAACAAATATTCTGGTGCTTTCCACTGCCTTTATGCAGTGGTGGAAAAATCAAAGAATAAAGTTCAATGAGATCACAGTACATGGATTTACTTCCTCTTTCTCAAAGGCAGAAGATCTCTAGTTCTGGAGCTATTCATCTCCTGGATCAGCTTTTTTTATACACCCTCCAGGGATACCAGGATTAAATCATTCATCATGAAGAAGGTCCACTTAAGCCCAAGTTGCTTTGTAGAGCATGGAATGAATTAGCTTATTTAGGGCAAATCTGAAATAATTCCACTGAAGTCAATGTGATTTCTTTGTTTTTTATCTTTCCAATGAGAATGAGAGCAGAATATATCTCACTTAAGTAAATTATGACATCCCTGCATTCCAAGTCTAAGAAGAGCTGAAATACAAAATTTAAAGGTGAGAGACTTAATGTATCCATGCCTAATGGTCTGTAATACAAATGAGAAACCCCAATAATGCTCTTCTGTGCCTGTTCTCATAGCTATTTGTATCAATTTTATACGGGCTTCTTTCATTCCTATCACTCCTTATTACGATTTAACCCACTCAACAAGCAGCTGAGCTGAAACCTGAGAGGCAACAAAAATGATTTGAGGGAGAACAATCTTTTGCTCTGTGAACAGCAGTCCTCTGTTTTTCCACACTGGAATATGTTAGTGCACCTTAGGGACAGACCTGGCTCCCTCATTAATACTGCAAAGCAGTGCTAGGGAAGAAATCATGGTAAGATTGACTTTTTCAGCCCTTATGTGGGAGAACGCTTACATAAGTAACTCCATTTATTTCATTGTGCTGCTGTGCATAATCTATCAACCTCTTAAAAGGGGTAGGTTGCGTATTGTCGTTGATCAGCTCAGCTGTATTGCCTTGCACCTGGATAGGAAAGCATACAACTTTGTGCCAGATCCAAATTTCAGGAAGAATCTATAGCATTTATGTCATAAGGTGTGTGTATTTCCGCACAGGGACACGTTCCTCCCCAGAATGCAAGCATATAAAACTAGGATAGAACCTGGCTTTTAGCATGTTTCATCTGCAGAGAAATGACTGTTTCTTCTAACCCAGAAATAATGATTGTAACATGAGCTATTCCAAGTCATTCTATGAATATTACCAAGGTATATGATAGAACATTCTTTTTTCTTCTCCCTGTCTCGGATCTGTTTCACAGACTCACAGAATCACAGAATGGTCGGGGTTGTAAGTGACTTATGGAGATCATCTCATCCAACCCCCCTGCTTGAGCAGGTACACCCAAAGCAGGGTGCACAGGACCATGTCCAGGCAGGTTTTGAATATTTCCAGGGAAGGAGACTCCACAATCTCTCTGGGCAGCCTGTTCCAGTGCTTTGTCACCCTCAAAGTAAAGACCTTTTTTTCTCATGTTTAAGTGGAACTTCCTGTGTTCTAATTTGTGCCCATTGCCCCTTGTCCTGACATTGGGCACCACTGAAAAGAGTCTGGTCCCATCCTCTTGACACCCACCCTTCAGATATTTATTAGCAATGATGAGATCCCCCTTCAGTCTTCTCTTCTCCAGGATAAACAAATCCAGGTATCTCAGCCTTTCCTCATAAGAGAGATGCTGCAGTGCCCTGATCATCTTCATAGGTCTCCACCAGACTCTCTCCAGTAGTTCCTTGTCTTTCTTGAACTGGGGAGCCCAGAACTGGACACAGTACTCCAGATGTGGTCTCACAAGGGCAGAGTAGAGGGGGAGGATAACCTCCCTTGAACTGCTGGCCACACTCCTTTTAATGGATCCCAGGATACCGTTGGCCTTCTTGGCCACAAAGGCATGTTGCTGGTTCATGGTCGACTTCCTGTCCACCACCACTCCCAGGTTCTTCTCAGCGGAGTTACCTTCCGGCAGGTCAACCCCCAACCTGTCCTGGTGCATGGGATTGTTCTTCCCCAGGTTCAGGACCTTACACTTGCATTTGTTGAATTTCATTAGGTTCACCTCGGCCCAGCTCTCCAGCCTGTCCAGGTCTCACTGAATGGTAGCACAGCGTCCTGGTGTGTCAGCCACTCCTCACAGTTTTGTATCATCAGTGAACTTGCTGAGGGTACACTCTGTCCCTTCATCCAGGTCATTGATGAATATGTTGAACAGGACTGGACCCAGTGCAGACCCCTGGGGAACATGGCTAGTTACGGGCCTCCAAACAGACTCTGTGCCATTGACTGTGACCTCTGAGCTCTGCCGTTCAGCAAGTTCTCTATCCACCTCACTGTCCTCTCACCTAACTCACACTTTCTAAACTTACCTTTGAGGATGTTGTGGGAGACAGTGTCAAAAGCCTTGCTGAAATTGAGGTAAACAACATCCACTGCTTTCCCTTTATCTACCCAGCCAGTCACGCCATCATAGAAGGCTATCAGGTTGGTCAAGCATCATCTTTTCCTGGTGAACCCATGCTGACTACTTCTGATAGTCTTTTACTCTACATGCCTGAAGATGACCTCCAGGATGAACTGTTCCATCACCTTTCCAGGGACGGAGGTGAGGCTGACTGGCCTATAGTTTCCCTTCTTGCCCTTCTTGAAGACTGGAGTGACATTGGCTACACTCCAGTCCTTGGGCACCTCTCCTGTCCTCCATGACCTTTCAAAGATGATGGAGAGTGGCTTGGCAAGAACATCCGCCACCTCCCTCAGCACTCGTGGGTGCATCTCATTGGGGCTGATGGATTTGCGAGGATCCAGTTTGCCTAAATGATCTCTGACCCAGTCCTCCTCAACCAAGGGGAAGTCTTCCTTTCTCCAGATTTTGTCTCTCACCTCTGGGGGCTGGGATGCCTGAGGCCAGCCTTAGTAGTAATGACTGAAGCAAAGAAGGCATTCAGCAACTCTGCCTTCTCTGCATCCTGCATCGTGAGGGTCCTCACCTCATTCAGCAGCAGGCCCAGAGTTTCCCCAGTCTTTCTTTTACTACTGATGCATTTAATTCTTGTTATCCTTGACTCCTTGTCATCTCTCACCAGATTGAGTTCCAAGTGGGCCTTGGCCTTCCTTGTTGCATCTCTGCATACCCTGACAGCATTCCGAGATTCCTCCCACATGGTCAGTCCCTTTTTCCACATACTGTGAACCTTCCTCTTCCATCTGAGTTTTTCTAGAAGCTCTCTGCTCATCCATGCAGGTCTCCTGGCTCCTTTGCTTGATTTCTTCCTCTTAGGGATGCACCAAACTTGAGCTTGGAGGAAGTGGTACTTGAATATTGACCAGCTCTCTTGGACCCTGCTACCTTCTAGAGCCCTAACCCATGGGATTCCTCCAAGCAGGTCTTTGAAGAGGCCAAAGTTGGCTCTCCTGAAGTCCAGGGTTGTAATCCTACTTGTCACCCTGCTTCTACCATGCAGGATCCTGAACTCCACCATCTCATGGACACTGCAGCCAAGGATACCCTCATGAATGTTCTCTTCAACACTATTTTAATTTCTAAGTTGTTTTTTCTATGGTTGACATTCTGGTGTTCTGAAAACAAACGTCTCATATTCGCATAGCAAAAGAACATTCCACTCCCGCAAACCCTTCACCATTCAAATAACCCACAGACATTACTGGTCACCTTGATTTCAGTGAGATGAGGTACATCAGCAAGGTAACAAACATCTACATCTGACTGTGACCAAATTCTTGCTGGGCTATACTTTAATCATAAATAGACCCATTGAAGTCAAGAGGAATAATTCTTGTGTAAAGAGCTCCCCATAAGCAAAAGTATCAGAGCTGACCTTACCTAAATACACCCCAGCCCTTTAATTAATTTTATACAATTGCTACTCTTCAACCGCATTCAGCCCCATTAGCTTCAACTAGGATGCATCCAGGACTTATTGCAAGACTAGGGCTTAAAGGCAGGCTGCCCAGAATGAATGGTTTAACTAAAGGTATGATGTTAAAATGATTGAGATTGACAGTTAAATTAAGTGAGAGTACCCGTGTAGACACACACCAGTTCAGTATGCACCTGTAATTTACAGTTTAAAACTCCAGGAGCACCCACACACCATGTCACACGGGCTTAATACTGCTACATAACAGCCTTTGCTTGCTAATAGCACTTGAGAGACACATTCTACCTGACAATTTCTCTCTGTGAGTCAAGAAGTCTGCAGCATGACCTATGCCTAATGATGAGTGTCTTTGCTTTATGAGGATGCTGCACCCACTTCTCCTGTCCTGTCTGCCCCCTGCACTCCCTGTTCACCTTGCATAGCTGTGCATGGTGGCCCATTCATTTCTGACCATGTTTATTCTTTTCATGATCCCATTTGATCCATAAGAAATAAGTGAGTTTGTGAGTAGTGGTTTTTGAAATCTCATCAGAGGTACCTCTAAAAGAAAATAGACTTTTTAAATCTTACATAAATAAAATACAAGACCTTTTCCTGGCCTCTCAGTCTGGTTCTGTATTCAATGAACAGTCTTCCATCCCTTGATAAAGTGTATTCTGAAAACTACTTGAAGAGACCAATGTTGACTTCAAGCCCTCTGCCAGTGATTTTACTGAGCTGTGGAATAAGACCCAATAGCAGATAATTTGTTGCAGATATGACACAATGAACTATTTTTCAAATATCCCTATTCTCTGGTTTGCTCTTTTGGATTTGGCAACAAATTTTTGGCCTTTGATCTTGTGGTTCTTAATCTGTCACAAGCCTGTGCCAGCTACAAACAATATCCATAAACCCAGACTATGGTCTGGTAGGTAGCTCTGAAATATCTGTAACTTGTAGATAACCTAACCCGTTTCTTTTTTTTTTTTTTCCCGCTGTAGATAAGGTTGGGCACAGTTGTGTTGTATTCTCAGAATGAATAGGAGAAAATGGCATGGAATAGACAAGGGCCTTTGCTTGCTTTCTTTTTCTGAACCTCCCCTCACCCCCCCCCCAAACAAACACAGATGTTTTATGATATATTTCATGTTGATTACAATAAAGATATAGAAAGGTTTCAAACAGTGAAGATAGGACATAGCAAAAATTCAGTGGCATAAACTCAGCTCTGTTCTTCCATTTAGTGCTGTGTATCTAAATCATTTAGTCTCATAGTAAGAGTACAGACTAACTAGAAGTGTCAGCAAACGGATTTTATAAAACAAACAAACAAACAAATAAGTAAACCTCTAAACATAGAGAAATAGATGGATATGCTTTTCTTTCATCTTTTTTCATCTCTTATTTCTCCTTTTTTGTTTTCTTTGATCTGTATTTACAAGTGTGTATTACTGCCCCTTATTGCTGGGGCACAACAAAAAAATTCTCAGATAAAAATGCTATGCAGAATGTCATAAAATATCCATTACCTCCAAATTATATACAACCTTCCAGGGAAAACTGTACTGTGAAATAATGGCTGGAACCCGTGGCCAAAGATAAGTTGAGTTTTTCCCAGAACCAGACTAAGTAAATACAATTCCTTTCAGAATTACAACTGGCCCTAACAACTACGTAACAGAAGAATATGAATAAGCTAAATTAAAACTCTGTTAATTAAAATGTGTTAATGTTCAGTAATAAATTGTCATCCATTTATTTCTCTCAGGAATAGAAATCTATGATCTGTATATTTGCCTTAAACACTTTCTAAAGTTTTTTCTCACTAGCTGCTCTTAAAAGCCCCAGCTCAAGAGACTATTTACAGGTCTGCTGAGCTATATTAGTAGGCTTAGTATCTCCAATCTGGTACAAAATTAAGCACATGTTTAAGAACTTCCCTGAAACAGAGCCAAAGATCCTGAAGCTAGCAGCAGTTTTCAAGTCAACAGCCATTTAACACTATGGATTCCATGAAAGTCCATAAAGAAACTGATATATAAGAGAAAAAGAAGAAACCATATATAATATGAAGAAGAAACCACAGATAGAAGAAAAATATACATATATATATATATATATATATATAAAAGCTTCTATACTCCCTATAGGAGAGAAGTCTTTTCAGGGTACTAAAATCTGTGCAATCAGGTAAACAAAGAAAAGCTGATTTTAATCCACTTGCTTTATGCAGTTTTAGTATTTATTGAATCAGCCTAGAAGAATATCAGCAGATAATTCATGGTGTACTATTTATAGTTAGGGATTGAACATCTTATGTTCTAAGACTGTCTAATTTCAAATTTTTATTGACAGGAAAAGTACACAATGTTTCTAGTGCTGCATTCTTTCAGGAAAAAAAAAAAGAAAAACATCTTCCTAAACCCACTCATATCTCATCTCATCAGTCATAACCTACATGAATGATAACAGGTTCTCAAAGCTCTCTACTTCTCTGTGACAGTTCTAATAAGCAGTGCCAGATGTTTAAAATGTCTGCAATACCTACCCACTGCAGTGCAGTGACCTCCATGGTCTCCCATTCGATGTAAGTGCTTGGTAAATGTAAATACAATTACAGTGAAATCCATTTATAATAGACATGATTATAATATAGCAAATAAAAGCACTTACAAAACTAAATATATTAAATTAAATGTATTGTTTTCTGATTATAATAGAGACTCTTTGAGGGTCTATTTATTTATGCTTCCTAAGAAGAGAACAGGGAAGGAGCTTTGAGCATATTTGAGAGATGTCAGAACATCAGGGAATGTAACCTTTGTGCTTTCATTCCCACAAGCTTTGTAAACCACGGAGTTGAAACAAATATTTCTAAAATACAAAACTGCAACAGCACATCAAGCATGTTCTTACTGTCCAGAGTCCTTGACAGATAACTGGAATAGCAGCATTCCTTTTATCACATTTCACCAGCAAACTTGCTGTAATAATACTACATTCTCATTTTCAAAATTAATTTAGTAAGCATGCAGAATTAACACACAGCACTTCTCAAGCCCCCAAGCCTAACCCAAACCACAGGAAAATAATCCCTTTTATTCTGAATAATAATAAAATTGCCATGTAATGGCCTGTGTAAGTGGATGTTAAGTAAGTACGCAAATATGTAAACGTGTTAAGTTATGTAAGTAACACCACTGGTGTGGCTGAAATGACAGCATTAGAGTTGTCTGTTGCAAATCACTGTGGTTTGTAATGATCATCAGATTACTTTAGTCAGCTGTTGTGTCCATGAAAGTAGTAAAAGCTATGTCTGATGTTATCATATTGTTATTATTATTAGGTTACTAAAAGATATTACAGAGAAGAACTGAAGAGTCATTCTTTTGATTCAATACTTCATCATATAGAGAAGCAAATGACAGCGCATGTTATGGATCACATTTCAGGCCTACCGCAGTCACCCCTACAGTCTGACCAGAGCAGAGTTTAGGGGCCCCTCAGACGAGGCGATGCTGGTGATGTAAAACAGAGGAAGCTGGTAGATTAGGAGGTCGGGGCAGAAATTCCCTAAATTGATTCTTCTTATCCTCCCTTTTCCCTTTTAGCCTCATGAAATTTCTATGAAGCTACAAGTCGAGGTGCTTTCCCGGAGCAACTAGACACATGATTATCTGCTCAGACATAGCCTGCCCTCTCCCCTGTGGAACACAAAGGGTTAATTTAATATAGTGAGGTTTCTTACTGGCAAAGTTCCCATGACCACACTTCTAAAATGTCACTCTTTAATTTTTGAAGGGCTCATATTGTCTTTTAGTGTGGGAGTCTTTTTGTTTAATTTCAGTCCCAGCCAAGGACAGTGTTCAGACCTTTCTCTTCCTCCCTAATTTAGTTATATTCCTAATATCATGACTCCGAGGGGCTGAGGAGAGCCCCCTCCCACCTCTGTTGCCTGCCTCACTGCACAAAGCTATCGCAGCTGACCTGGTAACCTCTATCTTCCAGACCGTGACTGGCTCTCACTGGGCTGCCTTCCCCAGCTCACCATCTTCTCTTAGTTACAGCTGAGCCAGCCTGAGTGAACTCTCCGAGCTGCCTTCACACATACATTGGCATAGCTGAGAGCACAATTTTGCCTCTTTCTGCTTTTCAGAGGCATCTAAAGTGCCTCTCATATTACATGCACAAATGGTCACTCATCCTTTCCCACTGTAAAGTAATTTGATATTGGGACACTTCTCTGGGCACCAAGTTCTGCTATTTTCACCAAGAAACAGGTACAGCAGTAGCCTTTATTGAGCTTCCTTACCTCAGAAGGAAATTAAAGCCCTGTTCTGCAGAAACTTTCCAAACAGCACAAAATACTTGAGGCTCCTCAACCATCCCTTGTAGGATCAGGGCCTCATTGATCAGGTTTTCCTATCTCCAGAGACAGCCATAATATTTTTTTTATAGGTAGTTGCCCAACTGGGTTCAGGGACAAGTTCACTGTATTCAAAAACTCATCTGTCTCTCACTATCCCTTAACTGGAGAGACAGGTTTTCAGATACCTGCTACACAGTAAGATATTGTGAACACACTCTGTGGATCCCTCTAAAGGCAAATAACTTTTACTTTGTAGAGTTACAGTCACACTGTCATAAATCTTGGGCTGTAGAAAATGAAACTGAATGTTGTTTTTACATCACTGAGCTATTTTGGAAAGCTAAAGTTTGAAGAAAAAAAATGTGTTGGTTTTTTTTTTCCAAATACATCAATAATCTTCCATTTAATTTATATGCCCACAGCTGTCAGCTACCTCCAAACATTTTTAGTGCACTGATATGGAAACATTTTTACTGAAAACTTCTTAGGAATATGTCAGAGAGTTCATATCTATTTAAGAGAGTAGATGAATACAGTCTACCTAACCTAATTGGGGGAGAGGAAAAAAAATCAATAAAGCAAGCTTTCTGCTTATCAACTGTATCCCATTTCTTCTTGATTATTGCTTGCACTGTGGCTTATTTGGAGGAAACCTTTGTTCAGACTTTAATTTCTTCTGCTCATTCCATGGTCATATCCCTTGGTTCAGTTTAATAAGTAAGGAGTAGCATGTGGGAATAAAACATGGAAGACATATGTTGCTGATGCAGTACATCCACCTGGCAAACACAGTTTCATTTTATTACTGCAAATTCAGAAGTGTTTTGTCACAATGGGAAAAATGTTAACTCTTCTATTTAATTCATTAATGCTCATCAGAGGAAATATAAATTTATGTCATACAATAGTCTAATTTTTTTCCAATATTACTACTAAAGATGTTTTCCTTTTTCTTTAAAGATCTTTCCTAGTGCACCATACCTGCCTATTGAAATTCATTGAGTCATTGAAGCCCCACACAAACAAATGGGATCCATCAACACCGAAGCCCACATTTTTCCATAAAGCTACATGAGAGGAGGAAGTGTCTTAGCTTTGGTTTTGGCAAAACCTGGTTCTCTGTGTTAAAAAGTTTCTGGAATAACTCCACCAGATATAAGTTACCTGGCCCTGTAGCAAAAGGCAGGAATTCAGTTCCCTGAAGTCAAAATTTTCATGGGATCTGAAGGAGACTATCAGCTTCTGTGTTACCACCTACCTTTCCCAGCTTTCTCCTGACATTGTTATTCTGGATCCTGTGCAAATCATACTGCTACAGCATCTTCTTTTGAGGCATTGCCTTTGTGAGGCTCCCTGAACAGAGGTGGATGTCACATAAATGGCAGTAGCAACTCTGTATGAAGTCCTAGTTTTGAATCATCCTGCCACTGTTTTGAGTATGCAACAACTAGCTCATCAGCATCTACTATACCAAAGGAAAGTAATACACTACACATTAACCTGCATATCGAATTCTAGCATAACAACAGACAAAGCAGAAAAAGCAATATTCGCTATGCCCTGCTTCCTCAGGCCAGATCTATTATTCAGGGGAAAAAAAAAAGAAGAAAAAAAAAAAAAGTAGGGGGCTCAAAGAAACTGATACAATCTTTGATTATCACAGTCACAGGTCTTGAAATGTGGAATGCAATATGGTGCTGCAACAGAGATATTGCTTCAAGGAAATCTGTGTTAGACTCAGGAATTTAGTGTGTAAGTGATGAGAGAAAAAAATGTCCACTTTGTTATTCTGAAAGAGACTTCTGGGAGCAGGCTGGTATTCCAAGACTGGTGATGTGCTTGTTATTGTAAATGCTAATTCCCAGCAAAACAAGGACTTTGACTGTGGATGAAGCACAGCAGATCATTCCCTAAATGCTCCAAGTTTCCTCTCTTGCAGTAGAGTGTATAAGCTTTACCATATTTATATTGTCTGGGAAAATAAAATAGTGTAAAAAAAAAAGTAAAACAAAAACTCTCTCTCGAGCATTGCTGAGGGAGAAAACTTGGTTAAATGACTTTGAATTGTGGCGCTATCAATTCTATGAATGATGTTGAACAATCCCATTTCCTAGGGACATGCTACACATTTAATTACAAAGACATTTATTTGTAGGTTTTTTCACTTCAACAAAGAGACTCTTACATCCATTTAAAGGTTTTAAAAAAAGAAATAAGCCATAAAGCCCATATAATAATAATCCCTTGTGTTCCTATTAGGGGAAAGTGTGATGAGTAATGGTGTCTACTTTATTCCCTAATGTGTTGCCATGATACAACTGTCCTTACCTCCACCTTTTTTAACTTTTAATGCAGAAGCAATTCTCCGGTATGAGTTACAATTTAGTTCTTGCAATGATATTTCCTACACTTGGAGAAATGACCCACTTTGCCTGATTTCTATATGATTTTTTTCCATCATTGGTCACTATGCAAAACCATACAGGCACTTTGGAGAGAAAATGGAAGAACAAAATAACCAACACTGCAAATCTTACAGACTTTCTCCGTAATTTAAGAAATGGGGCATATTACAAACTGTAATTAATTCTGTGCCTATTGTCAAGAAGGCTGCTTGTAGCTTATCATAATTTCTAACACAGTGTAGTTAAAGGGACCCAAAGAGATTCTGACACATCAGATTTCTGAAAGATCTGCATTGTGAATTCACATGGCCATTGCTTAGAAGTTATCTGAAATGATCTGTTTTTACACTAATTTAATTGGTTTTATTCCAGCCTGAATTCTGCATCAGAAGCAGACTTCATAACACTGGTAACACTGCTAATTCTTCTAAAGATTTGGCTGTATAAAGTTACTTGTTCATGCTATCTGCATAATGAATTGTCCTCTTCAAGGTAATAAATTATGTATTAGAGTAATGAACAAATCAATCAGGAAAGCTGGATAACTGAAACACACAACTTTTGGCAAAGTAAGGCCTGAATGTTTACATTTATCACAGAAAAGCCTTGACTTCGATGCAGACCTTTCAGAGGTGTTTATTAATCATGATCTCATTATAGTTTTGGTGGACTAATAGCTTTTTATTTGTCAGAATTGTTTCTTATGATGTAGTGCTGCTGTCCTAAAAATACAGATCTATTTAACCTTCTACAAAATTGTTCAAAGGTAGCTTATTTCTAACATTGTGCTTTATATTAAAACAAATCAAGATTAATAACCTAGGTCAGAGTGATTTCAGAGCTGGTGTCTGTGAAATGTTGTGGCTCTCAGGTACAAAACTTGAAAGCACCTCATGGGTTAGCTGTAGCACATAGCAGTGATTCACTGCAGAATTCAGAGTATTACTCTGGGAACAGGTCCAATACTTTTAGAATATGGCAGGGAGCCTCTAAATGCAGAGAGATACATATTGGGTACATTAAGCATATTTTAGTGTTTATTAGTGAGAGATTTGGGATTTAGACTAGAATGTGCTCTGAAACTAATCTAAATACACATCTGCTGAAGGGCG
>WEKW01017795.1:0-50142 GCA_013389905.1 Sula dactylatra | reverse complement strand
GTTTTTGATGAATATATGGAACAATCTGTTTCCTTCATGACATCTTACTGCTGGAGTTGAAATCAAATTTAAGTTTTAAGTTGGAATCAGGACATCTAATGAGAGTTCATGGGCAAAGCTCTATCAAAATGAGAAATGTGGGCATAAAGCATTGATCAATGAACTGTTCCCTCTTGAAAAACTAAATGCTTTAATCCTGAGGCAGAATATGCACTTTGTGTTGGTCTCATGCATATAAATAGCCACTTTTGAGTTCCAGTTTAGTCTGAGTGAAAATGTCTCCATATAACTCTGAATGTAAAAGTTTCCCACTGCTCCCTTCCCCACTTTGGTACGATCAACGGGGAATTGACTTGAGTGGAAGAATGGTCTGGCCTGCAAATTCAATTAAGCAAATTCTTGGTTGTTTGGTATCAGCTGCAAGATACAATTTTTATTTTATTTTATTTTAACCCAGTGGTCTAAGTGAACATGTAAATACATTTCTACAACCTTTGAGCACTAAAGTAAAAGAGAAATAAATCTTTATGTTCATTGGTAATTTAGGGATAAGGTATAAGCAAATTTTTACCTCTCCTGATACTTCTTGCTGAATATATAACCTTGTCTGACTTCTAAGAAATGATTCATTTTGGTGCAACTTTCCCCAGAATTACAAAGTACACAATACATATCATCACTGCTGTCTTTTAAGTGCTGGTACAGGGAATAATGAGTTGTGGTCTTCCTTTATTAATGTGTAAAGTTGCTTTAAGAAAAAGAAAGAACTTATTTATAGCACCTTGAATGGCCACAGGAGATAGTCTTGGACTGGAAGAGCTCACATTCATGTGGACAAATAGTGGAAGAGAAACAGCAGGGGAAACAAATTTTTTTTTTTTAAAGGGGAATCTATGTCAAGGAACTTGCCTGACTCACATGGAGAGTTTATGGCAAACATGACACAGTAAACACCTTTACTTGACTCTCAGTGCTTTTATTTTTAAATTGTATGTTTTTGTGTCATTTAGATTTTCAGATACATGTAGATTCCATTCACTTGAGCTGAAATCAGTTGGAGCTGCAATATCTTCTCAGAAATGAACAGCACCAAAAATCAGGCTGACAATGTAGAACTGCAGACTGTAGCATTAGCATTTTATTTTCCAANCCTCTTCTTTGCAGGCTACTACATGGGTACACAAAGGATTAAATAAGGGTATACAGAATGGGTGGGAAAAGAAGCATTCATATTCTCCTGTCACCCAGATTCTGGGCTTCAGAAGTTTTGCTCCTAAATACTACAGATGCAATAAATGCTAGTTCTCTTATTAGGATAAACTTCTGCTGATATTTATTCTGCTTTCTTTTGTCCTTTCTACTGTTTCAGTAAAACACTTTGAGTCAGGACAAAATACTGATTTACATACTGCTCAGGCTCTCAATCTGCTTATCCAGGAAAACTGAAAAAAAAGACTTAAAAGGATTTGCTTCTTCCCCTGTCAGCCTCCACCATCTTTGCAGTAACAGTGGGGTTTTTTTTCCTGAGTAATGAGTAGTTTCTTTTTCTCTGGTAATGATATTTCTCTTAGTAGTTCTCTCATGATTAAACTTGATGCCTGTGGAAACACATTGTTCTGTTCTTATTTTCCTGAAGCATTTTGGAATATTGAATATTACCTGTTCTGAAGTAGAATAGCTACTGAAGTATAACTTAGAATACTGAAATATTCTGAGCTATTAGTTAACTTGAATTTTATTAATGAACATATTACATTACTCCATTAGTATCCAAGAGTATTTTAGAGCAAGGCAAGTGTGTAGTATTCATTTTACAAATGGAGAACCTGGGACACTAACGTACCTTTTTCAAGGTAGAACAGAAAACACAATGCCTCAGTTTCTCTGATCCTGCCTTAGTGTCCTGCTCACAGAACTACACTGACAACTCAGTTCACTACAGTTTTGGATGTACAGCATCCTGAAGACTTAATACAAACAAAAATATTAGTGTTTTCACTGGGAGCCTCATCTACGTAGTGACTTAGCTAAAATCAATATACTAGCAATAACACATCCAATAGTGAAATGCAACCACTGTTACAGTGAAACACGACCTCCCTTTATCCATACAACAAAAATATTTTGGAGTGAGGTTACAAGGATGGACATTCCACTAGCTGACAGGCAAGATATGATATTGTGTTACTCCTTTTCTGAGGGGGAAGGGGAACAAAGAGGAGAGTGCAGAAGAAAACTGGTCTATTAAGTGATTCTGATGCATTAGTTGGCTGCAATGTTGCTTAGAAATGCTGAGGCCATAGGGATAGGTTCATGACACCAATGAAAATGTGTATGAAGTGCCTATAATTAAATCAGACATCTGTTGAGCAATGGTATTGAACTACACATAAGCCAATATATGGGTTGCCATAATTCTGCTTAAGTACTGTCCTGCTGAAAATACTCAGCAATTAAGAAACTACTAACTTCAGACTGAAAAGAAGAACCATATTTTTGGAAGGTTATTATTAAAGTGGTAAACTGGAAGACTACTAATTACACAAGTCCATAAATATTCGCAGGCTCAAGTTTTAATACATAATGATTTAAAGATAATATTCTATGTTGCAATGGAATAAGATATCACAGATGCTTACACTTATGCACTTATTATTATCATCAATATTTTGCTAAAAAATGCATACTGCTAGGATAATCAGAATGAGGGTCTCTTTGTATCAAATTAACCAACATAAAAAATGTGTCAGAGAAAACATATGATTCTAACTCACTTGGGTGAGATACCAGTTATTAGAAAGCATAAGTCTGTCCACAGCCTTTAGTAAGACATACCTTATGCGAACATTAGGTTGGAATAGACTACTAGAGATTATCTGGTGCAGTCCATACAGTTCAGATTAGGTCCAGTGAGAAAAGTTGCTCCAGGCCACACTCAGTGAAGTTTGACTGTCTCCAGGAATGGTAATACAACTGCTTCTCTGGGCATTTCTTGCAGTGTCTAACTACCACAATGGTGAAAAACATTTTTTTTTACTTATTCAGAATTTACTATATTCTAACCTGTGCCAGCTGCCTCTCATCCTTGTATTGTGCACCTCTGAGAAGATTCTGGCTTGGTTTCCTTTACATCCTTCCATTATGTAGTAGTAGACAGCAATAAGATTCTCTTCCTCAGTTTTCTCTACCTCAAGCTGGATAAACCCAGATCTCTCAGCCTGTCCTCTGACCATCTTTGTTGTCATCCTCTAGTATGTATGTCCATGTCTCTTTTGTACTGAGGAGCCCAGAAATGGACACAGCACTCCAGGTGTGTCTCGCCAGGGCTGAGCACAGGGGAAGGATCACCTCCCTTGACCTGCTGGAAATGGTCTTCCTAACACAGACCAGGATGCTGCTGGTCTGCTTTGCCACAACAGTGTATTGCTGGCTCATGGACAGCTTAGGTTTATGGACTCCCAGGTCGTTTTTTACAAAGCTGCTTTCCAGCTACTTGGCCCCTAGTCTCTGCCGGTGCATGGGGTTGTTCCTCCCCAAGTGGAGATCTTGGCATTTTCCTTTGAAATTCATGAGCTTCCCATCAGCCCATTTTCCCACCTTATTTAGATCCCTCCTGTCAGCCTTGCCCTCCGGTGATTAGCCAATTTGATAGAAACGTGCAGAGTGCAATGTATCCCATCACCCAGTCATTAAGAAAAAAAACATTAAACAGAAGTGGCCTCAGTATCTACTGGAGTGAGCACAACGAAGTAACCAGCTGCCAGCTGAATTTTGTACTGCTGGTCACCACAGTCTGAGCCCAGAGGTACAGCCAAATTTCAACCAATCTTATATCTCACAAATTTGACTCTAAGTACAGTGTGGAAAGCTATGTGGAAACTCTTTCTTAAACAAGTTATTAAAGTATAAAGGGAGAGGGCCAACTCCACTCCCAAATCAAATGAGTGTAATAACAATGTGAGAAACTGCTGGGCACTGCAAAACCCAAAAATTGGAAAGGGGTCGGTGTACCCCATCTTGAGGCTAAACAAGTAAGAATGAATGTAAGAAACTACAACACATTACAAAAGGTGAAAGAGGAATACCAGGACTGTTTCTGGGTGAAAGATGTCAAAAGACAGGGAAGCACAGGTTTGTTGGGGTCAATGTCTAAAACCAAAATTACTATATAAGAGTGGAAAACCTGCAAAACCAGTTGAGCAAAGAAAGAATAAACAGGACAGGTTGTTCTCTGAGAAACAGGAGAAAAAAGGGAATATAAGAAAGGCAAATAATTTGATTGGGCTGTCTGAGAGTGCTGTTAAGGAGAAGCAAAGGTGGTAGTGCTGCATAAGGGAAGGGGAACTGGGAACTGAGACAACAAGCCCGACAGGACCATACCCTTACCAACAAAGGCACTTCCACAGTACCTAAACAAGAAGAGCAAAGCAGGATTGGGGATGGTAACCAGAGACAGCCAAGGGTCCAGATCAACAGCCAAGGGTCCAGGTCACCAGCCATGTCCATAGTAACAAGGCAGGTCCAAGGTCAAGCTGGAAAGTCAAGTCTGTGGGTCAGGCTCAGGATCAATAGGGTACGTGATCAGGCACAGGACTAATTCAGAAGCAATATGCCTTATATATGTTTGAAAACACCTATAGTAAAAGAAAATGTATCCCAAATTTCCCCTCAACAAATAGCCCTCTTAAATATGTTTTCCCCTTACATTCCTTCTCTCTTCCAGTAGTCTCATACACATCCATAGACTTCTTCCTCTGTAACAAGGAACCTGGTATCCCTGATTCTTTGCAGGTGTCTGAGGATACCCAATATCCAAGGATTTGCTTTCAAGTATTGCTTTTTTGAAGGGTTATGTTTTAAATCCCTCTTTTCTTTTTTGAGGTTTTAGGTATAAAAAGTACAGTAATTTCATTCTTAACTCACAGGAAGTGTATTATAATTTTAGTATATTGACCCGAGAATGTCAATGTTGGGAATGTCAATACTACAGATAAGCTGTGAGCCTTTGATAATATTTGCATTATAACCTGATCAGAAGAGATAATGATATTAGCAGTGCACAGAAAGTCTTTGTCTTCACATCAATCCAGTCGACCCAGCATTTTTAGGTATAAATACTGTTCTACAAATAAGCTCCACAACATGTCCTTCACACCTGCTGGTCTACAAAGAGGAGTTTTAGGTGTTCTGAGGACATCAGTAACAGACTCCCTGAAGATACTGCAGAACCTATACTTTGGTTTACACTTTCTCTTCCCTTAGTGTGAAGGAAAGCATGTTGCTGAACGTGAATGCCAATATTCTCCGAAAGTACAATTTCTAGGATTAGCGCAAATTTATATAGGCTCCCTAAGTGTGCAGATGACTGGCTCAGATTCAACATTCCCCAACAAAAAATTAATTGTTGGTGAATGATACATAGTGTTGATGAATGATACAAAGTGCAGTATGTGTTACATAATGTCTTATTTATGGGATTTTGTGTCTCACAAGCACCTTTCTTGAATTTATACCATCAATATATATGCCAATACCTATGTAGGTGTATAACTTTGACACTAGAATTTCTTAAAATTTAAAGATGACAGATGCATGTGTTATACAAATCAATACAAAATGACAGTATTTCCAAACTCTATTACATTACAAACTTTACCCCATCTGTCTCCCCTACTCTTCCTAAACCAAAAATATCCATGATCACAGGGCTTTGAAATACAAAGTGTCCACAGCAACTCAACTAAGAAGAATATTTTTATGGCAGCTGAGGAGTGTAAGGAAGTATGGGATATGCATACCCCTCTTGACATTAATGTTTTTCCAGAGAATCCTAGAGAACCATGAAGAACTAGATGTGTTTGTTGGGTACCTAGTATCCTTGGCAATAAGATTTATTGGAGCTGTATAGTTACATCCATACCTCAGGTTGTCATTTGTTCACCTGAAGATACATAAGCTTTTCTGCAAGATCACCAATATGGGGCAGTTTGGACAGGTTAGTCCCT
Source organism: Sula dactylatra (assembly GCA_013389905.1). Taxonomy (NCBI): domain Eukaryota; kingdom Metazoa; phylum Chordata; class Aves; order Suliformes; family Sulidae; genus Sula; species Sula dactylatra. Next base: position 44,137 of record WEKW01017795.1, on the reverse strand, counting down.
CTCCCACCTAATTTCTGCAGGGATAAGTACTATATTCTATGCAAATACCAGACCACTCTCATTCAAGATTACTTTTGCACAAATCAAATAGGATGATAGAATCAAAGAATGGTTTTGTTTGGAAGGGATCTTAAAAGATCATATAGTCCAAACCCCCCTGCCATGGGCAGGGACATCTTCCACTAGATCAGGTTGCTCAAAGCGCCATCCAACCTGAACCTTGATCACTTCCAAGGATGGAGCGTCCACAACTTCTTTGGGCAACCTGTTCCACTGTCTCACAACCCTCATAGTAAAATATCTCTTCCTTATATCTAGTAGCCTAGGCTGTATAGGTGAATAAACAGTGCTGCAAAGAACTCTGCTGAAATCATTTCCGTGCTTATTGAGACAGAATTGCTTGTGGATTGGGAAGACAAAGAGTGCAGAAGGAAGAAATGGGGAGGTGAATGACACAAGCTGGTCTAACAAGCCCTATTCATGTAAGCAGCTTTTAATTGGTCAAGTAATCTTAATGAGGGCACTGGAAGGGATGGCATGAATAAAGACCACCTACATCAGGACTACACACTTGGGTGATGACAAGTGATGAAAGTAATGATTCAGAGCATCAGGCTTTCAAAACATGTGGAGAGGGCAAATTAAGAGAGACCTTAACCTGCCATAAACTCACTTTAATTACTTAAAATTTTGAAGAATCATATTACCTGATTTAAAGGTCTCTGGACTCAAGCCCTGATTTAGACGAAATAGGAAAGTTTTAGGGAAATGGGAAAAAGAAATTAAATGAACTATGCATTTTTATCTATCTTTTAATTCAGCCAGGAAGTGCCATCCATAGAGAAATTATGTCCTGCTAACAACCTGATTCATTTTAACCTGCAATCCACAGAAAGCAAACAACACTACCCTTCATCAAACGTTTGAACCAGTATTTGAAGAGCAGACAGCTGTGGTCTTGTAAGCCTCTGGATTTTTTCTTGTCTCAGTGTGCTTAAGTAAACAGAAGCAAACTGTTTGCTCCGTGTAAGAAATGGAAGGATTGTAAAAATGCCTTAGATCTGCTTGGAATTCATCCAAATTAAAGAAATCAGGTTTCAGTCTGTAGCAAAACTGACATTCCTCCTTCTTCCACGCATCACCCTCCCCCTGAAATCCTAAAATGTCAGCTTGAGCTGCCCACCCCTACTCTTTGGGATTTTATTAGGTTAGTTATCAAAACTGCCTTCATTTGTATCTGCTTGATAATTCCTATGAAGTAGGAACATATGCAGTCTCCTGAGCTGCCATTTACAAGAGATGTGCAGTTTATATAAAAATTATTTTCCATGTATTCCCACAGCCTGAAATATGGTCCTTTTTAATTTTATTACCAACATGTTGCTCCTTCTTTTCAAGCTTTTGTTCCCCATGGGAATGCCATACTTTTTTTTTTTTTCTTTGCTACAGGGAATTAAAGTAGAAGATCAAACAGAAACAGCATGAATAGAACAGTCCTTCTTTTAACTTCTCTATTTTAAAATACAGAAAACCAAACCAAACAAGATGGCTTTCTTATATTTTCAAGAACACATTTTGAAGTTCTTATATTTTCAAAAATATGTTTTAAAGTAAATAAAATCAATCACAAAAACACATTCAGCTTTCAAAATTTCTTTAATGTTAATTCTATTGTGTTTGAAGGGAGCTCACTATAAACCCCAATGATTTTCAGATTGCTCTAAAGGTGAGCTGAGTTAAATTCCCCTCTAAAATGTATAAGAAAATGCCACTGATCTGTAGAAACAATTGCACTGTTCTTCCCTAATTATCCCTTTATTTGACAAAGCTGATCTCAGAGGGGCTGTGCCATATCCCAGTCACAGAGATGAAAACTGGTCTGTACAAGCATGTGTGTGTTAACATAAGTGTCCTGTCACCATGCAAAAAATGTAAGGGCTTGCCAGTGTGTAATGCTTTACCTGTACCACTTGGAACAGATGAGGAAGTAAAACAGAAAAGAGAACATTTTCTCCCACACTAGATCTTTGTTTGATGTAAGAGATGTGAGTGTGCAAAGAAACCAGAAGCGGGTGATCAATTTACTGATTCAGTCTTAGCCCTTATAAAGCTTAGGCTAGCAGTCAGGCTACTGTGAGCTATGCCATGTTTCTGAGTTGGTTTTGTGCGCTGTCATCAACAACACAGGAAGAGTAGGGAATGCACTGTGTTAAAAAAAAAAAAAAAAGTAACCATATTAAATAATACCCATTAAACACACTTCCTATCTTTTCAAGCTGTAGTTTCCTCTGTTTTGTTTTAAAAGTTCTTTCAATGCCCTCAGTTTTCCCTACCTTTATTTATATTATCATTCAGGTGCTCTCTGCAGCACATGCTATGCCAGCTCTGTCTTTTTAAACTACTGCTGATCTTTAAATAGTCAGCCTTGAAAATTCATTTCAGGCGAGGGCTTTGCATAAAGGATCTTAGTTTAGAAGATTAAAATGAGTTGCCTAATTGTTGCATCCTCTTTCCCCCCATGATAAGCAGCCACACACACTTTGCTGATTCAAAGGATTAGGTTTACCATGTTTTCATATCTTACAGCTATAAGGGGAGAAAAATTAAAAACAATATAGGACATTGGAACTCCAAAGCTTTCTTCCAACCTTTATGCTTAGCTGTCTGTAATTTTTCCAGTCAAAATATATGGACTATAATTTGCCCATTTTTGTTAGCAGAATGACTGTTCAATATATTCTTAGTCATTCAGCTGAGTATCTGATAATCACTATACTTGCCCCACAGCACTGACATCTGTGCTTCTCCAGAATTTTTGCACTATTTTATGTTCTGCAGTATAACCTGGCAGTTAAATAATTTCTTGCCAGTGAAACAAACAAACCAACAAACAGAACTTCCCCAAAATAATATTGTGACTACTTCAGTGCCTGTGCAACTTTCTTGTTTAAAAGAAAGAAAAAGATACCTGAGCAGATTTGCTCCTCAGGCTGAATGTTGCTACAAAACCAGAGTTCTTCCTCACCTAACACATTGCATAAACGGCAGTGACAGAAGTATTTTTGTCATGATATTCACTAAGCATGTTCTGCAGAATGGGAAGTTAACTTTTTCTCAGCCTGTTAGAGGAGACTACCCACAAGGGACAGTTCATTTGAGTTTGGGTTTCACGTGCCTTTAAGAATTGCCTTTCTAGGAAAAGGTAAACTATGCACATTACTTCATTCCACTGAGATCATGTTCCAGGAGAAAGTAAGGAAATAATTTTCTAAATATGTTTGTGTCTGCAGTGGAATGTATTAGTGAATTTATTTCTTTATTCTCAGTCTGTTCTCTACAGAGTACTGGTAGATGCCCCTGGAGGGAAGCCGTGATGCTGCTGAGGATAGGAGGGTAGGCAAAGGCCCCTCTGGGAGAGGACCTTTCAGCTTTGAGGGTTGTTGAGCAGAAAAAAATACAGTCTCATCTAGGACCTAGGAGCCTCATGCCCATAGACAAGGAGCTTGGCAAGGGGATCACAGGTGTATCTCAGAGGGGATGAAAAGAGATTTTTTTCTGGGGGCAGAGACTGCTGGAAAGGTTTGCTGCAATCTGTAAATTCCTGAGTATTAGTTCTGAAAGTAAGATCCTGGCTTGCAAAGAGAAAGCAGGAAGGCAGAGTGGTTTGCAAGTTTTCTTCTTCAAATTTTCTGCTCTGCCTCACCTACTCATTTTGACTTTTCTCAGTGTAAGAATTTAAGTATTCCAGTTTATGTTTTAATGAAATCTGGCCTTTTTTTCTTGTTTGTTTACAAGTCTTTGCTGTTCTTTAAGGAAGTTCTTCTAAGGAGAAAGGCCAGGAAGATAAATTCCAAAGCCAATTCAATCTTCTGAAACAATCTGTGTTCATCTGTGCTAATTCTAAGTTTACCTAGAAGGTATCTTAACATATTTTACCAATTTGTGCATGTATACATTCAAAGTACTTCACTTGCATGCATAGTCTCTGTAAGAACATAAACAACTGGACCAGTTCTATATGAACACCTCTACAGGTCTCATTCTGGAAAGAAGGTCTTAAAATTTTCCATTGGAAACATTTACTTTCTGTATTTTAGATGTTCCCTCCTACACATTTGTTCACATTGTTCTTTTGTTTAGCACTGAGCGTAACAGGTTCTGAATTTGGACTCTTACAGGCTATTTATACTCCCAAGTTGTGGCGGTGTGCTCCCCCTCACCTGATCTTTTGCCCCTGGCTCTGCTCAAGTGATAAGTACCAGTGAAGGTCATGAAAAAATGCATCTGGTCATGATGGCTGCATCCAGCTCAAGGTGGAGTCCCAGGAAACAGATGACCACACAATAGCTGAGACCTGCTTTATGGATGTGTGTCCTTGTCCACCTAACCAGAGTGCTAATTAATATCCAACTCAGGCCACACTTGGCAAAAACTAACATCTGCAGCTGGTATGTAGGTATGACTGTGAGCCAATCATCTTGCCCCCATAAACAGTGAGCCACCCAAGAGCCCTTTGAGCTCTCCTGCATGGCAGTGGGCTGCACGATGGGATCTGTCCTTGAGTAGGGACGCCTCTCAAAGTTACTCCTCAAAGCTGAGAGATTCCCTGCCACAACAGATGCTCGGTAAGTGGCTAACAGCATGCTAAACTTTGAAATCTTAGCTAAGTGATATAAAGAAACGGTTGCATACACAAAATCCTTTAGATATAAGCCTTTGAACAAGTCTGGGACTAGGATTGGATCCAGCCACCCCTAGACTCCTCTCTGAGAAGGAGTTTAGAAAACAACGGTGTCCTCTCTGAACCTCGTGACTCAACGGGAGGGTCACCATGACAGTATGTCTGACCTTGTCCTCTGTGCAGTAAATAATCAAGCGAACCTTGCCATGAAAACTTGTTGAACCACTGTTGCATTTACTAACAGATTTCTATTAACTCATTGTAATATATTAATAAAATATATACTTTTGCTTCTCTCACTTATGAGTGAAATGTGCTCTCACTCTCTCTTCCACGACAAATTGGTATAGTCGGCAGGATCTGCAAATCTGTATTTGTGACACAAGTAACAATAATTATTTTGTTGAAGTTAAAAAAAAAGTTTCATAAATATTCATATTATATCATTATAATATCTTGTGTTGATGAAAAAACACTTTTCTGTTGTGTTTGAAAATAAAAAATGTTATCACAGGGCCTCTCACCAGGTCTACTCAGTGTTTCAGATTTTTTCCAAAACAATAAGACAGGGCATTTGTCATAGTGATGTGAACAGAGACAGGTCATTCATTACTTCCAACCTTACCATCAGACACAGTCTGGCCATATCAAATATGGTTTATTTCCTCCACCACATAAATTCTTTGAGCAGTGCTAAAGATATTCCATGACAAAAAGGTATAAAGCCATGAATGGAATGATCAAGGTTTGCAAGTCCCTGTACGTTAGCTTATGAATATCTCGTCAAGGTTACACTGGTATTTGCTGGATATGAGTTGGATTGCCCATAAAAGTCACTGTAAAAAAGCTGTGGCTACATCTAACTTAAACATGTAAGGTAGTGTATTCTTTTTCACAAAAGTACAGGTTAGACATAGTAATTTATTTAAAGTGGCTCTTATTTGACCACTTTGGTATTATTCATAGAACTGTAGAAATGTCTGTGAGGTAAAAAGTCAGGAAATCAGCCAGATTCCCCACAGCACTGCAAAAATGTATAGGAAGCTGCCCAGTTTGTATGAGCAAAATCTGTCAGGCTCACAGCTTCAGTGAATTCATCCAGAGTTTTGTATCAGCTTTTGCTTCACACTCTCCAACAACATTATTTAGCAAACTTTTCATTAATCTGAAATATCAAACCAAAATGAGTAAGGAGCCAAACAAAGAAAATCTTTTTTTCTCTGCCACTCTTTTCTGAATGCAGCCTTTTGCTATGTGATAGAAAATTTAGAGGTTCATTTTGGTTCAGCCTTTTTGAAGAAGCTGCAAGTCTAAAAATACTTGATTTAGAATTATTGTGGCAGGTGAAGAAAATGGCAACAACCATCCTTTTTTCAATTCACCTCTGTCCTTTCCCATACTCAAGAACACGAGTAAATGTTAGGTCAGATAAAGGAAAAGAGAGCATGGAGGAAAAATCCACATGCTGTAAGTAGAAATAAACACAGATTAGAAGAAAAAAAGTCAGCTGTAACTATTCCATGGCTTTGGATGGCTTTACAGCAAGTTAACTCCTTTATTTGTACAAGTATGTGAGCTGAATCCAACCAGCTGAAATGTACAGTTTGTAATCCAAACATTTCAACTATCTCAGGTCTTTCTTATTCCAAAAGGATTCTAGAAATTCCCTTTCTGCTCTGACAGTTTCCAGGAGGAGAGGAATCTTTTGCTCCATATTTAGCCTGGTATCTTACCTTCTCTATGTTCCTGACCTTTCTGTGTGCGGTGATTTATAGAGCAGGGAGAAGGTAAGAAGAGAATGCCAAGCACTGCTCAAACAGAAGCAAACTTCAGCTGACCTTTCCTGTAACTGGGCAATGTGAGGATATCTCCTTGCTTTCAGATGACATACAAAAAGATTGGTAAAATCTAATTATTTAATAATCTGTCCTCTCCACTACGAAAAGCCCGAAGTTTGGATAGCACTTTAAGACAGTGCAAATAGCGTGTATCTCTGCAGGTGACAGGATTTTATAGCTACAGAAAAAGTAGTTTTATTTAGATAATGGAAGTTCCTTATTTTGTCAAATGCAAAACGCTAACATATACTCCACTGTCTCAGCCCAGTTTATCACCTGAAATGAACAGGGTTGTTACCTTTCTCACCCAGCTCTACTATTCCTATTTGCTGAGGTCTTACCTTTGTATGTGGAAGCTGAAGTCATCAGCATCCATTACTACAGTGGATAATACTGAATGATACGATATTTGGCTCTGCCAAAACTTTGGGGTTTTAAACCATGGAAGAGCCTTTGAGACACAAGATATGCTGGGGCCTGACAGGATCCACCTGTCCCAATGGGGAAAACAGGTCTTTGGGGATAAGCTGGCAGGGCTGATCAAGAGAGCTTTAAACTAGAATTGATGGGGAAGGGGGTACCAACAGGATTGCAGTAGGTAAGCCAAGAGTTGGCATGGCATCACCTGAGGGTGGTAATCCTGGTAGGAACACTTACACTGCTCCTGGGAGCACAGAGGGAACAGCTAAGGACTTTGGGCTTTAGTTTAGAGAAAAGGAGGCTGAGGGGCGACCTCATTGGTCTCTACAGCTTCCTGAGGAGGGGAAGTGGAGAGGGAGGTGCAGATCTCTTCTCCCTGGTATCCAGTGGTACAATATGTGGGAATGGTTCAAAGCTGTGTCAGGGGAGGTTTAGACTGGACATTAGGAAGCATTTCTTTACCAGGAGGATGGTCAAACACGGGAACAGGCTTCCTAGAGAGGTGGTCAATGCCCCAAGCCTGTCAGTGTTTAAGAGGCATTTGGACAATGTGCTTAATCACATGCTTTAACATTTGGTCAGCCTTGAATTGGTCAGGCAGTTGGAGTAGATGATCATTGTAGATCCCTTACAACTGAAATAGTCTATTCTATTCTAACTTTTCTGTTGATATTTAAGTGAAAATATTTTTCCTGGAGTAGCTTACTCCATATGCCTTCCTTCCAATCCAGTATCTCACTAAGTACATTTCCCTGAGTTCTTTTAGTGGGGCAGATGACCACACATGCAGAGTAGGGTGAGAAAGTAGTTGCCACAAACATATTGAAGCAATTAGTACTCATTCCTTTCCTCTATAAACACAGAAATTCTAGGAAAACAACCTCAGCAAATAAGCAAATAATAAAGGAAAAGCAAGCAGGAGAGAGGAAAAATTGAATGAAATTAAGACATTGAGAGTTTTCAGAAAAATTTGTCTTTGGTGATTTGTGTTCACAGTAATAGGCTAGGGAAATAGCTGTGGAAACAGCGGGACTGGCTTTGCTCTGTATTCCACTGGTACAATGTAGGAGCAATGTGTGTGGTCACAAGTTTGCAGAAGAGAGTTCACAGCAGTTCCAGAATTTATCAATACCTATCAAGATGTAATAGAACAACCAGTCTTTTTCGTAGATAAGAGCTGTGGATTTTCTTTCTTTTTCAATTCTCAGGTACATGAACAAATGTGCATACCACATATATTAGGTCACCCTTCTGTTATCTTCTATGTTTTATAATGGGTAAACAACAGAAAAGGCATAATAATTTGCTCAGATTCATTTCTCTTGATTCACATGCCTTGACCAACAGATCACTTTGGATCCACATTCAATTACCTAGCATTCTCAAACTGAATGTTACTATTATGTTCCCAAAGTTTCATAAATTTTGTGCTGGAAAAATACAGATTGTTGCTCAATACTGCTTTTTCTTATTCCATTCTTAGAGATTTACTTCTATAACAAAACAACAAAAAACAGCCAAAAATGACTTGTTGAAGTGAATGGCATGATAGTACACAATGCAACAAATAATAAACATTATCCTGGAAAGCAAATCTGGTGATATTTTTGCAAGCCATTTGTGAGGTAAAAGAGAAACACAAACATGAAAACCTGATTTTTGATCAATAACCATACTAAACATCAACTTTGTCTCTGAATTTGCTAAGCAGATTTCCAGAAGGCTAATTTCCTTGCCTCATATAAATTCTGATTAATTTGTTCTGATGGAAAATTGCTAACTTCATACCTTAAGCAAAGGCTGAATCTTTATTTTCCGTCTGCAGTGGAAAGTTTTACACAGTGTTTAAAAATGTATAAAGTATACTTAAAGATTCTGGCAGATTTTGGAAAGCATTTGACATTCAAAGAAAATACCCAGTTTTAAATTTGTAAATCAGGCAGACTGTGACTATGAAACTGCTTGGCACTTAGTCGCCCTAACTTCTGTCTGGGGGCAGGTGCAAGGCATCATGTCTCTACCATGGGGCTGAGAATCTTTCCCAAAGTATAAAACCTCACCCCTCCCCAGGCATATCAGGATTTAAGGTTGGGAACCTGACCCTTCTCTCTGATATGACACTGTGTTGCATAAAAATGACTTTTTTTTTTTTTTTTTTTTTTTTCCACAGGATTGTTCCTGTTTAACCTGTCAGCTTTTAAGGAGGAGGCAATGAATCAGCTCAGAAAGCATAAAGGAGTAGGAAATTCTTTCCTAAAGTTGTCATATTATCTTTTTGGCCACCTGGCCTGAAATTCAGACACAACAGAGAACACTTGAGTTTTGTATTTTAAAGTTAACCCCAATGCTACTTCAAGGTAATGTAAGACCTTTTCTGATTTTTGAGGGGAGATGGAAAGGAGCAGTAAATTCGTCATACTTAAAACTCAAAAGACAGCAATACTCTGACCTTGACTACACACTTCATTAACCATGAACTATTTTCTGTTCGGATGCCTTTTCATATCAAAGCAGCAGTTCATAACGAATATGTTTCTTCCTCCCTCCCTTTCCTTGCAAAAAAAATTTACAGTTGTTATTTCTTACTAAATGTGACTCTAGGGAATCCATTTTTATATAGAAGTAGATTAAAAGTAAAGTTTTAGTATTATTAATTTCAGGAGGAGAAGAAAAAGGACTTTAACCCCTCCAAATTCTTACTTTGATAAATTGTAGTTTTGCCATGAGAACTATGAATATATATGATTGTTTAATTACACATGTTACATGGTGTTACTCCTGGTTTGGTTTATCTGAAAAGACTTCAGTAGTATTAATACTGATTTCCCCACTGTACAGCAAGGGAGAATAGCTCTATAATTACGTTATTTCTTAGTTGGATTTGGGATTTGGGAAGGGGGTTAATATCTTCTAAATTCAAAGTAAGGCAGAAATGTATTTCCTTCCTCTGTGCCTAGATGAGTAAAATATTACACTTAAATAAGTGATATAAGAGTCCAAACCAGCACCTGTTGTGGTGTGTAAAATGGAAGTTGAAAAACATTACAAAAAGTATTTTTATCAACTTTGATGGGTTTTTTAAAGAAGTCCTTATACAAATGAAGTCATGAGAACTGCATAGGGTTCATAGTAGTTTCTGAAACTGCCTTATTTTCCAAGAAACATAGTCCTTCATATTTTCTGGCTTTTGTCACGAAGACTAAAAGTGAGCAAGCAAGGAATATAATTATTATGTCAATTCCTTATGACTTAAATATATATAAAACTTAATGCTGACCTAAGAAAATGTGTTTTTCTACTGAAGTCATATGTTAAAAAATAAAAAAATTAAAAAAAAAAAAAAGAAAAGAAATGGAAAGTAAAATTATAATTGGCAGTTTTTGTGGTTTAACCCCAGCAGGCAACTAAGCAACACACAGCCACTCACTCACTCATCCATGGTGGGAAGGGGAGAGAATCAGAAGGGTAGAAGTGAGAAAACTCATAGGTTGAGATAAAGGCAGTTTAATAGGGAAAACAAAAGCCACGTGTGCGAGCAAAACAAAACAAGGAATTCATTTACTCCTTCCCATGGGCAGGCAGGTGTTCAGCCATCTCCAGGAAAAGCAGGGCTCCATCACACGTAGCTGTTACTTGGGAAGACAAAACCAATCACTCCGAACGTCTCCCCCCTTCCTTCTTCTTCCCCCACCTTTATATGCTGAGCATGACATCATATCATATGGAATATCCATACCCCAGCCTACCAACTGGTGGGGTGGGGTGGGAGGCAGAAAAGGCCTTGACTGTATGTAAGCACTGCTCAGCGGTAACTAAAGCATCCTTGTATCATCAACACTGCAGCACAAATCCAAAACATAACCCCATACTAGCTACTATGAAGAAAATTAACTCTACGCCAGCCAAAACCAGCGCATCAGTAAAAAGTATATGGTCATAAAAAGATGTATTTATTCAATACTGCTGTTACTGTACACACAACTTACTGGACAAGAAATTTTCAAAACACTGATGGGGTTTATGATGAAGTCTGATAGAAATTGTGTTTTGTTGTGATGTTGGGGTGTGATACATTTTTAAGGTATTTGGCAAAATCAGACAGATTATTCATTGAAATAATTGCCTAAAACATAGGGTATGACTAAAATGCTGCAGTATTAATTTGCTACATGTACTTAGGTAAAACTATAAACTTTCTTAATGATTGGTTTCTTCAATTTTGGTACATGGGTATGCACAAGATAAATGTAACTAGCTAATTGCTAAGAGCCAGAAAAGTGGAGTGGAGAATCTGCTTGTTTGCTTCTTGTAGTTTCAAACACAGTTGCTAGTATCTGTGAAAACACAGTGCTGAGCTATTACATCTTTTACCAGCCAGAAACACAGGAAAACATGTGAGGATGTGAATCCAACTGGAACTTTTTACTTTGCACCATGAAAATTTAGAAGAACAAGAAAAAATAAAGATAAGGCTTAAGAATACGTTTTGGCAAGATGTGCATTTCATCAGTGATTCTGTACTTTGTTGTACTTTGCTTTGATTTGCGTATGCATGACTTGCTTTTATTTTTAGGACACTAGAGGAGGCTCAGGAGTCAGGATTGGTTTTTTTTAACAGGCTGAAGAAATTAGAAAAGCAGCAACTGGATGGGGAGCTATAATAATGTACCCACTGTTCCTTGATGCAACTTTAGGGCCTTCAGATGAGCTACATCAAGATTAATTCTGATCTTAGAGGACTATGCTTATATATGAGAACTTTTAAAGACTTGAATAAATGCTCTGTAATAATTCTCATTCTCATGAAAAATGCACTCCTTGCCTTTTTCTCTTTCTGCCCCAAAATGCCTAGGAAGGTGTTTGGCATTGGTTTAGGTTTACTTATTTTTTTTAGTTTAACACTTTTGGCTATAGCTCTGATTTTAGACTTCATTTATCACCTTACTTCCTCGCTATGGCTGCTGCTTGTAAATATTTTTAGTAAAACATAATTTAATACTAGAGAGATACACCTTTTTTTTCTATTAGTTTTCAATTTCTTAATATTCTGTTTATAGTGTATTTGGTAAAGCCTTATTTAAAAAATCACATGGGGTATTTGAACAGATAAATTCTGTATCGAAACTAGCTTCTAGATGGTCAGCATTCTGGAATAGCTTAGCAGACCTTAATGTTATAAAGTTTTCATACTATCTAGGATTTAAAGTGATACATTCTGCTCAAGAAAATTACGATATATTTTCTACTAACTGTAAAATGTAGAGTAGCTAAGTTTTACAACAGAATTAAAGTAAATCTGTATCCTTGTCACTATGAGCACAATTGCCCCCATCATTGTTTTCCATAAAACATAAAGTTTGTCTTCAGCATTTCTACAGAATCAGAAAAACATAAGTTGGATGGGACTTCCAGAGACCATCCAGTCCAACTTCCTACTCAAGACTTGTTACCCCCCACCACTCTGATCAGGTTGCATAGGACAGTGTCCACCTGAGTTTAAGTATCTCCAAGAGCAGAAATTCCACAGACTCTCTGGGCACCTGCTCCACCTGTTCGACCATTGTTGTGATGAAAACATTTTCCTTGTATCTAGTCAGAAGTTCCCTGTGTTCCAGTTTGTGTCCATTGCCTCTCCTGCTGTACCTATGTACCTCTGTGAACAGCCTGGCTCCATCTTTCTATATTATCCCAATGGTATGTCAATGTTGTTGTACTGGAGAGCCCCAGACTAGATACAGTACTTCTTATTTGACCTCACATAAGTTGAGTAGGGCACAAGATTCACTTTGCTTGAACTGTTGGCTGTCCTATTGCTAATCCAGCCAAGTATGCAGATGGCCTTCATTGCTGCAAGGTTGCACTGCCGACTCTTCCAGTTCAACTGGTTTTCCACCTGGAAACCCAGGTCCTGCATTCTGCAAAGCTACATTCTAGCCAGCTGGCACCAAGACTGTAGTCCTGCATAAGTTTATTACATCCCAGATGCAGAAGTCTGTATTTACCAAAGCTGAACCTCATTCATTTCTTGTCATCCCTTTTCTCTGGCTTGTGTTGTCCTTTGAACAGCATCGCCACCCTCCAGGCTTTCTTCAGGTTGCTATTGTCCAGAAATGTATGGAAAGTGCATACAGTTTGTTAGTGAAAACCTCCCAGGACACGAGATGAGGCTGACCAACCTGTAGTTCTGTGGATCCTACTTTCCCATCTTCCGGATGGTGGTATCATTTCCCTTTTTCAAATTATCAGCAACCTCACAAAAACAGCAGCTAAGTCCCCTGGCACCCTTGCATGCATTCTGTCTGGCCCCTTGACCTTGTGTGCATCTATATGGCTTAAGTGCACCTTCAGCTGACCTTACCTCTATTGTTGGTAATGCTTTTCTCCCACAGACTCTGCTAACAGACTTGAGGACCTAGGAGTCATGTGGGCAAACCTAACCAGTGAAAAAAAGAGGTAAACCAATATTGGGTACCTTGGCTTCCTCTATGTCAATTGTCACTAGCTTTCCAGCCCCACTGAGAAATGGACCCAAATTTCTTTCACCTTCCTTTGGTGCTAGTGTGCTTATAGAAGCTCTTCTGGCTGCCCTTCACATCCCTCACTAGTTCCAACTCCAGCTGAGCTTTGGCTTCCCTAGCTCCATCCCTGCACGCTCGGGCAATGCTTCTGTATTGCTACTAGCTACCCTATCCCTGCTTCCACCTTCTGTATTCTTCCTTTCTTTAGCTGAGCTCAATCAGGAGTTCCTTGCTGATCCATGCTGGCCTTCTGCCACACTTGCTAAGATAGTCCTTGAAATATCAGCTCTCACACTGGACCAGATTCTCTGAAATTCTTTGAAACTTTAATTCTTGATACTATGCTTCAATTTCCTTTTTTTCTCTTTTTATTTTTCATTCATTTTAATTTCAGCTAATTTAATTTAGGTACTGTGATAGCTATAGGGAAATCAATAAAGTTACACAGCTCTGAAACAAGAGTGACACAACAACAAATCAACTTAGCACCACTTCTTATAATTGCCTGACACTTTTCATGGCCTACTGCTTAGTAAAACAGAACTTTGCCAAACCTTCAACATTTCAACCTCTAGTGAGTTTTGGCAATGCTTCAGTTTGGCTGTTTCTAAGAATAAGGCTAAGAAAAAAAAAAAAAAAAAAAAAAAACAACCCCCAAAACGCTTTTTCTTTCCTAAAAAAGAAATTCATGCAAACTTCTCTTTGAAAAGCTTAGCACCATTGTGGTTAGGTATACAATTGGTTTCTCAGATGTCAGTTTTACTGCTCCCTCCAAAATCCATTCATATACTGTAAATAGTGTCAAAAACCAATTGTCAGTGACTGAATGGTACATACTGGAACTCATAAATCAGGCTGTCTCTTCCAGTGTCAATACCAAGCAAAACCTACATAACTGAGACAAGGAAAAGGTCAAGGTAGATATGTTTCCAAATACACAGGTACTAGAATCTGGCACATTACACAGAAGCAAGGTGTAGCTGACCAGCATCATCTTCTAAAAACCAAGGACTTACCGAAGAACATAGTTCCCTGTGGCTGATTTCACTTGTGAGCGAGATGCGAACTACCAGCTCTGGTAACGATGCATCAGGACTCTGTTTTTCATGCATCCTGCCTGCCAGCTGAACTGGCCACTCCGCAGTGCCTGGTGGATCTCAGGAGGAGGACTTGTTTGCAAAGCTGAGGCTCTGATTGAATTCCTGTTGGCATTTCAAATATAAACATTTCACAGTAGAAGTGGAAAGAGCCCCACGTTTAAGTTAAAAAAAAAGAAAAAGAAAAAGTGACACATAGCCATCACAATCACTTCCAGTCTCAGCACTGCTGATACTTTTATAATCCATAATTATATACATGTCAGAATGTTAACTCTTAAGGAGAATTAAAGTCATACCAGTGTTTCATGATAAAATATTTCTTGAATGTGGTAAAATTTGTTTGACTTCTTAAAGTCCACAGCCAGGAGGATTGGCAACACCCCTCTAAAAGTAAGTGAAAAGATTCATCTAGTAGCTCCTAGGTAGTGGGCCTTTAAAAGAACAAATAGTTGGGAATATTATTTTAACAAACCTGAGGAATTTCATTGTAACGTGCTTGAACCATGGCTTAGCATAAATGCACACAGATGCTAACTTTAATACAACACATCTTATTACTGACATCAGTGAGGTATTGCTAAACTGCTTCACCACACAGGTGGAGGGTATAATTTTGAAGGCTACTGAACATTGTGAATCTCCCAATGTATCACAATTACAGAAACACCTGTGTTAAATAACTTTGCGCTGATTCACTATGAAAATGCATGGTGTTCAATAGTCCTTAGAATTAAATGCCTTGCCAAAAAGCCACAGGTGTACACCACAGGAGCACACGATAATGTAATTGTGAAGGATGTGATGACAGCTCTCCATCCATAATACCACCTTCCCAAGATGCACTCATGCATCTATTTTATATTTAGGTATTTTCTAACTGTAGCTTTAGAGTCATCTAAGCAAGCAGTATAAATGCCTGAAGGAGCACTAAACAGGAAAGAAACAAAAAAAATAACACGGAATTCAGGTTTGAAATTGATTGAATCCAGTCCAGGAAGGGACAAAATAAAACCACCATTCTCTCACTCCCTCAAAAAACCCACAAAACCCACACCCTAATACTTTAAATAGATAGGATAAGTTTGATCTTTAACATTTTTAAATTGAGGGGCCTGCCAAATGCTTTCCTTACAGAAAATGCTACTACAGAAACTACTGACAAGATAAATACTTTGAACCTGTTGAACAATATAGCCAAATTTTATTAATCCATTAAAATCTACAGGTTAGTTTAAAAATTCTGTGGCTATTGTACATTTCTATTGTACAAAGAAATTAAGAGTGATTTTTAAAGAAATGTATTTGGGTTCTATAGACACTGACTGATGTTAGTCCTGTTCTTTGAAACAGAATTTTTGCAAGGACTAATTACCACTTAGGAATTTTTGGAACAGTTACATGATGTGAAAATTCCAGAAACTTTCTGGAGCTTTTAATCAGAAGTTTGTGAGCAGTCTGAAGAAAATAACCAAGCATAGCTAGTAGAGAAACTTCTTCTGAATTGTTTCACAATTACCAAAAAAAAAAAGAATTATGCATGTATATATATTCTATATGAAGTTTTTTGATCAATAAACAGAAAATTACAGTGCCCTAAAAGATTCTGTAGAATGGTAAAGCTGTCAGTAGCAATTGTCAAATCACACATGTATCCACATCCGCAAATGTGTACTGCCTTTTCTTTTATTGGTTTTTTTTTTGAGGAGCAGATTGCCTAAAGGTTCAGTCAGGAAGACTTAATTTTCTTATTATTAAAATTATGAGCTCCTGCACTGCCAGAGTGGATGACCGGAAGAAGGCAAGCTCCATAAGCATGTATAACTCAGGAATGAATGTGAGTTTGGCTAGCATTGGTAAGGGAAAGAGGGAACTCAGATGGACCAATTTTCCTCTTGCTCCTCTGTGCTTTTGGTATGGCTTTTGATCTGAATCTTTTCTACAAGTTTGGGTCAGTTCATGGCTACATGTCCAGGTACAGAAATTTGCATAACATCTAAACTGTGCAAAACATTTTTATTAGTTCATGTGTTTTTACTTCATTTTAATTACAAAAATCAAGGGTAGCATCATCCCAAGTAGCTACAAATTTGTGACAAGTTCAGTCCGAGATCCTTCTATAATAGTTGAAACTTTGCCTTTAGTTCCCTCACTTGTGTTTGCCTATTTGCAGTAATGATGACATTCACTCACCTTTTGTCCACAGCCTAATTATTAAAATGTTGAATAGAAATTCTGTGGAATGCACAAATCTGTCACCCTCAGTCTGCAAATATGCTAAAAGAGTGAAAAAAGAGGATCATAGAAGAAACTCTTCCCATCCTAAATAGCCACTGTCTGTCAGATTCATGTCATTTAATTACCATAAATTTGAGTCAGTAACTTCTTCTATTAATTTGTATCTAATTGTCCATTTAAATCTGGTGCAAACTCTCTCCTCAAAGTGCTGAATACTGAGTAGTACTGAGATTTTCCCTAATACTACTGCTTTGCTAATGCCCCCCCTTCTGCTCTGCTGACTCATACATAAAGGACAGATAGAGAATCAACCTTTTTTAACTCATCCATGGATATATGTGCATACACACACATCCCACACACACTGTGTCTTCTCAACAACAGAATCTGGAGCGTGTTTTAGAAAAAAGCATCTACCATGTCAGAGTCTTTAAGGTACTATGGTTTTAATAGCTATAAACTTGATGGATACCAAGGCGTAACAATGGAAGACTTCAAGAATGAAACTGTGAGACTGGAGCTGAAAAGTCAGGGTCTCTGCAATAAGAGTCACACTGTCATAGGCACAGTGTTAGATAGCACACATTGACCAGTGCCTCCTGATCTCTGTGAATCTAGTGAGAAAACTCAAAAACCTGAAAATACCTTATGTACAGCTCCACACACAGCAGTTGCATCTTCTCTTCACTCTTGGCTGTGTAAAAACCTGGCTGGATGGCAGCCAGCCACAAGTGGTGTTCCGCAGTGCTCAGTATTGGGGCCAGTTCTGTTTCATATATTTCCCAGTGATCTGGACAAGTGGATCAAGTGCACCCTCGATAAGTTTGCAGGTGACACCAAGTGGGGCAGGAGTGTTGATCTGCTTGAGGGTAGAAAGGATCTACAGAGGGATCTGGACAGGCTGGATTGATGGGCTGAGGCCAACTGTATGAGAATCAACAAGGCCAAGTACTGGGTCCTGCACTTGGGTCACAGCAACCCCGTACAATGCTACAGGCTTGGGGAAGAGTGGTTGGAAACCTGCCTGGTGGAAAAGGACTTGGGGGTGTTGGCCAACAGCCAGCTGAACATGAGCCAGCAGTGTGCCCAGGTGGCCAATAAGATCCTGGCTTGCATCAGAAAAAGTGTAGCCAGCAGGACTAAGGAAGTGATCGTCCCCCCGTACTCAGCACTGGTGAGGCCGCCTCTCTAACACTGTGTTTTAGGCTCCTCACTACAAGAAAGACATTGAGGTACTGGAGTAAGTCCAAAGAAAGGCAACAAAGCTGGTGAGGGGTCTAGAGCACAAGTCTTATGAGAAGCGGCTGAGGGAACTGGGGTTGTTTAGCCTGGAGAAGAGGAGGTTGAGGGAAGACCTTATCGCTCTCTACAACTACCTGAAAGGAGGTTTAAGCAAGGTGAGTGTCGGTCTCTTCTCCCAAATAACAAGCAATAGGACAAGAGGAAATGTCCCCAAGTTGCACCAGGGGAGGTTTAGATTGGATATTAGGAAAAATTTCTTCATGTAAAGTTTTATCAAGCATTGGAACAGGTTGCTCAGGGAAGTGAATGAGTCACCATCCCTGGAGGCATATAAAAGCCATGTAGATGTGGCACTCAGGACATGGTTTAGTGATAGATTTGGCAGTGTTAGGTTAATGATTGGACTTGATCTTAAAGGTCTTTTCCAACCTAAAGGATTCTATGATTCTGTGTGTCTATGATTCTATGATTCTCTGCTCTTTGCTTTTGCAGTATTGATGTTTTTATGCAATACACTGTTTCTCAGCCCAGCTTCTTTTCCTTCTCAATCTTATAGTCAAACCTTAATCCTGCTCTTTTGAACATCACAGCTTAAAGTAATTCAGTATTATGCATCCCCTTCCAAGACACAGACAAGGATAAGACAGGTCATGAGGAAACAAATCTTTGCTGACAAGTAAATAGTTTTGATAACCTAACTGCCATACATGACAAAAATCAAGAGACACAAGGAAATTGATTTAACTAAGCAATATTTCAGTCTTTGCTTGCATGCTTCTGATCACTGCTTTCACCAGGATATAGAATAATAGACCAAAGTTTCTGTCCTGGATCAGATGAAAAACAAGGCCCAGCTACAGGGACAGAAATTCCCATGCTTAAATGTATCTACATTGTAGTCCCGCATACTTGAAAGTGCATGGCCATAAAGGAGAAAGTGAAGCATATACCTAAGTCCTTTGAGGATCAGGGAATCTAAAAAAAATCAATTATACTTTGTAGTGAGTACAGCTGCATCAATTTCTATCCATATTGTCTAGAACAGGGCAGTAAGATATTCTCAAAGAGCAGTAAAGATTTTTAGAGGAATAACGTACAAAAAAATTAAAATGTCAATGTTTACCACCTGCCTTGAAGAAAACCAACTGTTTTGGGCTCTAGTTAAAACACATTGAAGAATATAAGCTATATTCAAGAATACAGCTGTCATGGAATTAAGTGTACACTTTATAAATTTATGAAAACCATCTGCTGGTTGAATTATTACGGTGGCTTAATTTGAGATATATGGAAGCTAACAGGAAAAACCTCAGTGGTGGTGAGGTAAGCCAGTTTTCAAGCAAATTCATTTATTCAAACAAAGCTGATTTCTTAGCTTTCATAATTTTAATTTGTCTTCATCCATCCATCCATCCATCTACTTGTTGTTGCACTTGCTGTCCCAGAACAGTGGAAACAAAAGCATTATTGAAATTTAAAGGCATCTCCTTTTTTCCCAAGCAGATGATTAATAGACAGAAATATGGGGACCCACCCACAAAGGTTTTTAAAGGTTTTTTGAAAATTCTGGTCCACTGTAGGTCACTGTAAAAGAATCAACAATTTCAAGAGTCTTGTGTGCTGCCTCCTTATTTAAAGTCATTTTTAGTTGCATTCTTTCTTCACTTAAACAAATACTATTTGTTTGCAAAAAGTTGACTGATCACTGTACTCGTTGCTCACAGGCCACTGCATATGAGTAAGTACAATAGGTATGCATGCACTGTGTTTAAGATAATTTCTGGTTTAGGACTAGTAAAAGCCTGAAAATTGGTACTTCGGTGGATGCACTTACAGAGACCAAAAGGACAACAGCTGTGCAGCTAGACCTGTAATCATGACAACAGTTAGAAATGAATTCATTCTATCTACATGATTGAAATTCATTTTGTGTCCAGGGACATCAGTGTTAAATGAGTTTCATAAGATGGTTACATATTGCACTGTTGAATCATTTTAGGAAGAGACTTATGTTAAAGTTGCTGGATAGTTTTGGTAATTTCTCCTGTGTATAGAAAGATAAAAGTAACTAAGATTGTACTTCGTACTTCATTAGATACTACAACAATTGCTTTGATATTTTCTGAAATATTAGCTACATAAAATTGAAGGTGGTTGTTTTCACATTCCCATTAATCTAAGGCTACCTGCTACCTGTTTCTTGGAGGAAGAAAACATAAGCACTGCAGTGGTGAACAAGCTCTAAATACCTTTATATCAGCAACACGCCCAGTTTCACTAACACCCAAAACTCATCACATCACTAACACCCAAAACATTGCTTATGCTGATCTTTCTTCTTATCTACTTTCCAGAGAAGTTTATGAATGCTGACATCTAAAAAGAAAGATGCATAAGTACAAGAGTACACACACACTCTGGATGATGTTAAAGAGAAGATTAACACATTAAAGAGAAGATTAACACATTATCTATTACATTCTGGATATCTATGTTCGGTTTCTGCTAGTGAAAATCAGTTTGATGATTTCATTTTAGTCTTTATTTGCAGCTGTCACAAAATATTGATGCTATTGGCTGATTCCCTTCAACAGATGACCAAGAGCATCCTGTGCAGATCAGGATTAAATATGCATGTAGAACTGTGCACGAAACATTTGAACAGTTATTTTTTCTATCTCATGAACACTAACCCCCTGTAAAAATATCTTAAAAAGTCAAATGTCAGTGAAGAAAAAAATTTCTTGCTGCTGCATCTATGGGAAGCTCCACATTCCTGTTCTCATAGCAAACAGGTAAACTGACAAGAAATGTTTTTCTTTTGTAGGGAGTTCTTTGAACTTTAACTTAATGTAGCAGAAAAGCTTATGTCTGCTCCACTTGTGAATGTACCTTAACACTAAACTATTTTCTGTTATTAGAACACTACAGAGAATGACACCAGAGAAATAGGAAGGCTAGCTGTGTAATTGAGACCCATCCAGTTTCCCACCATGCTCAACATATCTTGTGTCATCTGATTTCAATCCCCAAGATTATACATAAGTTTATATCTCAAGTGGGAACCCAGACACATAATTCCCCACCCCTCTCCCTCCTCTGTATCTCTGTACCTTGGTTTTAAAAGTGGAAAGGAGAGTCTATCTGTCAAGACCAGAAGGGAACTGCAGCATGCTCTGACAGCTTCCCAGTATGGATCCTGCAGGAACCACGGCTCTTGCATGGGCCATGGTACACACCTGGTACTTAGCATAAACCTCAACTTAATTTTTCTGTAGCTAGGCAACCCTCTGCAGATGTTAATACTTGCTGAAGACAGATAAATCAATGACTGTGAAGTGTTCCAGCACCACAGCAGCGCAATATTTGAGCAATCTGGCTCTTATTGTTATACACTTTTGTTCTGAAATGTGGCATCCAAAGTTAAGTAACCTAGCTCAATGTGCAGCCCAGTTGCCATTTTGTGACGGCAGGTAACACCAAGAGTTACAGGTTGCAATGTAGAAGATTTTTGTTTTCTCTCCTTTTTGCTTAGTGTAGAAGAAAAGCCCTTCAGAACAAATGTGTATATCTGCCTCTGTATGTGTGTGCAAATGTTCATAGAAAATGATAATACACACCTTGGTAACCTTCATATAATCTTTATATGCTGTGAGATTTAATAGGATTTTCATGCTGATCTTGTAATGGTATGCTTTTAAGACTTGCTGTTTTCCTTTGGCAGCAAATGGCCTGTGGCTGCAAAAACCCAAAGTTAATGGCACTAGGTTATCTCTTGACCATCCTCCAGGTTAACTTGGGGCCAGTTATTTGTGCGTACCAAATTCCTAGAACACTGCAGCTAAACACTGTGGATTCATTTGCTATGCAGAGTACCCTTGAATTACAGGTCCATAACATTCATTCAAATGTTTCAGTAAATACTGAAAGATGAAGTAACTATTGCATACTGGAAAAAAATCCCTCAGGTTAAGGGTACAACTCAAGTTTTCATTAGAAATTAGGTTAGACTAAACAGAAGACATAAGAATGTTTTAGTGTAAACTAAATTGTGATAAGAGTAGACAAGCTAATTCACTTTCATAGCTAATAGTTACAGTGCTAAGTCTTATACTTTATCACAGAAACAAAGGCTTATTTATTCTGGTAAGACAAGAAGGAATTTGTTTGCAATATTTCTCAGTTTCTGAATACCTCCTTTTCATCAGATTACTAAAAAAGGATGCTGTCTATTATGTCTGGTAACAGTTTGTGGAAATGATTTAGTAATGAGTGGAAGTTGCAGGACTTTTAAATCACTTACAGAACTATTTGAAAAATTCAGTGTTCCAAAGACATTTCACTCCTGAGACCTGATGTAACTACTGAGACAGAAAGGACAGCCAATTTAACACAAAACCTAGCAGTAGAAGCAGATGGGACAGAGGTCATAGAAAAAAAAAAAAAAACCCAAAAAAAACCCAAACAAACAAAAATCTGGGAAGAACAACCAGGGTGGGAGGGGAATATAAGCTTCTGTAAAGGGTAAAAAAATACTGAATGGCATGTTTGGGAGCCTAAAAGTTAGGTGAAGAGGCTGGGAAGGGACAGAGAAAAGAGGCAGCAAAAAATGTTCAATGAGAAACTGCAAGAAGAGAAAACAGGAAAAAAACACAATTAGGAGAAATTATTTCTTTGTTATTATTCCCTACTTGTTGTTCATTGCTGAAACTTTCCCTGCTTTAAACAAGCTGGAAGTAGAAATTTTCTTCGCAGACAAAAGTAATTCAGGTTTTTGTAGCTCACACTTACTTTCCTTTTTTACTTTTGACAAGGACTAGATAACATTTATCAGCTCACTGAGAGCTTGATCCAGCACCACTTGAGTCACAGAAGTTCTTCTGGTGACCTCAATAGGCTGAAGATCAAGCAATGCATGAAATGTCTTCTGTACGTGTGCCAATAATAACAAATTCATCCCATACCCTGGGAGTACGTCTGATCCAATATCCTTCCCCTCCCCAAAACACAAAGTGAGGTGAAAGAGATTATAAGCACACAGCTGCAGCTGTGACATCTTAATGGATGTCATGTCAGAAGGTAATACAAAGCTATTACAATGTCCCAGCATAAGTCATTTGTTACTAAAGGAAACAGAACATCACTGCTTATACTTTCACAAAAAACTGTAAACAGTAATGTTGACTCTGAGACATAAGCCTGTCCATTTTAGGGTATTAGAATTACCATCTTCCTTAGGAGCAAGAGAAAGAAAACCTAATCTACAGGTAAATGCTTATTAAGTGGAAAACAGCAGCCAACTGCAAAAGGCACTTCTGAGATAACTGCTGTGTGAGTCTGCCAAATTTAAAGGAGACAATTAGAAAGATGCATTAATAAGTTAGTTCCTTAACATGGCAACTCTGTGTTAGCTGGTGCAAACCAGCATGGTAACTGATTCTGTACTTCAGTTTTGCATATGATTATTATATTTCAGATGGAGAACAACATTTTGCCCATTGAATTTTAGAATATGCCTGTAAACAGATAAAGAACTGTTCTTATATTTATTCATACAATTGTAATTATATCTTACTTTGGCCATGGCTATAATATTTTCATTTGACTGAGTTTTTATATTTAAATTTAACACCTATATAAAGAGTTAGAGCTTCCACTCTGAAATTATTTAATTTTGAGAATTAAAGTCTCAATTCAAAACAAAATATTTCCTAATAAAACATATCACATTGTGAAAATCTGTGTGGGATTAGATACAAGCTATGTGTTAAGTTCTTCCCAAGTATATTTACCCACACAAATTATTTAATGAGTGTCCATGATGCTGATAATATTATTTATGCATTGTACAATGCATCTCTTTAGTGACCAAGCATAAGATTATAAAAGCAGACTACTTATTTCAGAGATGAAAGCTATGTTTTAGCTAAAGAGGAATAAACTGCTAATGCTGAAGGCCTTATATCATCATTAACCATTTAATAGATTGTCCAGATTTGCACACCAAGATTTAATCTAAGGCTTCATCTTGGACCCCTTTCTAGTCTTAGTTTAATTTAAGCAAGTATAATACTGTTTGAAGTCTATCTGTGAACTTCATATTGACCACATATCAAATGTTAGGTAACGCAGCTGAAAAATTGCTAATGTAACATGACTGTGTTCTTCCTAGATGCTACATTTTTTTACAGATTTAAGGAAGAATTTCAAATGTGAATTTCCTCTGTAGCTCTAGGCAGAGGAACGGGGGTGGGTGTGGAGGGGTGAATATCACTCATTACTTTCTCTCCATTAGTATACAACAGACTGAAAGTTTCTCATCCTTCTTTTATTTATTGTTAACTTTCTACACAGAAACTTTCATGCAGGACTCTGTTTAAACAATGTGTCAGGGGACCAACCAGCAGAAATTGTATGAAAATGATAAATCCGCAGTGGTGAAATCTAGAGTT
This sequence comes from Sula dactylatra, assembly GCA_013389905.1. Taxonomy (NCBI): domain Eukaryota; kingdom Metazoa; phylum Chordata; class Aves; order Suliformes; family Sulidae; genus Sula; species Sula dactylatra. The sequence goes on along the minus strand of WEKW01017795.1, from coordinate 19,651 downwards.
CATGCACCAGTCCTGAGTTGCTCTGAAAGTTCATATATAATTTTAAAAACTCAAGCCAATGAAAATCTGAGAGGGGTAGTGGGCCACATAAGGGGACTTGACTTCATAGATAGTGATCCGAAATATATAAGCTGGTTTTAAGATGTGAGAAATAAAAGAAAAAAAAAGATATTGAAATTATAGAGTTTATAAGTAGATATGCACACATATGCTCATCTACACATAAGCACACACATTTACAAGCACAACAGACATTGTTTTGTTAGAACACTACACTCAAGAGGTTTCACTTCTGCCCTAACCTGTTGTGCGTACAGCAGTCAGATCAAAATGTCACACACTTCATGCTGAAGTCTCCAACATGTATTTCTCTGCTGAAGGTAAACAGGCCAAGGAAGATGTTATGTTAGTTAGCTTGGGAAAAAATAAAAAGGAAAAAAGCTTTTTTATATTCACAGAAACACTAAACTGACACTGCAGTAATTAAAGAAGACAGGGCTACAAAGCATATCCTTGGACTGTACCAGTTTACCTCCTGACTCAGCCTGAGTCCTTGCATGTTAGGGAGGTTTTGTATGAAAGGTCAGAGTTTAGCTTGTTTTTTTGTTATTCATTTACTTTACTCTGCTGTTTATGACTGTCTCTCCATGACTGATTTTTGGAAGCTCAAAAAGTATAGGGGTTTTCATGCCTTTTGTTTTGCTGTAATTTTCCTACCACTCTGATCAGACACAGAGAGGAGTTATTTCTTGCTAGCATTTTTTACCCAAAATAGACATCCTTTAGTTTGCTTTGTATTATTAAAACATCACTGAGGAGGAAAACATGTGAAGATCCATCTACTTTTCAATAAAAGTTAATGCAAGAAAATACAGTCCCTGCACAGTTGCTACAGCAGAAACACAAGAACACATGGGCTTTGAACAAGTCATATCAAAGAATCTATCTTTTGCTTCAGTTTCTACCATGTCTGTGATTGTATTCACACTAGAGATAGATGTCTCTAGGACTGTAAACTAAAAACTTTACTGATTGCTAACATTTTCCTGCACAGAATAAAGAATAAATAATAAAGGAGTCAGATATGAAAATCAACAAGTTGGAAAAACTCCCCAAAATAATCAAAGTCCTGATGGAAGAAGTGGCTATAACTCCAGAAATAAGCAGAATTCTGGTCTTTCATGAAAATAAATATTTTTAATTTTACCATAGTAAATCATCTGTAATACAGATGTGAGTCGAGCTATCTTGTTGGATGAAGTTTTAGGCTTTCAATAGAAAAGAATCCAGTCCAATTTTTGAGGTCTTAAAGATCCTTAAAGCAATTGAATTTTGTAGTTTTTATCCATGCTCCCTAGTGGGTAGAATTCTATATCTCAAAACTTCATACATAATCGACAAAAAATTTTCTGTCAAGCTCAGTTCTGCAGACTGAATTATCTCTCACTCAGAAAGAAAAGACAATCCCTATAGATCAGGTTTGAATCATGGGTAGGATAGAGATGTTCTGAACCTCTCTGCCATCTCTAGTAAGCCCAAGGATAAATAGAAGAGTTCAATGTCCAGTGCTCATATAATACCAAGACTTTAGTTCTATTCTTTAAGACAGAGTCAATCACACTTTAAAATAATGATGGGAAAATGTGCTGCAAGGCCTTGGGTGCATACATGGCGTATGCTAGGGAACAAAACAGTTTGCATAAATGATAAAAATACTTTTGGTAGTGCAATAATGTCACTTAAATTGGAATAAATCTTCCTGAATCTGAAAGAAACTATTTCACTCTAGGGTAATTTCTATCCCAGGCAAAGGCACAGGGACAGCTTCTTGTTCCTGCACAGTTTCCCCTCTATCACAGCAGTTTAATTCACACACCTATATATGGTTCTTACCTGATGTAGACAGCCAGCACATTTTATTTTGTAGCTAACATCAAAGGGAAGATTGCATTCCACGCAGCAAATGTACCCACACCCATGATTTACTGAGACCATGCAGCGTTTCATGACAGAGAGGAGGACACTGTGCTGAACAAGACAAAATGCTGGCACACTTTTTGCTCAGGTTGCAGGACGCCCGTGCCTTCATTAGGGCACAGTGGATAATCAGATTGGTATACCATGGACCCAGTAATGGAAGAAGCCTGGGGAGCATTGCTTACTGTGTATCTCTGGTTTTGGTTTTGACGTTGGGGTTTTTCTTCTATTCATTCTTTTGTTTAGAAAAAGAAGACAGGGGAAAAATCTACACAAAAAAATTGTTGATTTTCATCAGATGAAAACCTGCTTTGCTATATCTTTACGCTGAAAAGTAAACTCCTTTGTTCAAATATGAAAATAGATTGTAACCATACCAATATACCTCTTCTTATGCATACACACATGAGCACAAATGTTCCTACCTAGTCTCCCAAACCTCTACAAGAAGGTATTAGGAAAATCATTATATACATACAAACACATCATCTATTGTCACACATTATTTTACTATGGTACTAAGTTCCTATCTAGCACAGCAGTTTATCATCCTTTGGCCTTAATACATGAAAATATCAAATAATTAAATATTTTTATCCAAGGCAGTGAAATTACAGAATGGTATTTTTAGAATTCAATATAATGGAAAGAAAGTTCAGAATTAATGAGAATAGCTAAGTGAGATATGGGAAGCAACTGAAAGAAGCTATGTAGTAGGGTCAAAAAAGAAAAAGAATTTAACAAAATGAGTGGGGATCCAGAAACAAGACAGCTGTTAATGGGAGAATGGCAAAAAGAGGTCTGAAAAAAATTTTTAAAAATATATTGCAACCCCCTCCTAGAAATCTTTAAACTCCTAAAATCTCAAAGTTAGAAGAATTGCAGCATCAGTATAAGCTTTAAGAATGTTGATGCATTTTTCCAGAGCACTAAAAACATACACATAAAAAGGGGACCAAAAGAGAACAAACAGAAAGAGCAGCAAAGGTACCAAATAGAACAAATGTCAGAAGGAAAGAAATTTAATGCGTGTATTGCCCATAAACACATGCATTCCGATGTTCAACTTCAAAATAATCTAAATAATAATACAAAAATGACACAGCCTTCCAAACTTTTCACCTACATTCTCTATGGGAGTGAAATGTTGTTGCTAATGATAAAGGCATAGCCAACAGAATCTAATGGCATAGCAATATGGTGCTTGGTTGTACAAATTTATTATTTTAAATTACATTAAGCAACATTAACATACCTGAAATTTTGTGACCATTAGCAGAACTGAGGAAAACTTGAAACACTTTTTAGGTGTTCACTTTTTTGGCAGAACAGTTGTTTTTTCATTGTGGCACCTCAAACTGCTGAAGACCACATACAGTGGTGGTAAAGGTGTTTATCTTATTCTACTCCTTTCATCACCACAGAAGTGCTGCCTGGGGAAGGGGAATCAAACATGACTTTCAACTGCCTTTGCGTGTGCTCTTTTTTTCTGTTGGCATGAGTTCAATATATAGATAACTTTGCATATGTGAAGAGATTTGACATTATAGCTGTAAATAACAGCACAACATAATACCTCTGTGCATACTCTGTGTGGCTACTAGGAACCATCAGAGGTGAGGAAGCTACCCCTGCTGCTTAATGTTGTAATTACCTAGGAAGAAAATAAACGCTGCATTCCTCAGTTCATAACTACTCAACATCATACAAGAGAATTGATTTCATGCACAAACTAAGGTGGCTACAAATTTTAAGCCTTTTCTCAAAAGATCAAAACTAACATTGATCCTTAAAGGTATGTAGTTTAGACTTTTTACACCTTATGGGTATTGGCCCCGTAGGTAGTGTCTTTTTCAAAGTCCACATCTTTCTGTTAAAATCTCCAGAATGGTCTAATATGGGCTAGATTTAGTGACACAGTCTGTCTAAGGGCGGGATACAGCTGTCTGGCCTCTGCTGGAGCCATTAGGGAGGAACAATTTCCTTCAGGCTGTTCCAAGTACATGGGAAGCAGAGGAAAAGTAACAAGTGATTTTTCCTCTTCTTGGATACTGTCCTCTAAGAGTCACAAACAGTCTTAAGAAAGATACTAAAGAGCCAAGAAAGGTTGGAGTGCTTTGACTTATCTCCCCCTTTCCTAATCATCCCTGAAGTCTTGCTCCCAGAAAAGACAGAGGGAGCAAGTTGTCTATAGACTCCATAAGCACAAGATGTCTGAGGGAGAAACAGCTTGGCTAACAAGGCTGCATCTTTGTAACAATGGCTTATGGCTTTGGATTTTGAGTTGACTCACATTCATCTGTATTGGAAAGCACTAGACTGTGTATCAGTGTGCAAAGGACTGTGCAGATATACCTTTCTTATTGTTTGGTGACTTACAACAACCATTCATGACTAGAATGACTATAATGTTTTTGAGCCCATACAACACTAGAAAAAAGCCTTAAAAAATCTAATTTACTGAATTCACTGAGTGTTCCTGAATAGCAGATTTACTGTTTGGGTACTTCTAAACATGCAAAAATTGTTAGTTAATTACTGACAGCAGAATAAACTTTAACCTCCCCTAAGTGCCCCTGTGACATTAACATTTCCTTTCAGTTTTCGCTAGCTCCCTTCCTGAACGTTGGTGAAGTTAATTCAGTTTAACTGCATCTTGAAGTTAAAATGAAAGGGTTTTCCTAATGNATAGTTTAGTTTAAACAAAAAAAAAAAAGTCCATTTCAGTATTGGTAGATTTCTTAAGTTGGTTTCAGCACAGAGGTTGAAGTAAGTCATAACACAAAAGTGCAATCAATATGATACATGGCATATATTCCCTTCCCCCTTCCCCTTCATTTAGAGCACATATTGCTGACTGGGTTAGTGCTGAGAAAGACATTAATTTTCCACTGTTGCTTCAATAATATGAGACAAGGTGTTTCCCACAGGCCAAGCCATTTCCATCCTCAAGTGTTGCTTGTGTGCTTGTACAACTTGAAATATTCTTGAAGGAACAGTTGAACAGTGAAGTTTTATCACAAGGAAGTGTTTCTTGGATCATCATCTTGATGAAAACTTTTGTGGGAAATACTCCATTGAACAATTATGATTTTTTACTTAATTAGTACCCAATATGTTGTGTTAATCCTACAGTTTAGATTACTTATGCTTTAATTTTTATACTAATAAATTTAATGCATTAATATACAATGCTATATAAATAAATAAGCAGGTGTAAGCATGACACACATGAAAATTCTTCATGCCTTCAGCAAACGTTTTTTAAATGTTTCAGTAACAGATTTTTCTGAAGCCTGACTTTTCATTCCAGTTCATAATGAAAATGCATTTTGAAATGCTAAAATGGGAGCTATGAGAAGACTGAACAACAACAGCTAAATGGCTGTACTGCACCAACAATTACTTTTTGCTGTTTCTGGTTTTCTTCTTGAACATTTATCAAGTATCTGACCAGCTTTAACAAGCAGTGGCAGAAAGATCGCTAAATGCTCAGAATTACAGTGGTGTTTCCATGAGGAAAAAAAGTCAGAAATTTATTTTTTTCTTTCCAGATAACCCATTTCTGCAAAGAAATATTACAGGAGTAAGTATATTTTCTTAAAGTCTTGTTTTTGTTTGCTTGTTTCAGCTAGGCTATAAATAATATAAATACTAGGATATCTGTTTGGATACTGGGGTATAAAATGATCATATTTTTATTAAGTGCTGGAGGACATTTTTCCTATTTTATCTAAACCAGTTCACCTGCTTTTTCTCCTGGTCTGAACTTCAGTAAACTCAAAACTTTTAGTAGATTTAGAAACCTTCTTCACAATGCAATTTAACAAAAAGTTAAAGAAAAAGAATGGTGAGTAACACTAACCATTTCCCCAGCCTAAATTAACACAAATTAACTGCTAAAGTGCTAAATTAACACAAGGGGGGTTCTCCGTTTTTTGTTTGTTTGTTTGTTTTTATTTTTATTTTCTGAGTGTGTTTTTCGCTTTTCTTATATGTTACACTTCTGAGGACAACAAAAACAGCCACCTCAGAATTCCTTCTGACAGGACAGGACAAGTTTAATAACTAAAACAAAATACAGATATTTGTTCAAGGTAGTCACTGGGTCTCTAACTACGCTACCACAGAGCCAACAAGGCGTGCATGCAGCTCCCTGATGTTATATTCCCTGGCTGCACAAGCTCAGCTCACACAAAAACATTGACTTTGTCCCCTCAGATGGAGCTCAAGAAGCAAAGACAGGGTTATCTTCCAAACGGCAGTCCCTGATAGCGCAGGCTCCGCTCAAAGAAAAAAATTATATACATTTTCTTGTTGCCACTTCTCCAGGTTCAGATAAAAAGGCTTTAACAATTTTAAAAACTTCCACACAGTAAGATCAACTGAAAAACAGTCAAAAGGAAAAGGAAAAATAAAAAAACGGAAAAAGACTTGCCTTTTAGTAACAGCCCGCAGCAAAAGTAAAAAAAAGACACAGCACAGGTCTCCAAACCGACAGTGCGTTTTGTTATTAAACATATTTATCTGGAATTTGAGGTGCTTATCCAAAGCACATTGCCAGTCGAGATTGGTTTTCCCCATCTTTCCGAATCTTACTTTGTACCAGCGGCAGCCGCAGCCGATGGGCGCAGCCGGGGCGGCCCCTGTGAGGAGCGGCCGGGGCTGCCCCGCGCCGGACACAGCCGGTTCCCGCCGGCTCCAAGGGCCCCACCGCAGGGCACGGCTGAGCCCCTCAGCCACGGGCGGGCACAGCCGCGGGGGGCGGGCAGGGAGGGAGGCAGGCAGGGAGGGAAGGAAGGAGGGAAGGAAGGAGGGAAGGAAGAAAGGAAGGGCAGCAGGGGCTGAGGGAAAGGGGGTGAGAAACAGCCCTGCAAGCTGGGAACCTGGAGAAAGGGGGAGGGGAGAGGTTTCTCACTCTCCAAACTATTTTAATTAGCAAAGAATTAAATTAGTTGTCCTCAAGTCAAGACCTGGAGGATCAGGCAGGTGGCCTGATTCAGACATCCATATTCTCTCTGCATTCCACTGTTTCCTAGCTGTTGGATTTACTGCTAAGAATTTCAGACAAAAAAACCCCAAACATTAGAGCCATGTATTTAGGCTGTATGAATATAAAAGGAATGGTTCATCCCTTCAAAGTACAAAAATGAGAGTCTTTTCCATGTCCTGTAACAATTTTATTTGATTTATGCTGCATTACGAACCGCTACAGGAATTAAGAATTCCTTGGACAATATTTTACCAGCTAGAGTACAGCTCGTACTGCCCTAGTTTTTGCTGATGTCAATTTATTTCCTTTGCTGATGTGCACGAGGTCATTTAGTTCTGGAAAGATTAAATCAAATGATAATATGAACTAGTCAAATGGCTGGTAGGGCTGTAAGTACGTTTGTATGGCCTGTCTACAGGGATCTCAGGATCCAGTTAAAGTTAGGATGAATTTTAGTTCTAATGAGTCAGGAATCAAGCACAGTTCATGAACCAGGGCTGCTTATTATTAATTATTGATATTACAGCTCCATATGTAGGTCCTAGCTAATAAGAGACTTTCATTGTGCAATGTAACTACACCTACTGTGAGACACTCCTTCTCCTAAGCCTTACAGTTCAAATGGAAAGATAGATAAAGGCTAAGAAAAAAAGAAGGGAAAAAACCCCAAATGCTCAGAGGTGAAGGTACTTACACGATACCATACACCAAGGTCAATGGCAGAAATAGGAGAGAACCAGCTTTTTTAAGCTGGTTTAAGTCACGCAAGGTTCACGCTGAGCCCAAATGTTTTTGCCGCACGTGAACATAAGCAGGAAGAGAGATCCCTTCCTGCCTCAACTGTTAATTGTATTCTGACCCTGAAATCTCAAACACCTCCAAACATACCCATAACTTCTTCAGTTTGCTCCTGCTTCCTCTGCTAACTCCAAATTAGTATGCTGCTGATGGCTTCTTCCAGTAAGAAAGTCTTATTCCTCCTCTAAAACAAGATGGGCAAAACATACACATTACAGCATAAATAGAAAACAATGCAAGCACTTTAGCTGCTCCGCTTTCTGTCTCTGCCTACCTGCTCTGGAGAGGGGAAAAAAGCAGGTATGTCCTGTATATACTCTTGGTAGGGACAGCCAGAGGTTGGCACAGAGGACAACAGGCATATCTGTGTATGTCACAATCTTCTTTTTTCCTTCTAGAGCCATCTAGCCAGATCTAAAACAAGCCCAGCACATCATTTTATCCTATTGAGGAAACTACTGTGAAGTCATAAATTTGATCTGTTTCCTTCTAGAGTCAGAGTTTTGCCACTGACTTTTGTAGAAACTGGATCTAGTGTGGAGAAGGATGATTTAGCACACAATATAGTGAATAGCTTTTAACCAGATACTTTGTAACTTTAATAAAGTGTCTGTGCAATATTTCTAAATTGACAAGGGCAAACCCTGTTAGGATTGAATTTTTAATTAAAATTGTTACTGCCTCTTTCCCCTTTTGGTGTCAAATAGATCATTTACATTTTCAACATAATTTCCTTTAATATCTAAATAAATGTTCCACTTAATGAAAGCATTTAAGTAACTTTTTAATGAATAAGTGAAATATAATATATAGGGCTGAGACTAATTTTCTTCAACTCTAACACAAATGTGGAACATGTTATGAACTAAGGAAAATATTTTGAACCTGATGGGCTGTAACTTACAACCCTTGGTGCATATTCAATGTTTAATTAATTTTCTTACTCATTCTCCATAATCCTAATAGCTGCCTGAAAAAAATTGTAGATACCTTGGGGCAGGCAGGGGAGTGGGGGTGGGGGTGGGTGGGTAATTGTACATTTACATTTCTGAGATGTTTAACAAAAGCTTCATAGCCAACTGTAATAAACAAAGAACATAAATATTTCAAAGGTACTCAGTAGAAAGCCTGTTCAGGCTATACTTTTATGTAAAGCAAGTGCCTTTTTTCACTCCATGAATTTAGTTAGAGAATTATTCTTTCTTAACATCCTAAAATAAAACAGTAAAGAAATATGCACTCTTCCATTGCATTTCTTATGTTAAAAACTCATGTTTAAGGAATATCACTGCAGTGATTAGAGAAAGAATGTATTATCTACCAAAACACTCATATTAAACTACAAGAGTGGCTTAGATGTTTAAACGACTTACATACCAAACCATAATTAGGGATAACACAAGCCTTTCTTTTTCTGTTCAGAAATTCTGCCTCAGGCAGAACCTATGTAAACTCTAAAGAAGCATACTATATAGCTGCCTGATTTCTGAAGAGGTATAGTTTTTGCTTTTCTTGGGTTTTTTATCCCTGGCTGATGTCATATCTTCATTGGACTGAATGTTTTTAATAGCTGTTTCTGTCAAACTACATTTTACAAATAATGTCTCTTCCAAATTTTATTGTAAACCAAATTTTATTTTAAAATTTGAAACTATTGCAAAAGAATAAAGAAGATTTTTTTCCCAAAAAATTTTATATAGCATACAGACATTTCTAATAAGCAGCATAGTAAGTAAGTACTCTGTATAGTATAACTTCATGTAGTTCATGTCTTCAGCCGACGTTATTCTAGTGATCCAGAGCTTGCTAGCTAGAGTTTACAACCTGTACATTTCACGTAGCTTTTCAGGTTCACTTCACAAATATCATGATTCCAGATGAACTGTAGAGCAAACAAGTTCCACCTCATCTTGAATAGTGCAATATCATCTGTGGGGCAATTAAATTGACCTCTGTGCGGTAAGACTAAGACCAGAGTTTCCCTTTCCTTTGACTGTAAGATAAACGTGAGTGGTCAAGCATCTCATTGCCATAAAGGCAGATTCTTTGGACATACATAGGAACTGTATGCATGATGAATGCAGTTATCAAGAACATCCAAGTCTCTTAAAAGAGCTGAACATTTTATTGAATTTTAATAGTCCCTCATGTGAATGAAGAAGAATTTTTCCACCCGGGGATTCCCAAACATCCGAAGTAAAGGGAGTTATTCAGTTACCCCCCTGGGTCAGGAGCAAAGCAGTTTCCTTAGCCCTCCTCCAAGTGCTCACAAAGTGCCACAACTACCCGAGCAAAGTTGTTGGGTCTTTACCTTAAAAGGAGTTACCAGCACTGGGCCAGTCTGACTTCTGCACAAAACTAGCCCTTGGTGCAAACAATCGGCAGGACGGCTTGGGTCCCTCTGTTTCTCAACGCTCAACTGTGCAAAACTGACTAGCGAGGATTTTTAGAGAGCAGACCACACTGTGGATGATATCTTACATTCTGAGAATAAAATGTTTTAGAAAGGGTAGAGAAATGATCTTGGATGTTGCGAACTTCTTTACTGAGTATCCAGAACAAATGTTGAAAGAAAGCATTGGTAAATGACAAGGGGAACAAAAAGCAAATGTGGTTTTAGCACATGTAGGTTATGACATTTATCTGATATCTTTCTTTGAAAAGAATCAAGGACATTCCTTTGATAAGGATTTGCTAGACTTGGAAAATCTCTAACTTAGGAAGAGAACAAACTAAATGAGAGACAACAATAGCTCACATTAAAATGGTATATCAGGCTCCAAGGCTGTTACAAACAAAGTTTCTGAAGGGTTGATCTTAGGTTCTGACTTAAACATTCTCATTCAGGACCCTGGTACCAAATTCAGCCTGCTAATTCTGTTGATTATGTAAAGCAGAGATACTAACAATACAGGAAAAGATCAGAATCTCACTCTGAAAAAAAAACAAACCCACAAAACACCCAAAACCCAAACCCAAAAGACCTTGAGGGCTGGAACAAGGAAATGGCATGAGATTTCATAGCAAAGTGCAAGGTCATGCATTTGGGGATTAATAACAAGAATTTCCTCCTTCACATGGGAAGTCATTTTTTGGAAATGTCAGAGGAAGAGCAAGATCTAGGTGTATTAGTCAATTATAAGATTACTATGAACCATCTCTGCGAAGTAGCCATGAAAATGTCAAAAGCAATCCTAGGATTTTTCAGGCAAGGTATTTCACAAAGAAATATGGAAGTATTAATGTCATTGGAGCCGGCAGTCCTAATATATCATCTGGAATGCTGCATATAGTGCAGGTCTATCATGTTCAAGGAAGATGTATTGAATGTCAGGTATATTTCCACTGAATGTAAAACCTGAGCTCACTGCTAGCAAGCCTGCTTACCACTGCTGTGAAGTTGCCAGTCAGGCACTGATATCAGCTGTAAGGTGGAATTAATTATTCCCAGCATCATCCTCCTCTTTTCCCTTTATGGAGATTGTGTGATTGGAGTGTTACTAATGGCAGTCATTGTTTGGACAATGCTGTGTAAGCACAACCTGGAACAGGAGCAGAGAAGAGCCAGACTGATGATCATCAGAGCAGAGAGCTTCTCTTGCAAGAGGAGCCTAAATGATCCTGGGTCAATTAACCTAGAAAACCTGGTGTTGTGATGGGATATATTAAATCCATCCATACATTATTCATTCATTCATTCATTCATTCATTCATTCAAAAGAATGAAATCAATAGATTTAAGGCAGAAAATAGAATAAATTTCAATATCACCAGAGGAGGGAGGGAAGCATGTTTTAAATCTGAAACTGGTCTTTCTTACAGAATTAGACCTTTCTGTTTTAAAATACCTCTTTCCACATATATTGCCCAGCCACACACAGTCTTAGTGTGAAGACACCAGGCTGCCTTGTAATTCTGAATTTTAAATTTTGACATTTATAAAGCTTTCGGTTGTACAGTTGACAATGAAATACGGTAAGAGCTGCATTTTCCAATTGGAGTTAGCTATATCACACTGCATAAGAGCTGTCATTAAAATGTGACCTTTGTTTTCTTTATTTAGTGTCTTTTTCCAGTCTTAAGTCTACTCAAACACCCACACAAAGTAGGTAAACATGACTGTAAAATATGAAACTTGTTTTAGGTTTTATCTGTGCACATATTATTTCAAAGGAATAACAGCTTCCTCCATGAAAGGAATTTACAGTGTGTAAGTGTAATGTTGCATTAACTTAAAATGTTTGACTTCTGGAAGAATACCCGCCAAACAAAACATTTGCCACAGCTGGAGAGGTGGATGATGTCTGGGATGTTAGGCTAGAAGGCTAACCTTCACCACAGCATGGCCCAAATAAAATAACTGGGATTTGTGCCAATATATTTCAGGAAGAATTTAAGTCAAATTACTTAGTATTTACTAACAGCAGCTGTTAAATTTGAATAATTTACAGTACCTTAAATGAAAGTTACAAGGCTTCAAGTGAGATACTTGTGAACTGCACTGCTTTAGTACACACATGGCACTAATTAATCTGTCAAGATTGTTCTGGAGTTCATACAAAGCATTAAAAAACCTCACATGAACTGTTCCAGAAGCACTTTTTTACTGCCTCCAAAGTCCTGAGCAGGAATTTGGAAGAAACTTCTTCAGGCTTTGAGACAGTACTGATGAGGGCCAATGCACTAAATGATATTTTCAGGTCCTTATGACTCTACATCTGAAAGTGTAGAAGAACAATTTTTCAAAATAAGAAAATAAACACACTCCCCAAATGCTTCAGTCTGAGAAGGGACTGAGTAGACAAGATAATGCTGAATTGGAAAGTAATAGTGTTTTCCATGTGGGCTGTAGGCTTCCTAAGCAAAATGAAGGTCACTCACTGCTATTACAGGCCCCAAACAAAACTTCTGTTCTTAGGCATGGCAGCTGTTATAGAAGATTACAGCACAAGAGTGTTAAGAAGTAGCAATTGCAACTGTAATTTGCAACATATTCTCATGGTAGATAGACAAAGCAGCCAGAGTTACAGAGTTTCACAGAAGTTTATGGACGAATAAGGTGAAAAAGAAACAAGATCTGAAACAGGAGGGTTCTGCAGACAACCTCACCTTGTAGTCCCATTACACTTGGTGCATACACTCACAGTTCCTCAAGTTGGACACATGCATAGGGCATAAGTGCCCACACAAGCACAGGTTGCCTCACCACTAGACTTGAAAGCCTAGCTGGGTCAGCTGTCACTAACATTGCTATTAATAGGCCTAAGAAAAAAAGGTGGTTATGCACATAAGAACTATTTTAATTGCAAAATTGTACTCTTCACTAGTGCAGCTACATAATTACCAAAATTCCCTTCCACTAACGACTCATGTCAAAACATTTAGCAATAGTACTTTCCATATTCCATTCCCAGCCATTATTTTATCATATCTACTCTGATATTCTTCAGTAAAACATTCCGTGAACCTTCAAACCTCTTCCGCTATTAATACTCCTGCATTGTCCATCTGCTAATGTTAACTTTACTGCTGATACTAAAGAGACAAAGGTAATAAGCTTTCTAATAAAAGAGTGAAGTTAGACTATTTAACTTTCTCATTGATTTCTTTTTTTTACCATGCAAATTCAAGAAGGATTGAGGGCTGTAATAAACAATTTACACTGTGTAATTAGGCTTAGAATTTGCTATGGGAATATTAGATGAAAGCGGATAGGAATGTTTTCAATAGTTTAGCTTGTTCAATTGTAACAGAACAGAAGGTTATGCAGAATCTTCACAAATGTATTCCATGCAGGCTAATGTTTTCTTGTACATAATCTCTGCTTCCAACTGATTAAACAATGATATTAGTACAAAGTTCTCAACTAATTGTGTTTTCCACATTTTGTTTAAAATTATGTAGAATCTTTGTGTCATTAAATGTTAGGCCCTGTCTGAGGTTAAATGATTTCTTTTTATGATAAAGACAGCTCTGTTTTAAAACACCTAGTGGAATTTTGGCTGAAAAAAATGTGCATGAAGCAATAGCATTCTGATTGTGTTACCTAATCACAATGAGTGTAAAACCTATTTCTGTAGACTCTTATTCTGGTCCATTTTTATTCAGACACCAAACTAATGAAGACTGAGAAAAATAGCTCAATTTTTTAAATGATGCAGTCAGACCAACATGTTTTAATGTGGCAAAGATTTGGAAAGCACAACTTTAAGGGAATGGTGTTAAAACACAGAGTACCTACATCAAAGACTAAGATTTTAGCAAGGCAAAATGAGGATAAAAAAAAAAATAGAACAAAACCAAACTTCCAAATAACTAAATAAAAAATAGGTTCTCTTTCACAGCTTATTTTAGTCCCAGTTTTATTGTCTTTGTCAAAATTACTGTCGTAATATCAGATGTGCAAAACAAGGAGGGTTTCTTTTTGAAGTGTACTCTTAATGGTTAATTTCACTTGAGTTCGGATAAGCTTCAGCTAGCCACTTTGGAAGATTCCTATTAAATGTCATACATAATTACATAAAACTTGTAAAAATTTATAATCATCATACTTTTGGATGCTTTCAAGATTCTAGAGAACCTCTTAAGCGTTACCAGTCTGCTACTCAGCTTTCCTGTTAAGCAGCCAGCTGTCTTGAAATTCAATTAAAAAAATGTTTCTCATTCATTTTCCAAGTAATCAATTTAAACAAAAATATTGAATTGACTATGAAGAAATGTGGCTGCTACATTACATAATAAAATATGGTAATTTGGCATGGCCTGTAATTGAGGTTGGTTTTCTTAAATAACATACTGCAGAATTTTCGTTTGAGAAGAGGTTGTTTGGTTTTACTTGCCTTCTGTAGGACTAAGAAAACCACCGTATCTGATTATTATGGAAAAAATATTTTTTTCAGAAAAATTACCAACACTGTGAGCAATGTCATCATAGTGGGATCTCTCAATGGCTGTTTTACAAACCAGTTATCCCAAATTTCCCATCGGTCCAACCTGATGAGCAGCTAGTTCCTATGGACTCAGCTGACATATAGTTAGTAAGTTGCGTGTAAGAAACCAATTACATGGCTGGATAAAGGGTGGTCAGGCTGCATTTTAATAGAAGTGAAAGGCTCAGTGTCAGAAAAGAGCTGTACAAAAGTTTAAGCGTTGCTCTAGAAGACAAAAAATACTATTTTGTCTCAGAATAGGTCATCACCTTCCAATAGATTAGTAAGGTAATAAAGAGTTAATATGCTATTTGGAGAATGGATATTACAAAGTCTTGATGAAATTAAGAATAAAAACAAAGTCCTAAGAGTTAGGTGAAGAGAATGTTTTAACCTGAGTAAAAACTCAGGTTGTATTCAATATAAGTAATTATATGTATGACTAAATCAACAACCTCTTCAACACCAGGACATCTAAATATGTGATGCTTACAAAAAAAGTAAATCACTAGTGCTGTAAATATACTAAAAACCACAGACAGAATGTCTTTTGGATGCTCACAGGGTGAGCAGCATCCAGATTTTTGAGAGAAAGAGCAATAGTCAAGTGTCCTTTGCTTTATTTCTGTGCATCTGTCTCTATAGTATTTTCGATATTTAAATATATTTCTTTTATATATAAACTGTATTTTTACACTTACTTTTTACGTTATGTTCACTTACTTACCATAGCCTTCAAGGTGACAAAAAATTGTTCTAAGAACATACACTAGGCAATGCAGTTGGGAGTACTTTGTCTTCACCCTTTCTCCTTCTCCATTTTATCTCTTGGTGGTCTGATATATATATTTTGTCTGCATCCTGCCTTTATCAAGAGTTAGAAAGCATGAGAATGTATACTACTCCCAATATGTTGATTTTCACACTAGCTCACATACTATGAAAAAATATTTTAAAGATCAGATCTGGAATGGAAAACAATATAACGGGATGCCTCCAATTTTAAAGTAGTGGCAGTGATAACAACCAAAGCTTTCTTTTACATTGAGAAGCCTTTTAACTCAAGTGTGTCACAGTTTAGTTCTAGTCACAAAAAGCCTTGGATTTCATGAATTGGCTACACAAGAAATTGTACTTCTCACTAGGGTATTTTTTAATTAAAACAGTCTTGATAGCCACATAATGAAGATCCTGAGGGTCAAGGTTTGGGAGATTACCGGGGAAAAAGAAGGTTTCTGGCTCTACAGCACATGGCCCTATCCCAGCTGCAGCCACAGGACTTCAGATATTTAGTACTCAAAGCCACTGTGTGATGAGGCTGCACCACAGCCTTCAGAGTGCCCAGAGAAAGGCATGTACCCAGAGCTGAGGCTGAGCTCAGAAACGTATCGGACATCTCAGCCCCTCATTTGAGTAATGTGATTGGGCTGTCTGCTGCTGCCACCTAAAAATCACCCCAAAGTATATGTTGAAACATTTTGCCATGTTTTCATTTATCTCAGGCTACAGGTGCAATACTGTTTAATCCATTTCCCCATGTTTGTTTGCCTCGATCATCGTCATGCCAAGCTCCTGTGCAATGATGCATGCAGCGGGAGTGCTCCTTCTGTGCTAAGCACTTCAGGTTGAATTCCAGGGGGTTGTCTACTTCCACATCCTTAAAATACCATGTCAGAATCAGTTCCAACTTCTCTTTCAGCAGAATGCCTTCCCTGACTTCAGGAATACAATCAAGTACAGAAATGGATCTTCTGTTTGATTATGACACATTGTCGGGTATATAACACCAAAAAATGCAAATGAAAACCACAGTAAAAATGTGGGGTTAGGGTGGTCTGAGCCAGGTTAAATAACCTCATAGATGCCACTATGGTTTTGCTTTCCAAAGGACTAGTTGTCCCCACTCACTGCTCTTCTCCTTTTTCACTGTTAGATATAGGATGCAGCTGTTCTATGAATTTGTCTTAAAATTATGGTAGTCTGTTGCCTGATTCTGATTATGGAAAGTGCCACAACATGTGAGGAGCTGTTACACAAGGAAACACACCTTTCCAGCTAGCAATGCATTTTTCTGGAGAAAAGTTAACTTTAAAAAATGTTTTACTCTGACTAACAAAAGTCTTGTGCCAAAAAGTGTCTTAAATGCCCTGCTAGCTCTGGCAGAGGCAGAAAAATATCTGAATACCTCCCTGTGTACTTTTGGTTTGTGCCCTTGGATAGTCCAGGCAACCTACTTCGGTTGACTCACTTCTTATACTTCACCAGTTTATTTAGAGGGGTAAAATATATCAGCGAGCAAGTGCAGCATCTTTCAAAGCCTGATGTTGTGCAATGATAGGCAACATGCAATCACAGTATGTCTCTTTCTTGTATGATATTATTCTACATAACTAGGAACATACTCCCTGATGTCATCTACAACGTATAGGGAACTGCACTTCTCTTTGAACATCTCCTGACAACTACAATATTGAATAGAAGCACAAAGCACTTACTGTTGTGGGTTGGAGCTAGTCAAACAAATCAAATGCAAACTGAATATTTCTTGTAATTATCCCTCCTTTCAATATTCAGATGGAGGGGGGGGACACACGACACAAGGGGGATTCATTTAGATTAATGGTTTGTTGCTTTTATTTAAAACAAAATATTATTCTTCCTGAAGTGGTCTCCCCAGTCACTTGAGTGTGACTTCTGACAATTTCGTTTCCAATAAATATTTCACCTTCTCCCTGAACCTTTGACTTTCCATCTAATTATGGAAAAGATGAGGTTGCTTTGCTTCATTTTGTGTTAGGGGCAGCTCAGCAGCAGTGAAAGAGGAATAAAGCTTTCTACAAATCATAATGCTTAAAACTGACTCCTGATCCATTCAGAAGAACCCAGGAAAAAAGAAGGACTAGGTGCTGCATTCTCCTTCCAACACAACGAGACAGTCCTCTGCCAAGATTTGGCTTTGGACTTTTTGCTTACCAGAAGAGTCATTCATACCCGGTGCGCTATTTCCACGCAATTTCAAATGCAGAGAGATGAGAAGGGAATGGTGTGAAGAAGGCACAGACAAAAGGATAAAAACTGAGACTCTTTACCTGAAAAACCTAGGACTGAAGGTACTTAGATAACTTAGATAATAGGCTACAGACTATAAACAGCCAAATTTTTCTGCTCCATTGGCAAGTCAGTGTTGCTGGAAGATTGTATTTTGTCAAAATGGGCTAATTCTAAAGAAAAAATAGCAATGAAAAAACCTAATATCTCTTATTCTATATAAGTATTACAACATTTCATTTTCATAAGATTGAAATATTTAATTGTACCAATTTGATGGTTTGCATCTGACTACAGTTTAAATTTAATGTCGTATTTTAGCATATTGGAGAAGTCGTGAAGAAATGAAAACATTTTATTGGAACAAAATGCTGTGACATCGCTACAAAATATTGACATCGATATTGTTTCACTATTAGTGTTTTCAAATCATGCATGCAGACTCCCTTCTAATTGATGCAACTTCAAAAACTGAATACTGCTATTTGCAGATTTAGCAAGCAAAAGTAGTAATTACCTTGAATCTTGCTTAGCGACATCAGCTTCAACACAGAAATAGAACTCAAATCTCCACAAAATGTTGCATTTGATACTCTTGAAGTTTATCTGACTGACCCAGGTTTCCAGTGTATGCAAGGGTATAATTCAGCTTTATATGAAATGGCATAGGATTTAAATTTGCTTACAAAATGTGAGAACTATCAATGTTACACAATGATAGAGATTGCAGCTAGAGATTTAGACTACCTCATTTCCAAAATTTTAACTTACAAAAAAAAAGAGCTCTGAAATATTTGGTATTACAGATTCCTACAGTTAACCATTTCAGGCTACATTATTCTTTTCAATTTGCTTCACCACGACTTTTAATTATTACATAACACTTTGTATATAAAAATAGTGTGTTTAATACTTCTATGCATCTAAACATGTAAGAAATAATAATAATAAAAACCCCCAAACATCGGCAAAATCAGCATTAAAGCTGAAGGTTATCTTACAATTTCAGGTTTGCTAGGTTTAGACAATCATGGGGACGGCATTCAAGTATATTTAAGTACGACCAATGACCTGTAACGTCCATGAACCCTTCAGTGTAGCCATGTTTCTTAAACCTTTTGTGCCGTTTAATCTGTCTGAGCTCTTCTGCAAAGATTTCCCCTGACAGACTGGCAACAAAAGAAACAATGGCCTTTCCCTAAATAAAAAAAGATGCAGCTTTTGGGCACTCTGCCTTTACAAGCACCAACAACATTTCTTTCAAAGGCACCTGCTGTTACACATCAACCCTAGCCTGCAAAGGACAGCAACAATGACAGCATCCTTTTTTCCGCTGTGTGAAACTGCAGTCATGAATTGTATACTGATGGCTTTAATTTATGGCATGCAAACAAGCCTGGGTTTCCTTAACCTTCAAAATCATGGATCATAAACATTATCAAAGAGCATAAGAGGACACAACCCATTTCAATAGAAATTAACTCACAAAACCTTTGTTTTAGAAACATTCACTGCTTTTCCAGTGTATGTAACTGAGCTTGAAACTGCAGGTTAGACTCCCACATATAGAAAGCACAGATTAGCAGCCATTAGCATCTTTGCTGCTTTAGTGTTTGCCCAGGACCATTGAGTTTGCTTTGACATGGGGATGAACCTAATGTGATGGTAAAAGGAGAAAAGTGTCATCACAATGGCTGCATTTTAACAATGCCAGTTCCCATGACAGCATGTCTGAAAAGACACTCTTGGTGAGAACATAAAGATTCATCACCACTGTGCTGGCAGAGTTAGGATTATTACTGGAGCTGTCAGAGAAACTTTCAAGATTTTCTTTCCTTAAAATCCTTAAAAAGCCTGTCATAATGGAGTCCTCCTTCCTTTCTTTTTCTTCCTTTTTTTTTTTTTT
>WEKW01017794.1:0-20420 GCA_013389905.1 Sula dactylatra | reverse complement strand
CCTGTTCCCACACCCAGGGGGCACTTGAGGAGGGGGACAGGGTTCCCCAGCAAAGATGGTGGGAAGGAACAGGGAGTGCCAGGCTGCAGCCCAGCCTCAGGCCCTCTCCTTCGGGCGTTTACAGGAGAGTTGGAGCTTCCCAGCATGGCTCCCGCAGCCATGGGCCAGGCAGGAACTGCTGGTCACCTCCTCCCTGGGGAATCCTGTCCCCAGGGTTAGGCAGGCTGTGCAGGAGGAGCCTGAGCTGGAGATGCCGAGGGCAGCCCAAAGCAGCCCTTCTCCCCCTGTGGGGCTGAGAGGACAGCGGCCATCTTTTCCCAGTCAGGGCTGAAACCCGAAAGCTATCTTCACCTCCATCAGAGCTGATGCATCCCACAAGAACGGGGATGGGGACAAGGTACCACTTGTGGGGAGGCGGGTCAGGGGTACCCAGCTCGAGTCCTTGAGCACCTGTTTCCTCCCAGTGCCGTTTCCTGAGCCTCCATTTCCCTATCCTTTCCTTCTGGCTGGTCTCTTCAGCCTCAGCCTGTCACAGCACTTCATGCTCAAGACCTTAAGTTGGCTTTCCTCCATCCTGCACGTACCCAGCCCCCAGCTCAGGATCTCTGGGGCCCTCCCCGACACATCCGCACCAGTCCCATTGGTGGAGAGCTACAACCATGACTGCTGGGCTGGGTTGAAACGTAGGACCCCACAGCTACTTCCTCCTTCCACAGTCACTGCTGCAGCTGCTGCTGCTGTTTCGTCCTTGCCTTTTGCACCATGCAACCCCCTCACCTCCTCCTCTTCCACTTTCTTCCCCTCTTCCTTCCCGGGATGTGGGCAGATCCAGAGGGTAAGTGAGGGCCCTGGCTCACCCCAACCACTCTCACCGCTCCCACCCCCTCCCCGCCCGGTCAGAGGATCCCACAGGTTACTCAGGGGAGGCACAGCCAGGCCACTGTCACCTGCATGAGGGGGGTTGATCCCCAGCATCAAAGGGCCAACCCCTTACCACAGAGCACCCAAAGGTGCCCTGTCCCTGCCCACCCTCTCTGTTCCTGCCTCCAGCTCAGGGCTTCATGCCCCACCAGCTCCAGCACAGGGGCTCAGGCACCCAAGCAGAAGTGGGGCCAGAGGTCTCCAGACAGGTCTGGGGTGTTGGGGTTCCCCCAAAGGCACCTTCCTCCTGCAGGGAGCCCATGGGTGCCAGGGCCATCTCAGCTACATGTGGTGCTGCGGGCATCTTCCAGCAGCCCCTTGTTTGTTGGGGAGCTGCACCTGCAAGGGAGTGTTTCCGGTGCTGCCGTCACACAGAGCATTTCACCACAACCCCGTGAGACCTCATGTTTCTGGTGGGGCAGCAGCAGCAGACACTGGAACACGGGACTGATCTCTGGGCTGGCCCCTGTCGGAGTTCGGTCTCCTTGAGCTCCCAATGCCCAGGAGCTCCCAAACCTGGACGAAATGCCCTTTCCCCTCCTCCATCTTTCATGTCCTCTGCACCATGTGTAGGTCTCTGGCAGATCCAGGTCCTGGCATGGGTGCTTCCGGGGGAAGTATCACCATAAAAAAGCGCTGAGGTGCACCTGACCATCTGCTATCCACAGCCAGACAGCAGGTGCTGAGTAGGAGAGGGACGGGAAGGGGAGGGGACGAGGTGCCTGAAATCCTGTACGGGAGAGAAATACCTCGCTGAAAGTAAAACAGAGAAGGAAAAAGAGCAGCGGAGGCAGAGTAAGTTCAGACAGGAAAGCAACTTGGAGCAGGCAAGGAGGTGGGAATCCAGCAAAAATATGCCTGGGGGGTTGTCAAGGCAGGGCTGGGTGCAGGCTGCTGGGGGTTCCTGTGGTATGGGGTGAAGAGCATAGACTCATAGAGTGGTTTGCGTTAGAAGGGACCTTTAAAGGTCATCTAGTCCAACCCCTCTGCAATGAGCAGGGAACATCTTTAACTAGATCAGGTTGCTCAGAGCCCCCTCCAACCTGACCTTGAATGTTTCCAGGGATGCAGTGTCTACCATCTCTCTGGCCAACCTGTGCCAGTGTTTCACCACCCCCATTATAAAAAATTTCTTCCTTTTATCTAGTCTGAAGCCCCTGTTTCCCCTCCAGCCTCCCCCACTCATTTCCTCTTTCCTGCAGCCCTTCCCATCCCCCTCCTCTTTCCCAGCAGAGCCGCAGGTTTTCCAGCTGCTGCAGACCAGCCTCTTCCCCAACGTCAGCTCTGCCGTGGTGTCCGGGGTGGCTTTCCTGGGGGACGTGCCCATCTTTGCACTGGATCCTGACAACTGGAGCATCAACTTCCACTGGCCCTGGGCCCGCCAGGCCACGGACGAGGGTGATGCAGAGAAGATCAAGTCCCACTACAAACTTTTTCTGCGCAATATGGTCCGATACATACATGAAATGTCTCAGCAGGCACAAATGGACTGTGAGTACAGGGACAACCCCAGCCAGAGCCCCAACCCCTTTCCCTGAGTTCCAGCTGTGCCCTCCTCCCCACTGGGGTGGCCTTTGTGGGGTTTCATAGGGTACAACAGCTCCTGAAAGGGTAAGGGGTAACGCTGCAGCTCACAGGGCACATGGCTAGCAGGGGCGAGGAGGGGAGCATACTGAAATCATCCCTCAGGGCTCCTGCTATCTGACATCAGGGGAACCCCTCTGCACACTGGGGACCTGCCACCAAATTTCCTGGGGCTGCAGGACCCGCACAGCACAGATCGGGGAAAGAGAAAGTTGGGAGCAAATATTTTGGGGGGGTAACATTCTGTTTGAGCAACCGCCCTGTGCTAACTGGCCCCATATCCACTCTAGCCTTCCAAGGGCTTGCAGGGTGTTCTGGGGCCTCCTGAAGCATGGTCCCATGCCCTGCTACCCATTACACCCCTGCATGTGCCTCCAGCCACATTCTGCCTCATGCCACCCATGACCCACACACTCATGGGACCTCTCCACTGGCTCTGCCCTTGGCAGACCCCTTGGTGGTCCAGATCCGTGCAGGCTGTGTGCTGCAACCCAATAGGACAAGCTGGGGCTTCATGGATGTCGGGGAGGGCGGCAGAGACCTCACAGCTTTCAAAATGGAGTGGCAGCGCTGGGAGCCCCTGCAGCCATCCCAGCTAGCACAGCTGGTCAGCAAGTCCCTCACCAGCAAGAAGGCCGTCACAGGGTTCCTGGAGCACCTCCTCTTCATATCTTGCCAGAGCTTCATCCTTACCCTGTGCAGGTATGGGAGGACTGATCTGGAGAGACAAGGTGAGATCACCCTGACCCTGGCACAGCCACCCACACACTGGGGCCAAGCGGTGCCCCATAGGGGCTCTCCTCACCCCATGGCTCTCACCCCCCCAGAGCTACCTGTGGCAACGGTCTTCGCCCGCACCCCCAAACCAGACCAGCTCCTGTTGGTTTGCCACGTCACCGGCTTCTACCCGCGGCCCATCAGTGTGGCCTGGCTGCGGGATGGCCAGGAGGTGCCGCCAGGCCCAGAGCTCAACACCAGCGCCATCCTGCCCAATGCCGACCTCACCTACCAGCTCCGCAGCGTCCTGGCTGTGGCCCCCCATGACGGGCACAGCTATGCCTGCCGCGTGAGCCACCGCAGCCTGGGCACCCGCAGCCTCCTCATCCCATGGGGTAGGTGCCACCCATGGGGATGGGGAGCAGGGTGCAGGTAGCAACCACTGGCCCTGTGAAGGGCAGCTCCAGCCTGGTGCTGCCTCACTCACATGGCTGCCCTCTACTCTCCCTGTCCCAGAAAATGGCAGCACAGCTCCAACAGTTGTCATCGCCATTGCAGTGCTGCTCCTTGCAGCCACAGCTTCTGCTGGGGGGGTTTGGTGGTGGAGGCACAGGTAAGGTCTCCCTCCTGCCACATGTTCTCAGGTTTATGGGCAGATGGGCCAGGCCACGGGTTGCAGCAGCAGCAGCTCTGCAGACATGAACCCCCTGGCCCCAAACATGGCTCATGGTAGCTCACTTTGCTGGAAAGGTGACGAGGCCATATGGAAGACCCAGGAATTCATCATTTAAGGCCTGGCTGCCTGCCCAGCAACGAGCTCCCTCACCACCATCTCTCCATGATCATCTCATCTCCCATCCCTGATGCATCAGCACTGACAGGCATTTGCTCTGGAAAACTACTGCATTAAACAGCTACAAACTTCCCCAGCTGCATGTGGCTCCTATGGCTCTCACCCTCCTTCCCCCTCATGAGGTCCCCCAAGGAAACCCCCCAAGCATGCTGCAGAGAACCCACATTGCAGCCAGGAAGCCTCCCTTTTCTTGGACACTGGCCAAGCTCCCCTGGCATGTCAGGAGAAGCAATTCTGCCAACCTCTCTCACATCTCAGCATCTCTGTGGCCAATGTCTGTCCCTGGCAGAAGGGCAGTGACAACCTGAGGCCAGACTAGCACGGGGCCACTGAGTGGGATGCAGGATGGAGCAGGCCACAAACCAGGGAGAGATGGAGGGATCTGAGCTGTTTCACTGGAAGGAGAAGGGGAAGGGAGGACCCAAGTGACATCTCCAATCACTTGATGGGGGGAGGCATTTCAAGCAGGTGCAAAGCTGCTCTGGCTCCAGTGCTGATCTCACCCTCTGTCTGGGATGGTTTTAGGTCAGGATCTCCTCCACTCCTGAATCCTGCCTATGCAAAAGCTGGAGGGATGGGGAACAGTCACCCTCCCAATATGCCTGACAGCCATGAAAGAGCCATGCTAAGGCTCTGGAAGACTCTGTCTTTGAGCGACATGTCCCCAAGAAGGGTGGTGTGGTAGGTTGACCCTGGCTGGATGCCAGGTGCCCCCCAAGCTGCTCTATCACTCCCCCTCCTCAGCTGGACAAGGGGGAGAAAGTACAACAAAAGGCTTGTGAGTCAAGATAAGGACAGAGAGATCACTCAGCAATTACCATCTCAGGCAAAACAGACTCAACCTGGGGAAATGAATTTAATTTATTTCCAATCAAAATCAGAGTAGGATAACGAGAAATAAGAAAAAATCTAAAAACACCTTCCCCCCATCCCTCCCTTCTTCCCAGGTTCAACTTCACTCTTGACTTTACTTCCTCCACCCAAGAGGCATAGTGGGATGGGGAACGGGGATTGCCATCAGATTATTATGCATTGTCTCTGTCACTCCTTTCCCCTCACCCTGCTCCCTGCTCCAGCATGGGTACTTTCCACAGGGTGCAGTCCTTCAGGAACACACTGCTTCAGCATGGGTCCCCCCATGGGGTCACAAGTCCTGCCACAAGACCTGCTCCAGCGTGGGCTCCTCTCCACGGGATCACAGGTCCTGTCAGGAACCTGCTCCAGTGCAGGCTCTCCACGGTGTCACAGCCTCCTTCAGGCACATCCACCTGCTCCGACACAGGGTCCTCCATGGGCTGCAGGTAGATATCTGTTCCACCATGGTCCTTCACCACAGGCTGCATGGGCACTGTCTCTGCTCCAGTGCCTGGAGCATCTCTTCCTCCTCCTTCTTCTTCACTAACTTTGTCATCCCCATAGTTGTTTCTCTCACATATTCTCAATTCTGTCTCCCAGCTGCTGTTGTGCAGCAGTTTTTACCCCTTCTTAAATATGTTATCACAGAGGCACCACCAACATCACTGACTGGCTCAGCCTCAGCCAGTGGCAAGGCTGTCTTGGAGCTGGCTGGAACTGGCTCTGTTGAACATGGGGACAGCTTCTGGCATCTTCTCACAGAAGCCACCCCCGCAGGCCTCCTGCTACCAAAACCTTGTCATGTAAACCCAGTACTGTCTGCCAGGGATCTACAGAGTAAACCCCTGGGGGTTAGCACAGGAGGAGGCAAAAGAGGCAAAGGCCAGGTTCAGCCTACATCTCCTTGGATGGCAGGGTGCTGCTGCAGCCAGGAGGGATGACCCCTGCAGCCAGGAAGGATAACTTCACACCCACCCAAATTCCCCTGGCACTTGCAGCCACCAGCCAGAGGGCTCCAGCCCAGCCCTCTGCCAGTGACACCACCTCCCCCTGGGGAACACACCCAGCTAGGCCCTCCCCAAAACCTCAGCATGAGCCTCATTGGCTGCTGGGGCTGCCCCATGTCACTGGCACCACCAGAGCTGCCCAGGCATAGCAGTCATGGCTCCCATGGCCCTTTCCTCCTCCTGCTACACTTGCTCCTGCACACTTGCCGCTGGCACCATGCAGCCCCCTCGCAGCCTCCTCTTCCTCTTCCTTCTCCTCCTCCTCCTCCCTGGGATGTCAGCAGATCCAGAGGGTAAGTGGGAACCCTGGCTTACCCCCACCTGGTCCCATCCCTGCACTGCAGGACCCCACAGAGGTGGCAGGGGTTGGGCACGGACAGGCCATTGTCCCCATCACCAAGGGACCAACCCCCTCCCCACAGCACCCAAAGGTGCTCCATCGCTGCCTACCTGCTAAGAGTTCCCTGCCCCACACCATCCTGCCCAGCCCAGCACCACTGGTGCTGGTGTTCAGGCACCTGAGCAGCAAAGGGCAAGGGGTCCATCAGCGAGGCCTGGGGTGCTGGGTTGCCCCCAAAGACACCTTCCTCCTTCAGGGGTCGTGGGGGCAGCAGGGTTCTCAGCCCCTCATGGCACAGTAGCCCTGCACTGGGCTGCAACCCCTTGAGCAGGTCCTGGGCACCACCCTCAGCCTGCAGCATCATTTCTCTTGCAATCAAAGGGTCCCTGGATCCTCTGCATTCTCCCCCTGTGAAACAACACTTTAAGGTCCCTCCTGCAGCTACATCAAACCTTCACCTGCATCCCCAGCCTGTGTTTCCCATTCTGGGGGCAGGCACTCACAGTGCCCTGGCCAGGCGGGCACCCGCTGCTCCAAAGCAGGCTTTACTCTGCCTTGCTTACTATTGGAGCCTTTTTCAGCACTGCAGCATCGAACTCATTCTCCTGCCTTCTGTTAGGGTTCAGCCTCAAGCACTGCCTGGGAGCCCCTAAACTGGAGTGAAATGCCCCTTCACCCCAGCCCCTGCACTGTGTACAGGGCTCCTATGGATCTGGGTCTGGCATGGGTTCTCCTTGCTGGTGGAAGCATCATCCGAAACCAGCACTGAGGTCCCCCCGCCATCCCTTCCACACAGCTAAGTGACAGCTCCCAGAAGGTCATGTTCTCTTTTATCTATAAATAAATACAACATAATATATTATCCACATTAGTGGTGGATGGCTAAAAAAAGGAAATTAGAGAAGAAGCAGGGAGAGGCTCAGAGAGGCTGTGGAAGGAAACTGCAAACTGAGTAAAATGAGGGGATTTCCCCCACCCTGCCTCATCTTGCCCTGCCTGTCCCCAGGGACACTGCAAATCACCCTTCCCCGGGGGGGCTGCCCACAACCACTGGAGCCAGCAGTCACCTGAATTCCTCCTTCATCCTCAGGCACCCCAATGCCACTTCCTCTCCCCTCTCTCCCCACAGGCTCTTGTAAACTCCACCTTTTCCAAATCTTCTTCTTCAACAACAACTCTGTGGACATTTCATTCTGGGCCACTCTGGAGGACATTGTCTTTGCTACCATGGAGAAACACACCAAAAACATTCTCTACCTCCGCCCATGGGTCTACCCAGCCCTGCCTGCAGCAGAGTGGGAGAACCTGGAAAACCTCTTCAAGGTCTATGTGCACAACTTCATCCAGTTCCTGTCCAGCGATGCCACGCTGTACCAGACACCCTGTGAGTACCAGGAGCTCAGCACCTCCTTACCCAAGGCAGGGAGATGTGAGAAGGAGGTCAGAGCCACCACCAACAGCTTTCCCAATCTGGGGCTGGCAGGAGGGCAGGGAATGGGCCTCATCATTCACCAGCAAGACCCCCCAAACCACCCTGTCCTGTGCAGAGGTCACACGGGGCCATCGTGGTCCCCAGCACAAACCTCAGCTGTGTTTAGCTCCACTTACACCCTTACACCAGCCCCCGCTATTGCTCTCCGGGCACCCAAAATCCCACCAGAGAAGTCATCTGAGAAAGTGGAGTAGAAGGTCAAAGGGGCCTTTCTGCTAATGTCTGTGGGACTGGACACACAGAGCAAGCACCTGGCTCACACGCTGGTGCAGCGCTGATTAACCAAGGGCAAGGCGCTGGGCAGAGTGCCACCATCCTCCTACTCGCCTGCACCTTATGTTCCATCACTCCCCCAAAGCATTGCTTCCTGCTTTGCCATGGCTCCTGACCCCGCTGTGGGAAGGGGCAGCTCAAGGACAATAAGCTACAGGGCTCAGGACGAGTTTCTCACCAGCAGAGTTTCCACCTTGCATAAAGCAGAGCAGTGACATGAGGGAATAGAAATGAACAGAAAATAGACTAGACTAGACTAGACACTAGAATGGAATAGAATAGTTCAATTGGAAGGGACCTACAACAATCATCTAGCCCAACTGCCTGACCGCTTCAGGGTTGTCAAGAAGTTAAAGCAAATTACTAAGGGCATTGTCCAAATGCCTCTTAAAAACTGACATGCATTGACCACTTCTGTAAAGAAAAGTTTCCTAATGACAAGTCTGAACCTCCCCTGATGCAGGTTTGAACCATTCCCACACACCCTGTTGCAGGATCCCAGGCAGAAGAGACCAGCACCCCCCTCTCCATGCCCCCTCTTCAGGAAGCTGCAGAGAGCTAAGAGGTCACTCCTCAGCTTCCTTTTCTCCAAACTAGACAAGTCAGAGCCCTCAGCCGCTCCTCACAGGATATGCCTTCCAGCCCCTTCACTAGCTGTTGCCCGCCTCTAGGCACATTCTAGTACTTTCACATCCTTCTTAAATGGTGGGACCCAGACCACACACAGTACTCAAGGTGAGGCCACACCAGTGCTAAATACAGTAGGATAATCCCCTCTCCTGACCAGCTGCTTATGCTCTGTTTGATGCCCCCCAGTATGCAGTTTGCCCTCTTGGCTGCCAGGGCCCACTGCTGACTCCTGTTGAGCCTGCTGTCAGCCAGCAGCCCCACATCCCTTTCCACAGAGCTGCTCTCCAGCCACTCCTCTCCCAGCTGTGTGCAGTGTTACTCTATCCCAAGTGCAGAATGTGGCATTTGTTCTTGTTAAATTTCATGCCGTAGATGATTGCCCAATGCTCCAATCTATGTAGATCCATCTGCAAGGCCCCTTGTCCCTCAAGAGAATCAAGAAACCACCCAGTTTTGTATCATCAGCAAATTTGCTAATAGTGCATTCAACCTCTGCATCCAGATCATCAATCAAAATATTGAACAGGACTGGCCCTAGGAGTGAGCCCTGAGGAACACCGCTGGTGACCAGTCACCAGCCACATGTAGCCCCATTCACTACAACCCTTTAAGCCCTGCCATCTGGCCCATTCTTCACCCAGTACACCATGAACCTGCTCACCCCACAGTTGGGCAACTTGTCCAGAAGGATGCTGTGAGGGACAGTATCAAAAGCCTTACTAAAATCCAGAAAAACTACATCAACCTCCATCCCTTCACCCACTAGGTGGGTGACCTTATCTTAGAAGGAAATCAAATTAGTTATAGGACTTTCCATTTGTGAACACATTGACTGTGCCTGATAATTTCACTGTCCTTTAAATGCCTTTCAATAGCACCCAGTATGATCTTCTCCATAATTTTTCCAGGTACTGAGGTTAGACTAACAGGTCCATAGTTTCCTGGGTTTTCTCTCACACCCTTCTTGTAAACTGGAATAACATTTACTAACTTGCAGTCAGCGGGGACCTCCCCAGACTCTCAAGACTTTTGGTAGATGATCAATACGTGTCCTGCCATAACATCCGCTAGCTCCTTCAGTACTCTGAGATTAACCCCATCAGGCCCCATGGACTTGTGAACATTCAGCTGATACAGCTGGTCCCTTACAATTTCAGTGTCCACAAATG
This sequence comes from Sula dactylatra, assembly GCA_013389905.1. Taxonomy (NCBI): domain Eukaryota; kingdom Metazoa; phylum Chordata; class Aves; order Suliformes; family Sulidae; genus Sula; species Sula dactylatra. The sequence continues at coordinate 10,579 of WEKW01017794.1, read as the reverse complement.
GAAAGTCACTGTTCCCACAGTTGTGGTCCTCTGACTTCAGAGGACTGGGCACCCCAAGGTCTATCAGCATTATTGAAGACTGAGGCAAAAAAAGCACTGAATGCCTCCAGTTCTTCTTCATCCTTATTAGTCAGGTGACCATCTTCAACAAGTATTGGTCCAATGTGTTCTTTAGACCTCCTCTTGCTATTAACATACTTTAAAAAGCCTTTCTTGTTGTCTGATAGAACACTGTCCAGTTTCAACTCTAATTGAGCTTTGGCCTTTCCTGTCTTCTTCCTGGGGAGAATGAGTTGGAGTGCAGAGGGAAGGGGGAAAGGCCTGTGCCCAAACAGCGGATGCCAGGCTGCAATTTCGGGCTCCAGCTCGAGCTGCATTCATGATGCCCATCATCCCCCCAGACCCCTTTGTGTTCCAGGGTGCGGCCGGCTGCGACTTGTATCCCAATGGCTCCTATACCAAATTCTACCATCTCGCCTACAATGCCCATGACTTCCTGAGCTTTGATGTGGATGAGAACCGCTGGGATCGGCAGGAGGAGAGTGAGCTGGCAGCGCAAGTTGAGAGGCAGTTCAACACCTTCACCGGCTTCTCTGTGACCCTGCAGTACCTTCTCAATGTCACCTGTGTTGACCACATGGAGAAATTCATTGAGTATGGGAGGGCTGATCTGGAGAGACAAGGTGAGATCACCCTGACCCTGGCACAGCCACCCCAAAGCCACCCACACACTGGGGCCAAGCGGTGCCCCATAGGGGCTCTCCTCACCCCATGGCTCTCACCCCCCCAGAGCCACCTGTGGCAACGGTCTTCGCCCGCACCCCCAAACCAGACCAGCTCCTGTTGGTTTGCCACGTCACCGGCTTCTACCCACGGCCCATCAGTGTGGCCTGGCTGCGGGATGGCCAGGAGGTGCCGCCAGGCCCAGAGCTCAACACCAGCGCCATCCTGCCCAATGCCGACCTCACCTACCAGCTCCGCAGCGTCCTGGCTGTGGCCCCCCATGACGGGCACAGCTATGCCTGCCGCGTGAGCCACCGCAGCCTGGGCACCCGCAGCCTCCTCATCCCATGGGGTAGGTGCCACCCATGGGGATGGGGAGCAGGGTGTGGGCAGAGGCCCCTGGCCCCATGCAGGTGCCTGGAGGATGATGGATCAGGCTCCAACAGGAGCTCCAGCCATGGCCTCCTGTGCGCCTGCAACCTCTCTCTCCCCTCTCTCCTCCAGGCAGCTCCAAGGTAGCTCTCAGTGTCAGCATCACCATCACAGTGCTGCTGACCATGGCTGCAGCCCTCGCTGGGGCCATCTGGTACTACAGGCGCAGGTGAGGTCTCCTCCTCACCCAGCTGCACCAGCCCCGTCGGCTCCAGGCCATGGTGGGTGTGAGCTGCCTGGCCAGGGCTGCCTGCCCTTGTCCTGCCTCACTCATCACCTCCTCTCCTGCAGGAGCTGAGAGCATAGGACACCCCACACCACGGATGCCCCAGGGCCACACCAGCCCCCCACATCTCCCTGATAATAAACTGCTAATTAATAAATACCCCATGCATCTGGGAACTCCTGGTGTGCCATGCTCAGCATCCACAAGCACATGGCATCACACAGCTCCTGCCCAACCCAAGACAGATGGGAAGAGTCCTGGTGCCACACAGGGGCATTCCCACACTCCTCATCCCAGAGTGAAACACCAGGGCAGCCCCCCAACACCAACTGGGTGTCCCTGGCCCCAGCCCCTAGTCCTGGGGGGACACTGGGCTCCCCACAAAACAGCAGGAATCAGTGCCAACACAGGCTGGGGCAGAGATGTGGCAGGGTGAGGGAGGACCACCTTTCCCCCATCCACCCTTCTGGGGGCAAATCAGCACTGCTGCACCAGCCCCCAGTCCCTGGGACCAGGGGATGATGACAAACAGGTGCAGGGCCAGCACACAGCTTGGGGGCACGGGGAGCCCAGGCACATGGCCAGCTGTGGGAACGGGGTTCACCTCCCCTGTGGGAAATAGAACCACACTGGGGCAATCCTGCCTGGTTCAATGCTGGGGGCAGCAGCACTGAGGGGACAGAGATGTCTGTGCCATGCAGGTCTGGGCTGTCCAGGCATGACTGGCAGAACATTCCTGTCAGGGCCAGTGGATGCAGCCCACAGCCAGATAGCACCCCTACCTGCACCAGCGGTAGAAAAGAGTGGTTGGGTCACCCACATCGCCCCAGGTGTCAGGGTGCCACCATGGCCATGGGGGACCCCACCTGCAGCCAAGGGGATGGACTTGCTCCCACTCAAATTCCCCCAGCACTTGTGGCCACAGGCCAGGGCACCCCAGCCCAGCCTTCTTGTCCTCCCGGTGACTGCACAGGCAAGGGTCTCCCACTTGCCAGCCCACCCAGTCACCCGTCCTTGCACCCCTCCTCATTCCCCTTCCCACTGTGTCTGTACCCCATCCCTGTCCCCATCCTTCCCTCTCCCCACACATCCCCAGCCCTGCCGCTGGCCCCGTTCCTCACCCCAAACTGCTCGTTCCCTGTTCCCCTTCCACAGCTCCACCCATCCCTCCTCTGTCCCCACGGGTCCCTTCCTCCTCCCCACATGATCCCGTGCCCCTACCCCATGGTGCAAGGGCGAGAGGGGCTCCTGGGAACCCCGCGCCCGATTCCCGAAGCCCGGCCCAGGACCCAAAGCAGCAGCCCAAGGCCTGGCCTTACTGCGCCCGAGTGCCCTGCCAACAGCAACGCACGCTGCACCTCACATCACCCGTTGCCAGGCAGATCCCTGACCCCAACGCCAGGCACCACAGCCCCACTGACCCGCCCCGCCCAGGTGGCCCCTCATGATGCCCCTGCCCCCCTCCCCGCTGCCATTGGCTGAGTCACGGCCCATTCACCAATGGTGATCCGCGCTGCTCCCAGCATCACTGGGCGCCAGGCAGGTGAGGGGGTCATCCACGGCTGGGGATGGGGGTGCGCACCAGTGCGCTGGTGGAGCTCCACGGAGCAGTGGCTCCATTCCCAGGAGACTGAAACCCTCACAGAAAGCAGCATTCCTGTTTCTGGGGCAGCTCTGCCTCACACTGCCCGGCCGGCAGGGACCCCTGGGCCTGTCCCAGGCCCCCCCCGCATCCCTCCAAGCAGCCCCAGCCCCATCCAAACCACAGCCACCCATGCCAAGCATCCCCCAGGGCATCCCCCCGAACCCCACAACCCCCTGGGTCCAGCCATCAGCCACCCCCAACCCCAGCACCCGAGGGGCCATGCATGATCCAAGGGGGTTTTCAATCCCAGTCCTCACCAGGACCATCCTCCCAGGCAGAGCCCACCCCTGCCCTGCCCAATGTCAGCCTGCTGCCATGTCACACCCCATGGTGCCTGGGGCTCAGGGTGGGACCCTCGCTCTCAGCGCTGGGGGTCCCTGACCTGTGAGGCTGCAACACCCTGTCGCCCTGCGGGCCACTCTCTGCAGGTTCCCTTCATCCCATACCCCAGCATCCTCTGCCAGACAGGGGTGAAGGGAGCCAATGTGCACTGCACTGCCTTTGGATCTGCGGGGAGGCCCTCCCTTCCCAAGGAGACCCCGCTACCGCATGGGGATACTCTCCTTCCCCAAGCAGGAAGAGGAGCCCAGCCGACCCTGTCTGATCAAGGGGTTCTCCTGCCATTGAGGACAAGCGCTGCAGGCACTGCATGGGAGATCCCAGGGGACATGGAGGAACCGTGAGAGCAGCCCCTGAAATAAGTGAGCAGAGCAACAGCAACAGAAGGTCCATGCAATTCCTCACCCTTGGAGGCAAGACCAGCAGCATCTGGTCCTTAGAGCTCGCACGTGTGCTCAGCAAGCTTGACTGTGTCATTGGCTTCTTCAGGGAAACCTTTGGACAGATTGTGCATGCCTTCATAATCAATATGTGATAATTTAAACTTCTTGAATGTGCCCAGCATAAGGTCCTTCCAAAAGAGTGTCCCAGGAATTGACCTCTCCTGCTCTCACACAATTAAAAAAATACCCTGGAAAAAAGCAAGACTTTAAAAATAAATTCTCTTCCAAGACCACAGTGTTTCTTTGAGCCTTTTCCTGCAGCCCCTGCCTCATTCAAACGGCTGATGTATGAAGTCAGGCCGTGATGGAGCTGCAGCGGCAACCTCACATGCCATGCACACAAACCAGAGAGAGGAGCCACGAGGCACCCAGGAAACCTCTGAGCCCTCCTGCAGGGACAGTGACTGTGGCAGGGCTGGGGCTGTACCCTTCACATTTCTGGAGGCTGTACTTAGCCCAGGAGTAGCTGTGAGCCTTACATACAGCATCTTTCCCAGCCCAGGAGCAGCAGCAGTGCTCAGGGACCCTTGCACACAGCAGCTTGCCAATCAGCCAGGAGAGCGGTGGGGATCAGGGACATGTGCCCATAGCACTGTGATTAGCAATGGTGCACCAGTCAAGCAGCAGCACTCCCACTAATGGTATATCAGCAAGGCCCTGGGATGCAAGCACACAACTGCGTTCTCAACCAGTGCACTGGTGGAGCTCCATGGAGCAGCAGCTCCATCCCCTGGAGACTGAAACCCTCGCACAAAGCAGCATTCCTGTCTCTGGGGTAGTGCTGGGGATGCTGGCTCACAGCAGTGAGCCCAGATGCAGTGCACCAGAGGGGCTTGGGGATGCACGCCCTCAGCAGTGTTTGCTTCCATCATGGGTGGCACTAATGGGATTTGGAGCCATTGTATACAGAAGCTCTCCCATCCCTGCCAGACAAGACTGCTCAGTGACCTTGCATAGCATTTTTCTCAACAACACTGCAATGGCAGGCCTCAGGAAGACCTGTACACAGCAGCGATCCCATTAGTGTGAGACCAGTGGTGATCAAGGACCTGGGGACTTGTGCAAGTGACGGTGATTTCACTGGTGGCTGAGCAGCTCATAGGGCAGGGACAGAACTGGCACAAGCCAGTGCTTATAATATCACCGGTGGGTAAGTAGCTGACAGGGCAGGTGCAGGAACGGGGTTTGTGAAAGTTCTTCTCATGTCACTGGTGGCTGAGTAGCTAACAGGGCAGGAGCAGGCCCCTGGCTTGCATCATGCTTACGAGGTCACTGATGGCTGAGCAGCTGTTAGAGCAGGAGCAGGCACCTGGCTTTTGTAGGTGCTTGTGTGTTCACTGGCGGCTGAGCAGATGGTAAGGAAGAGCAGGCCCATGGTCTGCACTGTTTCTTGTAAGCCCACTGGTGGGTGAGTAGCTGATAGGGCAGGAGCAGGCACCTGGCTTGTGCAGGTGCTTCTGGTGGCTGAGTAGATTTGCAGGTTGAGAGAATTGTTGCATCTCTGGTTCCAGCCTGGCCACTTCTGCAGGTGCAGCAACGGCACAGGAACCCTGTTTCTGATACCAACATTTGGGGAAATTTTTATTGTACCTCTTTGGTGAATTAAACAAACTTTTATGCTGAAGTTTAGAAAGATTTAATGAATAATGCATTGGACAGAATCCTACTGCCCTAAGCTGTTCTACAAGGAGCAACTCTGCCTTAAAGTTACATAAGTGCTTGTCTCAGCACATATCATGAGAGAAAGGCCTAATGAATGCAAAAAATACACTGCCTTTTTCAAGCTGGTTTAGTGCAAGATTGCTTTGGCAGTATGCCTGTTGATCCTGGTCTGACACTTCAAGCCCACCTTGGGTCAAAGCTTATCCGACAAGTATGCAGAATAAGTAACCAAATTCTGTTTTACTGTCTAATATCCTAAATATGTAACTGTGTATTAAAGTCACATCATTGCAAACTTGCCTACCAGAATATCCCTCAAAAATCCAGAAAAATGCTTTTTGCGTCATAGTTTAGCACATTTTCAGGCTTTAATTAATTATTATCTTTCCTGAACAGAAAGTAATTTGGGAACTTGACTGTGGTATTTAAGCACAACCCATTACAAGAGATAATGCCAAACAGCTGTGATTCTGGCTGGCCAATGGAGAGAAGCAAACACTGTGCATGTAAAACAGGGGCATAGAGATAGGCTGTGTCCCTGGATGTTCTGCTGCCTGCTGAGAGTGTGCAGGGAAGGACCTGATGACTTTCTGGTGCAGCATTTAGCTCTGATTGCTCTGTGTGTGGGTTGTATCTGTCCTCAGCCAGGTGCGCAGTAGCTTTCAGGTGAGGAATGGGACTATTCCAGGCCAAAGAGAGCATTCGGAAACCCAAGCCTTTTTTGTTCAAGGCAATCAGGTAAAAATGTGCTGCTAGAGATGGCTGTGTTGCTTACCATTTTGATTTCAGTGCTCTCGTCTACTTCTAATCTTGCAATGTTTTTGCTGCAGCATGAAAATTGAATAGAGAAAGCAAGTCTTCCACACCCACACACAGCCCTTTACCACAGCTCAAAGTGAATAAATAAAATCTCTGGGTGTATGTTGGGCAGAAGGCACAGATGGGGTTCAACCCCCTGTTCTTCAGTTTATGAACTGTCCCCTGCTTGGGGGAAAGAAGGAGCAAGGGGGGGAGATTCAGAGTGATGGCATTTGTCTTCCAAAGTCACAATTTTGCATGATGGAGGCCTCCTTTCCTGGGGATGGCTGAACACCTGCCTGCCAATGGGAAGGAGTGAATGAATTCCTTATTTTGCCCATGTGCAGCTTTTGCTTTACCTATTAAACTGCCTTTACCTCAACCCACGAGTTTTCTCACTTTTACCCTTCTGATCCTCCTCCCCGTCCCAGTGGATGGGAGTGAACAAGTGGTTGTGTAGGGCTGAGCTGCTGGCTGGGGTTAAAGCACAACAGTGTCTCTGTCCTATGTTTAGACTAGGAGTGCTTTAGAAAGGAACCTTCTGCCTGGATTTGCACAGCTCATAGCCCAGGATAGCCACATCTGTGACCATCACACAGGTTTTACTCTGCCAAGCCAAGCCGTGATACAAGGGCTCTGGTCTCCCCTGTCTCCCAAGCAAAGCCAGAAATAGTGCTATATTATCATGCTCCTATGGAAAATAAAGGAAGCTTGTCAGGAAACGATTGTGTCCTGCTGCGTAGGCTTTGGACTAGCCTTGGTGAAAAAGCTGACCAGCAGATTGTCACTAGAATACACTCACACTGCAAGTGTATGTATTTCCCAGAGTTCACTCACCTGTAGGGAGGTCTGCTGTGATGGCCATGAGGACATGGACTGTACAAGCAGGCATTTATAGATCTGTCTGTTGTAATTCCAAGTGGAATAATCACCTAAGGCAGAGGAGGACAGCACAGAAGCAGTGAAGTTCTGGCGTTTTTCTCAAGCCAAGGAGGCAATTTCACCAGGAGATGGCTCTCCTTAGCAGCTGCAGACAGCTGCCAGCTGTCTGAGAACATCTACAGCTCTTTCAATGGGTGAGCTGCTAGTTTTATACCCACTAACATAGGGCAAAAAGAAAGCATGTTTGTATTGTCAGAATGGACGGCTGGAGAAATGTTCATTCAATGTACTCTCATGGCCCAGGTGCGATCTTGGTGTTTACCTTGGGAAGTCTGCAGATGGGATATGCTAGAGCCACATTCTTCCCATTCCTGATCATGGAGGACCCCACATAGTCACGAGAATGTGGAGATGTCTTCTGTGGGAGGTTTTGCCCATATAACTTGTGTAAGAGGGAGCTTTGGTTTTGGTGGGATTGTGATTCAGGTAAGGTAGGAAGTAAAGCATGTGGAAGGACACCTGCGTGCAACAGGATATTTAAAGCTCCTTTTTAACTTTGTAAGGAGTTTGAGTTTCTAGCCTCATGAAATTCTCTTCATGGGTGACTTTTTCCTCCAAGAGTAATTCACACGAGTTACACAGTGCCTTGTAGTGCCAAAGAGTAAATCGTTAATCACAAAGGGGTTTGCAGCTGCATTGCTAAACTATCTTAAAAAGAAAGTGGCTTTCCTGCCGACATGGTTCCCATGACTATCAAGGAGAGTAAAAAAATAACCAACTTCCTAAATCAACAGTGTAGACACTTGCTAATTAATGGTAATATCAACAATATTGTGCTGATGTATTCTAACCCCATAAGCAGTTGCTAAGCTGACTTGAAGCAAATGTAAAGAACAATTCTGTGATTTTTTTTTGTTTGTTTGCTTTTCCAGAAGTCCAAATGGGAAGATCACCAGCAAGTGCTGCACAGTCAGTAGCTGTTACTGGAAGGAAAATTACATTCTCTTAGCAATGGCAAAGCAGAAATTTATAATGAAATAAAGTCCATGTGTGGCAGTGGTTTTCAGAAACTACTGCAGTCATAAAGGCCTTTAAAAGATCATAGAATCATAGAAGCATAGAATATCTCAAGTTGGAAGGGACGCATAAGGATCGAGTCCAACTCCCTGCTTCTCACAGGACTACCAAACACTAAACCAGATGACTAAGAGCATCATCCCGATGCTCCTTGAACTCTGACAGGCTTTGTGCCATGACCACTTCTCTGGGGAACCTGTTGCAGTGACCAACCACCCTCTCAGTGAAGAACCTTTTCGTAATGTCCAGCATGAATTTCCCCTGATGCAGCTGTCACGTTAAGAGTGTGAGTCTAGCCGTGTTCAACAAGCTGTCACAGACAAAATACTGGTTGCGCTCAAAAGAACTATCACGACTGGACCAATGCACACCACAATTTATTTGAGCAACAGATACACAGGTTCTTTGGATTGCCGGAGATAGTGATTGTCTGCAAAAGTATATACAAATATAGCAAATATTAATAGCAGCGCTGACTATAAAGAATCTAAAGTGACTCTATAGAGATTTCTAAATATTTTCCGGGGAGACACTTGATATAACCAAGTGTTCGAATCTTACCCAAAGGTGTCCCAATGGGGGGGAAGAGAGGCTCAGCCCACCAACTGGTCCCAGTAGTNCAAGCTCAGTGAGGGGTGGTTGCACCTTGGAGGCGGGTAACTTTTGGGATGGAGGTGTGTTTTGGTATTATAATGAGGTTATAATGAGCAAAGTTCATCTACAAGGCATGATTTTGCACTTGTACGGTGCAGGCCAGGGCATGGTTCCATGGTTCCATCTAGTTCCCAGACCTGCAGTGATTTATGGAGGAATTGGGCTGTGGAACCTTCACTCTGCTCCCTCCTCCAATTGTCTTTCTTAGAACTGGTACACCAAACTCCCCCAGTGTTACCGACATCTAAGATTGCAGGTGGTGTTGCTTAGGGTACGATCACTGAACTGATATTCCGCATATCAACCATATTCCACCCTGGAAGTTAACTTTTATGAAATGTGGATATAACTTTAGCCTCAATAATTTCAACCTCAATAATCTTACCCCCAGTAATCATTCCACAGCAGTTTCATTCCATTTCCTTGTGTCCTATCACTGGTCACCAGAGAGAGGAGATCAGCACCTCCCCTTCTGCTGCCTGCCTTGAGGAAGGTGTAGACTGCGATGAGGGCACCCCTCAGTGATGAAGTCACCCCTCAGCCTTCTCTTTTCCAAGTTGAACAAGCCAAGTGACCTCAGCCACTCCTCATCAGCCTTGCTTTTGAGGCCTTTCACCTTCTTGGTCGCCCTCCTCTGGGCACACTCTAATAGTCTGATGTCCTTCACATATTGTGGCATGCAAAACTGCACACAGTACTTGAGGTGGGGCCACACCAGTGCAATGTAGAGTGGGACAATCACCTCCCTCGACCAGCTAGCAATGCTGTGCTTGATGAACCCCAGGACACAGTTGGCCCTTTTGGCTCTCAGGCCACACTGTTGACTCCTATTCAACTTGCCACCAACCCAAACCCCTGGATCTCTTTCTGCGGGGCTGCTCTCCAGCCTCTCATCCCCCGGTTTGTACCTATAACCAGGATTACCCTGCCTCAGATGGAGAATTCGGCACTTGCTTTCGTTAAATTTCATACGGCTGGTGATTCTCCATCTCTCTAGCCTATGCAGATCTCTTTGTAAGGCCTCTCTACCCTCGAGGGAGTAAACAGGTCCTTGTAGTTTAGTATCATCAGTAAACATACCTAATGTACATTCGACTCCTGTATCCAGATCATTTCTGAAAACATTAAAGAGCATTGAAGAGGTAGAGTCATAGAATGTCCCGACTTGGAAGGGACCCACAAGGATCATTATGTCAAACTCATTTCCCTGCACAGGTGTTGTGGTTTAGCCCCAGTCAGCAACTAAGCACCACACAGCCTTTTGCTCACTCCCCCCACCCCAGTGGGATGGGGGAGAATCAGAAGATGAAATGCAAGAAAACTCAGGGGTTGAGGTAAGAACACTTGTCATGGTTTTGGCTGGGATAGTTATTTTTCTTCACTGTACCTGGTATAGTGCTGTGTTTTAGACTTGGTATGAAAATAATGTTGATAACACACTGATGTTTTAGCTGTTGCCAGGTAGTGCTTACACTAGTCAAGGACTTTTCCAGCTTCCCATGCTCTGCCAGGTGCACAAGAAGCCGGGAGGGGAGGGGATACANGGGAGGGGAGGGGATACAACCAAGAGAGCTGATCCAAATTGGCCAAAGGGTATTCCATATCATGTGACGTCATGCCCAGTATATTAACTGGGGGGAGTTGGCTGGGGGAAGAAGGGATTGCAGCTTGGGGACTGGCGGTGTCGGTCAGCGGGTG
>WEKW01017793.1:1844-26546 GCA_013389905.1 Sula dactylatra | reverse complement strand
AACATTTTTGGAAGAACTGGAACCATCTGTCTAGGGGATGCTAGTGATCCTAAGGGTTGCTTCCTCCTGTTCCATGCAAACTGCTTTACATTGTCTATAGGGTATGAATTAGCATAAAATAGCAAATTCAGACCTGGAATTTGTAGTTTTAGACACAGAGAAAGAAAAGTAATCCATGGTCTGTTTCTCCCAGGAACAGAAATGAATATATTACTATACCTCTCTGAAATGACTGCCTTAATTCTGCAACTTAATTCAGCAGTAGAATGTCAAAGGAAGGCACGTTTTCACATTTCCTATGCTCCCGGGCTTCCATTTGCAGCTGTATACAGCTACACATTTCCAACAGTCAATCAGCTCATCCTGAGCACTGAAATAAGTGAACCCATTAGATAACATGGTGGTCAGGAAAGTTTTTTGTATCTTTCCTCTTTCCAATCTTGCTTCATAGTTCAAAATACTTTCACCCTTTGAGACTTTTCACAGTCAAAGGCTTGGCATAACCTGGAAATAATAAACTTGGATGATTTTCTGAGCAAATGTTGATTAAAAATTTATAAGACTTTAACTAAACAAAATACTTAAGGTTTTGTTTATGAGCTGGTGTCTTGACTGATGATATGACACGTCATGTTCATCTTTTTTTCTATTGACTCTCTTCCAGCTTTTCTCACTTATCATTTAAAGGATGTTTCAAATGATCCCTGGATTGGCTTGAATGATATACTCAGTGAACTCAACTTTGTTTGGACTGATGGAAGTGCTGTCTCCTATACAAACTGGGCTACAGATTCCCCAAAACTTGTAGAACCCATTTTGTTTCCCAGTCTACATCCAGAAGATGGCCACAATCTGCAACAGGCAAAGACCACTTAGTGTTTACCGTCAAGTTAAATCTGAGGAGCAATATCACTTCACATAAGCAGCTCACTTTGTTGGAGACATTGCCTCAGCTTTCTCCCAAAATTGTTAATCTATCTTTACACTGGGATTAGCAATAAAAAGTTTCAATGTTTGAGTATTCTGGCTACCTCAGAGCACAAAACTGCATTGCTGCAATTTTGCCAAAGAACTTGGTAAAACTGCAGTAATGGACAGATTGAATAAAGATTGGATAGATTGAGTAAAGTTTTCTTTTTCATAGTAATTTGCTGTTCATTTTGAAGAAAATGTAAATGCAACGTTAGAATTTTAGAAGTTAACACACATAGTGAAACTATCCAGGGGGTTACAGTACTTTGTTTTATAACTTCTTTATCTTCTAATATCAATGAATTCATACTCTTTCCCTTATCCACACAGTTTGATTGTGTTTCTCTGAAGAGAGGTCATGCTGATGAAACAGGAAAATGGAAGAATGAGGAGTGTTATAAATCCACAGGATTTATATGCCAGAAGAATAGTGGTGAGTTCTGTATTGCTAATCTTAAAATTTATAACACAAAGATTAAAATCACTTCTCTTGTTTAACATGCTTTAGATCAGTTATCATCTTTTTTATTTAGGTAAAGGATCAGTAAAACCTAAGGGCCCATCTTGGAAACCAATGACACTTAGCAATGTTTTGGAGAAGGGAATGATAAATAAAATATCAGAATTTAGGAAAGCAAAATTATTTAATTTTTAAAAGTGCAATTAAACAGATAAAACCCACAAAAATTTTAATTACATAAGTTCATAAAGTTCTAGAGATTATCATAACTGGTAAGTTTTACATTTATCCAAATAAACCTGATTGATAGTCACAAAGCTGCTAAACTGCAAATAATATTTTGAAAACACGCGGGGTAGATGTGTTATTTTTGACCGAAAGGGTGAATTTACCTCTACAATATAAGATACTGTGAATTTACTGATTCAAAATTATCAGAGGCTGAAAATGTATTTCTTTATTCAAGAAAGTTGTTTTGAAGTTATCTGTTACTTATAAACAACTAATGAGAAGGTAGTCCATTCCATTAGCAATTTTCTGCTACGTTTGTGAATAATGAAGATGTTATTCAGTCACTCAAGTCAAATATGTGCCCTCCAGATTTACCTGTTCTTGGGGTGGGGTTTTTTCATAGAATCGTAGAATCATTAAGGTTGGAAAAGACCTTTAAGATCATCAAGTCCAACCATCAGCCCAACACCACCATGTCTCCTAAACCATGTCCCAAAGTGCCAGGTCTACAGGTTTTTTGAATACCTCCAGGGATGGTGACTCCACCAACTCTCTGGGCAGCCTGTTCCAATGCCTGACCATCCTATCAGTAAAGAAATCTTTCCTAATATCCAATATAAACCTCCCCTGGCACAACTCGAGGCCATTTCCTCTCATCCTATCACAAGTTACTTGGGAGAAGAGACCAACTCCCACCTCATTACAGCCTCCTTTCAGGTAGTTGTAGAGAGCGATAAGGTCTCCCCTCAGCCCCCTCTTCTCCAGGCTGGACAACCCCAGTTCCCTCAACCTCTCCTCAGAAGACCTGCTCTCCAGCCCCTTCATCAGCTTCGTTGCCCTTCTTTGGACACGCTCCAGCACCTTAATGTCCTTCTTGTAGTGAGGGGCCCAAAACTGAACACAGTATTCGAGGTATGGCCTCACCAGTGCTGAGTACAGGGAGATGATCACTTCCCTGCTCCTGCTGGCCACATTATTCCTGATACAAGCCAGGATGCTGTTGCCCTTCTTGCCCACCTGGGCACACTGCTGGCTCATGTTCAGCTGGCTGTCAGCCAGCACCCCCAGGTCCTTTTCTGCCAGGCAGCTCTCCAGCCACTCTTCCCCAAGCCTGTAGCGTTGCATGGGGTTGTTGTGGCCCAAGTGCAAGACCTAGCACTTGGTCTTGTTAGACCTCATACAGTTGGCCTTGGCCCATTGATCCATCCTGTGCAGATCCCTCTATAGAGCTTTCCTACCTTCGAGCAGTTTGACAATCCTGCCCAACTTGGTGTTGTCTGCAAACTTACTGAGGGTGCACTCGACCCTCTCAACCAGATCACTGATAAAGATATTAAACAGAACTGGTCCCCAAAGTGAGACCTGGGGAACACCACTTGTGACCACCTGCCAACTGGATGTAACTCCATTCACCACAACTCTTTGGGCCTGGCCATCCAGCCAGTTTTTTACACAGCGAAGAGTATACCTGTTTAAGCCATGAGCCGCCAGCTTCTCTACGAGAATGTTGTGGAACACAGTGTTGAAGGCTTTACTAAAGTCCAGGTAGGCATCATCCACAGCCTTTCCCTCACCCACTAGACGGGTCACCTGGTCATAGAAGGAGATCAGGTTGGTCAGGCAGGACCTGCCTTTCATGACTCCAGGCTGGCTGGGCCTGATCACCCGGTTGTCCTGCACATGCCTAGGATAGCATCATCAGCTCAAGATGAACAGCTCCAGAACAGCTCTTTCACGGTACTGAGGTCAGGCTGACAGGCCTGTAGTTCTTTGGATCCTCCTTCCAGCCCTTCTTGTAGATGGGCGTCACATCGGCAAGCCTCCAGTCATCTGGGACCTGCCCTGTTAACCAGGATTGCTGATAAATGATGGAGAGTGGCTTGGCAAGATCCTCTGCCAGCTCCCTCAGTACTCTCGGGTGGATCCCATTCAGCCTCATAGACTTGTGTGTGTCCGGGTTGTGCAGCAGGTCATAAACTGCTTTTTCCTTATTCCTACAGATCCTGAACTCTTTAAGTCATCAGCAACAGTGCTGGACTTTGCTTTTGACCACTCTGGTGGCATTAGCTATTCTGTCACCCATTCCAAAATGAATTGGGAGGAAGCACAGAAAAACTGCAAGAACAACGCCTCAGAACTTGCCAGCATTTTAGACCCATATAGCCAGGCACTGTTGTTCTTACTTGCAGAGGAATATGGAGAGCCTCTGTGGATTGGTCTTAACAGCAACGCGGTAAGAACATATACAATACATACAGGTAGTCAAGCTAACACTGGACCTGAGCTTACTTTATGCTCTCATTTTGTAACTTACAGGAATTTCTGCAAGTGTAGTGTTGAAAACAGCATGTTACATCATTACAATACCCATTTACACTAGAGTTCTTCAAATAAGGCTCATACAGTGGAGATTTTAATGAACTAAGAACCCTTACATGCTTTAGCAAAAGGAAATGCTCCTGCAAACCAGTACTTAACAATGCTGTGTGTTGTTTGGAGTCATTTAAAGGGTCTTGAATATAAATTGTAAAATATCCCACATTTTGAGTTTATTTTAATCTAACAGATGTTCCAGGAATAACCTGCATCTTGCCCTCCTGCCATGTGTTTATGTACCTCACTGACCAGTGACATGTTATCTCAGGTCACACATCTGAGGCCTGCAAAGGAAAGTTTTTTACGTGTGTGTTTATGCTCACACATTCTACTAGAGTAGTCTCATTTGTGGTAGCAGTAGCAAAATAGAGCTGTGGACAGAAACGGGTAAAAATTACTTAAAGCAATCTGGAGGCTATATGATATGGTACATATTGATCAATGTATATGTTTTTCATTTGGAAATGCAATTGGTGTCATTGCTTCCACTAAGAAGCTAGAATATTATGGAAAAAAAAAATCTTTCTGTTTGTGAGATATCTACATCAGTTGTATGACAGGGGAGGGTGAACATTTGGATGGTAGGTGTGTTTTGACATGGTACACTCTTCCCCATGAATCACAGTCACGGTAACTACAACAAAAGTGATGGGGATCAGCACTGCTTATTAAGAACACTCCCACCCACACTCCCATTTTCTTTGAAGACCTTTGGATGGTTGTACCAACACGATGTCTTCTCTGACTCCCAGTCATATGCCTTCTCTCATGCCCCCTTTCTTTTTTCCCTTCAATTTCCCACCACATGAAAGATGTTCTGAATTAATGTTGGATACTTTTTGGAGGACAGGAAAAAAAATAATTCTGCACTCACATTTGTGGATAACAGACACTGTACCTTTTGTTGCAGTTAGCATTTACAAGCACAAAAAGGGGGCACTAGTAAGCATACAATTCCATGCTAGTTACATGGGAGTCCTCTTGGGGATCCTGTGTAGTAGCTGTGTCACACTCAGCAACCTTGAAACTAATGTATAGATTTTGCTTCCAGACCAACAGCAAGTATCAATGGATTGACAGATGGAGATTAGTTTACAGCAAGTGGTCCAGCGGGGAACCAAAACAGACATTAGCATGTGTCTACTTTGACACTGATGGCACCTGGAAGACAGCTTCTTGCAGGGAAAAACTCTTTTCTGTCTGTAAAAGATCAGATGGTAAGCAATTAAATATAATGTTTAACTAGAGGGTGTGTAGATTTATCAACTGTGCTAAATATAGTGAGCCACTGCAAAAATACTTGTTTTATACACTAGTACACAGGAAGACAGGAGTAGCTAACTAACTAGCTCTAAATATTGACATGAATTCTTCCGAGAAGTAAATCAATTCATAATAATAATTACCAAAAGCCTAAGAAACAAAGGATTGAACACTCATTAATTTCTTAACTATTCATTCTAAAAGAAAAAGTCATTCACTTGCTGTGAGATCTGTTTTGATTAGGCATCAGATGAAATTCTATATCCAGTTTGGGGCACCAAAGATTGAAAAGGCTCTCAGTCAACTAGGGTTTTCAGATGAGCAGGAAATAAGAATTAAAAGAAAAGATTATAACTGCAGTTGGACAAAAGACTAAGAAAAACCAGATTATCAATTTTAAGTCTTAAAAACAAGACCTAAGGCATGGAATAAATTCTTCCCTATGTCTGTTATGAGTTAAAAAGGAGTAAGAGGCTTAAATACGGCACGGAAAACCTTCTAATCTAAAAGTACAGAAGCCTTCAATATGTACTTTGGACAGGTCAGGAAATCTTCATTACTACAGGTTGCTAAGATCAGACAGGACAAATATCTGTTAGAAATTGTATAATTATACTTCAACTTCATGTCACCTGTGAGCACAAAGATGAAGTAAATAACCCCTTGAGGAGCTTTCCAAGCACAAAATTCCATAATTTCTATAGAAATAAGTATAAATATGATTTCACAATTTAGCTATATTCTTGTTTTTTTCAACATTATGGAAGACATTGAATCATTAGAAAATTTAGAATTGCATGCAAAATTACTTTATATGATGCTGTAATTTGACAAAAATCCTCAGAATTGATATATAATATCTCTTTCCACTTTAATATTCTGGAAATCTAATTTAAGAGCTGAATGTTCTTTAATAGGGAAAGAAATAGACTGTAGAAGTCTCACAGGAAGAAAATGTAATTTGGCAGAACATTTAATTTTTGTTCCATCTGCAGTTATCTTCTCATCCAAAATCTTCCTATTATATCAATCACTATGGAATTTATTCGGGATGCAGTTTAACAAAAAATGCTGTAAGCTATGTTTAGTTATACCAACACTTTCATTCACAATCACAGTTTCTGCTATAAGGTTTTGATCCTGTCAAAAAATGAGACTGAAGTGTCAGAAGACATTTTAAAAATAGCAGTTTTAACTAATTAGGCAGATATTTATGCCAGCAAAGTAGCTGGATATTTTATTGAGTAGAATAATTACAAAAATCATCATTAGACAGAATCTATACTTCTTTTAACTAGTGTATCTTCCTAATCACCTTGGTAAATAAATATGAAGCAAAATATGCTCTCAAACGCATAATGAAAATAATATTCAAGCTCTTTTTAGTACATGATTCATTTCTTCTATGATGACAAACCTAATATAGTCTGTTTAGTTTTGCCTTACTAATATAATGGGAAAAAAAAATTTTATAAAATAACTGGATTCCAACTACCTGATCTCTTGTCAGTA
Organism: Sula dactylatra; assembly: GCA_013389905.1. Classification (NCBI taxonomy): domain Eukaryota; kingdom Metazoa; phylum Chordata; class Aves; order Suliformes; family Sulidae; genus Sula; species Sula dactylatra. The sequence goes on along the minus strand of WEKW01017793.1, from coordinate 19,732 downwards.
ATGGCCCCTACGGAGCCCCCGCAACTTCCTGGAAAATGCCCTGAATCAAGAGGACACAAATCCTGGATACCTTTCCATGGTCACTGCTATTACTTTGAGGCCTCCAGGAAAAGAAGCTGGTCTCAAGCTCATCAGGAATGTGCCCGACTAGGTAAGTGTTTTGTTTTAGAAAGACTGAAGATGTAATTAAATATATAAAATAATGGGTGATATTGCTAAGCAAATCTTAAATTACTATAAAACTTCAAACAATGCTTTTTAGCTTGCTTTTCTGAGCATGCTTTTTCACAATAAAACTAAACTTTGTCAAAGACAGAGGCATCTGATATCTCAAATACCAGGTGAAATATGAATACCTCAAAAATAAGAAATTCCTACTAGTTTTATGAAAACCAGTAATTGCGTATGGAGACAAACACTTTTAGAGTCCCACTAAGGCACAGACTATGGGGTTAGCTTTCCCTTCCCCTAACAAGAGGGAATCCACACACAATGTAGACTAGGAGACTCAAACTCATAGGAAAGCTGTCTTTGTCAGTTCCAGGGCACAGTTTATTAATTGGATCTCACTGGCTGGACAACAAACGAGATGAGGAGTTGTTTAGCTTTTATGAACCAGTAAAACACACCTAGCCATGGAGCTCCTGCTCTGGAACCGCCGCCACTGCTGTCTACGAGCTGGAGAGAAGAGCTGTACGTGATCAGGGAGAGGAAAAGACATGTTAATCCACATTTCTTATTTCTCCTGACTGTTCACTGAGAATTGCTGTGATGCAGTATGCATTTCAGTGTGAGTAAGAATAGGAAACACCCTATACCTTAGCACTACACGTCCGAGAGATAGTCTTAATCATAAGAGAGAATACAAGGATTTCCAGCAGCACTTCCTTGTATGTATGAAACACTGAGCTATGACTAAGTAAACAGAAAAAGTAGCTTTGCAAAAGTATTTTACTTTACAGCTGTGTGACAAACAGAATTCCTGAAATGGTTCTGTAGAAAGATAAATCACATAATTACTGGAAAAAATAAACATTACATTCATAACCAGAATGAAAGGTTGCATTTGGATATTGGTTCATATTCTAAATTCCTACAATTTTGCCTGCCCTCTACCCATTGACCAGGCCAGGAATGTGGTCATTTCCTGATGACCCCAGCACAGCTTTGTGTACGTGTAATGCCAGGGCATATGGCAATTATAAATCAACTTCTGGACATCTCCTGGACCACACCCTCTAGCTGCTTACACATCCTATCTACCCTTGCAGTACATAGCATCAGGCACTGCCAAAAATGCTGCCCAGCCGCTGGTGGGTGACAGAGCTGTAGTGGCAACATGCATGGTGCTGACTACATCATATGTACCACTTTCAGCCTGCCTGCCTTACATTCCAGGGTGTCGTTGGACCTGTCCAAAAAGTATTACAGGAGAGCAATTTTTATCCTCTAAAATACCAAAGGCTAAACAAAAATCCATGTCTTCATGCTGATTTGCACCCATACAGCTCACAGTCATGCTCAAATATACAATACAGCAATATAATAACCGCAGAGACTAGTGAATATTACGTGCAAGAATCAGTGTCTTTTTTTATCTTTTTGCATATCTTTTATGTGTTTATTGACTTAAGCTGTAAGAAAATAAGACATTGTGATGTGTTCATTAATATTTTTTCAGCTTCTAATCTGGTATCAGTAGGAGACTATACTGAAGCAAACTTCTTGTCAGACACCATTAAGATACTCCATGGGAAATCACCAAATTTTTGGATAGGGCTAAAGGAAAATGACAGAGGTAATATCTTCAATATTTAATCATACATTATATCATACAATATGATGACATGTTATATTAAAAAGCAATTTTGTGTATATGAAAAATATACAAAGTTTATTTCAAAGCATGCTTACATATAGTTACATTTAACTACCTGTTCATGTTATAAATTTTTGTTTTCCCCATCACAACTTATTCTATCTGTTTGAACCCCTGTATTTTATGCATATATGCTTATTTTAAATATTAGGACAGTGGATATGGACAGACAAATCTGCAATGGATTTTGTCAACTGGCAAATGGGAGAACCTTCAAACAGAAAGCATAAAGAGTGTGGAGAAGTATGTGCATTGTCTGGCTACTGGAACACCAATGTCTGTTCTTTCAAAAAAGGATATATCTGTAAAAAACCAAAAAGTAAGTAATATTTCTAATACATTAAGATTAATAATGCCTGATAATATATTTTCATTGTATAACATAAAAATGTAAAACAATATAGGTTTGTGTGCAAAACCAATCATCCCTAATAGCAGGATTCAGCTGCCTAAAAACTGAGGAGCCCCACATGGCTTCCAACTGTCTCCTCAGAAAGCTGCATCTCCCATAAGTCCTGTAAAATTACCATCAGCCCAATGCAGCCATCATGAATACTTCAGACCCTATGTTTAGGCAAAAGAATGGTCAAAGATCACTCATTTTTAATAAAAAGCCAGTTTTCAGTAGAATTTTCTATTGAAATATCACACAAAATAAGTTCAAAAGCAACATTTTGTTTAATTCCAGCTGAATATATTCTCCACAATAAAATCTTGTTCTGATGAGTGCAATGAAATGCTGGAATTTGTGATTCCTTTCATTACTGTCCTCTGAGTTGATGGATTAGAGGAATATAACATACATTTTTTTCTGGCACTCTTTAACTACAGTGTGATAGAATCATGTTTAATAAAATTCTGTTACTCCCCTGATAGCAAAATTATCATCTGCAAGGAAATGTATGAGTTTGATTACCAGCTGAGATTAAATGAAAGTGGTCCCAAACATGAATATTTTGTTTGGTTAAACTTCATATTCCTGTTCATCTTTCCCTTACCTGGTAAGTTTAGGAAGTGCAGTTACCATAGGAACCAAATCCCTATGGAATGGTTGTCTCTGACAGAAGGGGTTAAACTCACAGAAGACCCTTTTCAGCTCAAGTAAAGTGCTTATGATATATTTCTAACACTCAAGACATCCATTCAGGAAATTTTTCATGTTTCAGAAAACACCTTAAAATTATTAAATATCCTGTAAACAGTTTCTTAGAAATGAACATATTTGAGCACACTTTTAGAAGCAAAAGAAATCTGCCTCTAATCTCATGTCTTGTTGGGTATCTCGACTGAGGAGGTCAGATGCTCTTGGAATGAAAGAGCAGAGCATTCTACTAGAGATTTACACATGCTTAGCTCCATCTCTCTGGAAAAGGAATTGTCATCAGCAGGTGGATTTAGGGGAAATATTCAGGAGCATCTTTATACTTTAAAATGCTTCATTTTTTTTAAAGCACTCAGAATAAACATTTTTTTTTTTCCTTCTGAAAGCTCCTGGAAACACAGAGATGTCTCCAGAAAATACAGGTAAGCATACCTTCTTTTAAGCAGAATTATAAGGAGATGCTCAAATACAACAAGAATATAATTACAAATTTTCTTGGTATTAATTTATAGAATATTTAAAAATAAAAAGTCCATAAACTTCATCTGTCTCTAGATATAGGAAATAGAGGTAATTCTGAAGTAAACTATTTTTGATCAGATTTAATCATGTTTCATTTGGTTTTGTTAGTAAAAAAAAACCCCACTTGTTGAACTGAAAATCTACACACATACTGCATTTGTCTGACCTTTAGTTGAAGAAATACCATTTATTACTGGATTCTGTAATCTCTTAAGATCAAAGGTGTTGATTCCATTTCATCTACTTACAGAAGGGAAAATGAAGAAAGTACTTTCCGCTGGCATCATTTGGCTGTTCGTTCTACTAGCCTTTTCTATTGTTGGAGTTGGAAGTATAGTTTATTTCTGCTTGAGGAAGAAAAGACAAGACCAACTACATTTTTCAACCAGAATGAGTGGACCAGAAGCAACTGTGGATATCCGAGAAAAAGACGCACATACCGACATGTAGTCTGACAAAATACGCATATGTTCCCAATAACAAAAACCAGTCTATGAATCCATGAACTCTTAACACCAGCTTTGCACTTTCCTACCCAGATATCAGTCTCCTCTCTTCACAAATATAAAGTTCATGGATTAATATAAGTACACAAAAATACATATTACCTCCAAAATTCTGTCCGAAGTGTTAGTTTCTTTTGTTTGTTTTGTTTGGGGAGTACACGTAGGTTTTTCACATAAATGGGCATGGCTGAAAAGTTGGCTGCAGAGGTGTTAGGGGGAAACTCTGACAGATATTTACTATGTGAAATTGGTTTATTTCACTCAATGTGGAGTATCTCCTTTTTGCTCATATCTTTACCTTATTCTTCCTGCTGTATTGCTTCAGTGTTACCTAGACTATGATGGCAAACACTGCTCATTTCAGATTTTCATCTTCACAGTTTATGATACTATATTTTCATTTGTTTAAAACCTATTATAATACCTGCATCTGTGAATCAAATATTATTTCCTTACCAAAAAATAGATGGAAAGATGGGAAAAAATTGAAAAGTCTCCTTTATTCCTACTTCTAGTGTGAACTTTGGGAATAATTATGCCATTTCCCACAGTCTTGCACTTCTGTATTATTCTGTAAATATCAATATTTTTTCTGCCAGGTTCAAATTAATACTAAAAATAGAACAATAGATGATCTTTCTATTGGGTTTTATTTCAGTAATGATCCTTTCAGTATGCAGAGATGGCCCTTTTTAAATCCAAGCATGTATAATAAATGGCTGTCTTATACTGCATTATAAAACTCTCCAGATTAGATAAATAAAATCACTGATGTACTTTTTGAAAATAAATTCTTCCATTTTTTTGTTGTAATTTCATTTGATAATGTACTGCCCTCCTTTCAGCTTTTCTTCAATTGTACACAATAGCAGTGTTTGCCTCAGGGGGCAGTTCATCATTCTGCGCATTTTCAGACATGCATCATCCCCCCTGAGTTATGAAAACACCTTTCTCCAAACTATGGGAGAAGCATAGCATAGCATATGAAGAAGCATATGGAGGAGCAGGGCTAGAGCAGAGGAGCTTCTGTAACGGGAAACAGATTCTATCTTTGGCCTTTCTGTGAGAACTCTAGTCTGAATTTCTTACCCTCTCCCTGTGCTTAAGGTTTCTGACTGACAAAAAGATGATGCCATAGATCTCTTTAAAGAGAAGAGAACATCTGGATTAAGTGGTACAAGTGGAATAGCTTTCTGCACCAGGACATCTATGCCTATGCCTGAGCAGCTTGAGAACACACCTGCATTACATCTATTATTTACCTTTTTTGTGGATATCCAGTAAACAATAAAGGCTCCTAAGTAAAAATGTTACTGATAGCTACTTAGAATGCAATTATCGCCTTCCTTTAGGAATACTTACTTCAGTTGTTTTTTTAAGGGCTATCTTAAAACATGGGGCACCCCTACTAACGTTTCCTCCTGAGCTTTCAATTTTTTCCCCTGCACTCCTTTGCTGCACAGACACGCATTATTCTACACCTTTGGCTAAGTCTGTAAAGAAGTTTCACTAATCACAGATATAGAAGGATGTCTAAAGATTGCATGGCTTTTCCTTTTCTGGTATGTCTGTATGACGTTGCTTAACCAAGAGACCTGGTAAAAAAAATCAAGTCAACAAAAAAACCCCTTACAGGTTATTTAAAAATTAAGTAAACCAAAAGCAAATTTTACAATTAATGTCCTTTGAACACTTTGTAAAGCCCAGAGATAAAATTCCTTGGATAAAAAGAAATTCTTTAAATTATTATAATAGATCCCACAACACCAACTTCTTTGATAAAGAAACAGTCATTGCTATTTTCAGGAGGAAGTAAGAAATAGTTGAGAGAACTTTGCACAAAACTGTGCAAATGAGAAAAACACCACCTGCTTCCCATGGAGATGACTAGAGATAAAACTGTTTCCTAGTATGCGCTATAGAAATCTGGGAATACATAGTTAGGCTTGCCTTTTGGATGACTAAATAGTGAAAGTGCTTTCCTGTTCTATACTTCCAAACAGTATAGGCTGCTGGATCCTACCATATATATGCACAGCTTAGCAAATTTGATAAATTAAAATTACCTTTCCCAAATGAAAAAAGGAAACATACAACAGAAGAGACTAAATTTTTAAAAGTTATTTTTAAGTTAACTGTAAAAATTGGGTGCTCCTAAGAGAGGTGTTTTGGCAATCAAATTCAACACTGCCTAGGACCTCCAGAGGAGGAGCCTGGCTGGTATCACCACCATGCAAGAAGCATGCAGAGCTCAATAGTCGGGCTGCTCTGCATGCCAGCTATCTGTGTTATCATATGAAAATCTTTTGATATACCTATATATTTTTATGTACAGCTATTTTGTAGTTAGACTGAACATAATGCCTGAACAAGAAATGGACAGCATCACAGGTTAGGCATAAGGTATGCTACTGATCCTCCTGCAAGGCACTGAGACACCACAAAGGGTGATCCAAAGTGCCTCTTACGGATACAGGAAAGACAGAGAGCACTGTGCTGAGAACAGCAGTGGAAGTAGGCGAGGGCAGAGCAAGCCGGTGCAGTGGTGTTCTTACCTGGGGAAAGAGCTGAGAGGAGGGCCACAGCCCTGACAGACCTGCTCACATCAGGCAGGCACTGTCGTCATTACCTGCTGCTTGCAGTGCGGAACAGCATTGCCATAGCACGGATGGGTCATTCAGTCTAGTAAGTCTTAAACAACTGAACAGCCACTGGGGCAGAGACCAATGCGTCTGAACAATCTGACTCCTCTGTATTTGTCTTTTGGACTGGATATAGATACAACCAAGAGAGTGGCCACACACCTCCTGCGTTGCTGTGACACAGGAAAGGGCTGGGTTGCACTTGGTTAAACCACACAGGGCAGAGAAGACCCCTTACCCATTTCAGTGCTTAATCCCAGTGTTTCTGCCCAAGTCAGTTGTTTGCATGTTTCTCTTTTCTCTTCAAAAAGTCTTCTATACTTAAAACCACTGTCAGTTCAGTGCTTGGGATAAGAACAATACTGCTTATTATGAACGCCTCAGTTTAAATTAGCTTCAGAGTGGAGAAGAGAAGACAACCCAGAACTGTTGTCATATATAACTATTTATACTGGTGTTCATGTGTGTATTTGTGTAGGATTTTTCCTCTCATTTTTGTAAATAAATATAGCCTGATTTTCCTCACCAGTTTCTGAAGGACACACCACCTCCTCTATTGCTAGACTGTGGTCATTTTGTGACAGGAAAATGTAATTCAGTAATGGAAATACAGAATCCTTAGTGTACTTGCAGCCAAAGGAAAGGTTTTATTTTTAAGCTGTGGCCACAGAAGAGTTGGTAGGATAAGGTGTTCAAAATACCAGAGTAAAAACACAGGGATGTATGGAATTACAACTAATTTGTTATCTCAAAATTATGAAGCTAGCCCTTTAAGAACTAGTCTTTTCAGTTTTCTGTGCTATTTTGGTTTTGCATCTGTTAGAACATTTTGTATCTGATACTACTCCTCCATAATGGACTAAACAATTGAGAGAATGAAATATTTTAGTATAGATGACAGGACTAGCATTGCTGTCCATGGTTGGTTTTATCCGAAAACTTTCCTGGCTGCGTTTACCTGAGGCCAATGCAGATGGTCATGGTCACATTAGAATGCCTTGCAAGAGACAGACCCACACTAGTGTCACAGTGAATCATGGAGACAGTAAGTGCACCCCCTGGAGACAGTACCCCCGATGATAAAACTCACACCTCTCTCTCCACCCTTCTGGTATCTGTTAAACAACAGATCCTAAAAGGAGTCATAAAACAATTCACCTTCTTGTTACTGTTCATCAATTACATATGCACTAATTTTGATTAATTAATTTATATTCTACTACCTGTTTGTTTATTAAAGCCTTTAGAAGGTATCAGGGAGCCGACTTTTCTCTTTGCTGATCTTTATAAACTGCTGTATATAACAGACCGGACCAGATCTGAGCCATGTGGTTTATACATAACCTTTATGAAATACAGCAAATTTGTAATATGCAAATTAATTTGTTACACTTACAAAAATAATTTCATAGAATCATAGAATGTCCTGAGTTGGAAGGGCCCCACAAGGATCATTGAGTCCAACTCCTGTCCCTGCACAGGACAACCCCAAAATTCACACCACGTGTCTGAGGGCATTGTTCAAATGCTTCCTGAATATAGTCAGGCTTGGCACCATGACTGCCTCCCTGGGGAGCCTGTTCCAGAGCTCCACCACCCTCTCAGTGAAGAACCTTCTTCTAATATCCAACCTATACCTCCCCTGGCACATCCTCCTGCCATTCCCCTGGGTCCTATCATTGGTCTCCAGAGAGAAGAGATCAGCGCCTGCCCCTCCTCCTCCCCTTGTGAGGAAGCTGCAGACCGCGATGAGGTCTGCCCTCAGTCTCCACTTCTCCAGGCTGAACAAACCAAGTGACTTTAGCCACTCCTCGTACGGTTTCCCCTCTAAACCCTTCACCAACTTCATGGCCCTAACTTCTGGACACTCTCTAGTAGCTTTATATCCTTAATATACTGTGGCGCCCACAACTGCTCACAGCACTCGAGGTGAGGCCTCAATAGCACAGAGTAGAGCAGGACCATCACCTCCCTCGACCAGCTGCAATGCAGTGCTTGATGCACCCCAGGACACACTTGGCCCTCTTGGCTGCCAGGGCACACTGTTGGCTCATGTTCAACTTGCCGCCAACCAGAACCCCCAGATCGATCTCCGCGGGGCTCCTCTCCAGCCTCTCGTTCCCCAGTCTGTATATACATCCAGGGTTGTTGTGCCCCAGGTATAAAATCCAGCACTTGCCCTTGTTAAACTTCATATGATTGCCCAGCTCTCTGATTTGTCTAGATCTCTCTGCAGGGCCTCTCTGCCCTTGAGAGTGTCAACAGCTCCTCCCAATTTTGTGTCATCAGCAAACTTAATTAGTATTCCTTCCAGTCCTGCATCCAAGTCATTTATAAAGAGATTAAAGAGTACTGGCTCCAAGATGGATTCCTGCGGAACCCCGCTACTGACTGGCCACCAGCCCGATGTAACCTCATTTACTACAACCCTTTGAGCCTGACCCATCAGCCAATTGCTCACCCATTGTATTACAAGTGTATCCAGCTGTGTGCTGGACATTTTGCCCAGAAGGATACTGTGAGAGACAGTATTGAAAGCTTTACTGAAATCCAAAAAAATCACATTGACTGGCTTTCCCTTGGTCAACTAGGTGGGTAACCTTGTCATAGAAGGAAATCAAATTTGTTAGGCAGGACTTTCCCCTCATGAACCCGTGCTGGCTAGGACCAATGGCTGCGTTGTCTTTCAGGTGTTTTTCAATAACTCCCAGAATAATATTTTCCATAACTTTACCAGGCACAGAAGTGAGACTGACAGGGCTGTAGTTACAGGGTCATCCCTGTTGCCCTTCTTGAAGATTGGGACATTTGCCAGCTTCCAGTCAACTGGGACCTCTCCAGATTCCCAAGAGCATTGAAAAATCATTGAGAGACATCTTGCTATGACATCATCCAGCTCTTTAAGTACCCTCAGATGAATCTCATCAGGCCCCATCAACTTATAGGAACCCAGCTGGAGCAGCAAGTCCCTCAAAAGTTCAGGGTTGATTGGGAGTTTATCATTCCCACAGTCATGGTTCTCTAGCCCAGGGCTCTGGAGGTCCCAGAGCCCATCACTGGTGTTGAAGACCAAGGCGAAGAAAGCATTAAATGTCTCTGCTTTGTCTGTGTCCCAGTTTGTGAGGTGACCATGCTCATCAAGTAATGGGCCAACGTTATTTCTGGCTTGCCTTTTGCCATTAACATATTTTAAAAAGCCGTTTTTGTTGTCTCTCACAGTACTGGCCAGCTTCAACTCCATCTGAGCTTTGGCCACACAAATTTCCTCCGTAGAGTGGCAAACAGCATCCCTATAGTCCTCCCATGTCACCTGACCTTGCTTCCACTGGCCATATACTTTATTTTTTCGCCTTATTTCTAGAAGAAGATCCCTGCTTAGCTAGCCAGCCTTCTGCCTCACCACCTTGACTTCCTACATTTTGGAATTGCCTGCTCCTGTGCTCTTAGGAGGTGGTACTTAAAAAGTGACCAGCACTGATGGACCCCAGCACCTTCAGAAGCTTGATTCCTGCTGTTCTCAGCTCCTTGCAAGTGGGTTGCAGCCTCTGTTTGAAGTGTCAGGGCCCTACCTGCACATCCTGCCTGCGCGATCTGCCACGTCCTGGCTGATGTGCCATGCCGTGTTTGCCTGTCCTGGTTGCTCATGCTCCCTAGGGGCCATTTCAGCCTTTTGACTATTTTAAACACTTTAAAGATTTAGGAAAACAGGAGTAAAGTGTACCCTGTTATACTTTAAGGGTTTTTTCACTACTTACATATTTTTAAACTTCACACTTGGACAAAGCATAAAGACTGAATCCAGGTGTTAAACTGCTTACTACAATATACTTGTAATAGTTACGTTTCTACATAAACTTAAGAAGAAGAAGACAAGTTTTGTGAAAATGGTTTCAGGCTAGGTTCAACAGTTACACAAAGAAAGATTCTGGACACATTTTCACAAATTATTTTCCTCATTTTTCATCATAATCATTTGCGATGACAACATAATCTCTTTCATACATAGACTCAGCTACCTCAGACACCTGAAGGGGATTGACTTCATCTCACATAATGTAGATATGCAAAATATAGAAATATCTAGCTAAACTACTCACCCAAGGTCCCCACTGTGGTCAGCACAAAGAAATGGGCTCATTAGGGTGCAATTATTTGATCTACTCTAGAGGCTGATGAAACCTCTAGACTCTCACTGACACAGAGAAAGCCTAAACCAATTATCTCCCAGTAACTGAGTTCTGCAGAATCCAATTCTTAACTGATATCTTACGCAACCTGGCCCAGCACACACTAATTGTTTTTTGCTGATTACCTTTAACGTCAATAGCTCCAGGCTATTTCAGAAAACAACACCAAAACCAATCCCAATAGATTTTTCTCCCTCCCCCTGCTCAAAAAGCATTACTTTTGGAAACAAAACTTCCATTAAATTCCAAACTTTCTGTTGATTTTATTTTTCATACTAATTCAGAATGGAAACTGAGCAGGCAACATTTCTTAAGAAAATGTTAAGAACATTGTCAGAAGTTCCTATGAAAGCACAAATCATTGACCCTAACTACAGAGAAACTACATCTAAAATAAACTCTCAAGGCAACCATCTGCTTTTGCACTCTCATGAACGCTTCCCAGCTCAGTGCCAGGATAGGTGAGAAATCAGTGAAGTCTGTCTCCTTATAGTCCTGATACAATCTCTGTATTTAAAGTATGCCCAATTCTGTTTCCCTGGGCAGCAGCTGATGTGTACAGTACACCAGTGGTTGTGCTGAGAAGGTTAAGTTGTGCCTCATCAGAAACGAGGGTTTTGCCGTTTCTGTCTCCATCACTAATACATATAGCTAAGGAAGTAAAAACTGAGCATAGAAGTCCTGTTCAGTCTCATACCAAGTGCTGCTGCTAAAAGTTCCCTCTCCTCTTCTGTGTAGACTGCCATAAAACAACTGTATCCACTTTGGCTACGTTCTGCTTATATTTCTCCCATTTCCTATTAACTTCATGATCTTAATGCTAAGGTAGAATAGAAGACTGGTAATTTTGATCATCATGCTGATAATGCTGTTTATTAAGAATTTTTCAATTTTTAGTTCAGGTAGATCGGGACATAATTTATTTTTAATTTCTGTTTACAGTATCATAACTTTAGTCATAGAGAAATCTTCAGTATCACTTAATCATCATTACACATTAAGATCTTGTGTATCTCAGCTACTCCAACCAACACCAACCTGATACAATGTATGAAACATTCCTGAATTATGTGGCATTATTTTCCTAACAGTTTCAAATGATGCCATGTTCCACTGGTAAAAAGTGAATAGCAATGGCTCATTACCTGAATTGGATTAATAAATCATTTTCAAATGAACTTATTTTGTATCTTGTTTACACTCCCCAACTTGGTGTCATCTGCAAACTTATTGAGGGTGCACTCAACCCCCTCCTCCAGATCACTGATAAAGATATTAAACAGAACTGTCCCCAGTACTGAGCCCTGGGGAACACCACTTGTGACTGGTCACCAACTGGATTTAACTCCACTCACCACAACTCTTTGGGCCTGGCCACCCAGCCACTTTCTTACCCAGTGATGTATAAGTTCGATTCTTGCTGTACATCTAGCACTGGCTATTCAGAGACTCCCAAATCTGTGATAACCTGGCTTGCCAACACTTGTGCGGCATCACTTTCTCAGGGCACCGTTCCCCAGAAAAAAAAGTGTCCTTCTTCTCTCCTTTTCTTTTGGATACTTGTAAAAAGTCTTTTGTGGAAGCCAGCCACTCAGTTGTAGTCCCAGGAAGATACTATCTATGTCAATCCAGCTGAACAAGGAAAGCGACAAAAGAGACCAAAATCGTAAATCTTCAGCACAATTCAGTAAATTGGAGAATCCACTTATCTTCCCTACTTATGGAAAATCAGTGCTGTTTTTGTAAACTTTGTCTCAACAATTATTTTTTTCAAATATTGTCAGAGGAACATTGGCCATTCCTTTCTCATCCTCCAGAACACGTCCAATCGAACTTTTAGCAAATAACTGCTTCCAGTTACTGGCAGTGGTGAGAACCACCAATATGTAGGTTATTTCCTCTGTCCTTAAGAAGCACTCTCTATTCTCCCCCTCATTTTCCTTCTCCATTGTGATTTTAGTATTAAGTTCCAAATCTAAATGCTAGAATGAGATCAAAGTATTACATCACCATTCTTCAATGAATGCCATATCAAGAAATTATGCCAGTAAGAGTGGAATGGTTACTACAGTTACCTAATTTAAGAATCTTTTGCAAAGTTTTATGGTTGAGAAATATTATTTGATACAAATGATACAGTTTTATGTTCATTAGTACACAAGCACAATAAAACAATATTTTTTTCCTAACTGAACATTAGTTTTCTTCAGTAGGTTTCAGCAGTTCCCAGCTGTTCCTAACTTCGTAAGTCCTCGTTCATGTGTCTGCTATATATGCAGAGGAAATTGTTCAACTTACTGATTTGATCCCTTCTTTAAGATACAGAACATGCATGGTTTACATTACTCTGAAATTTGCCTGTGTGAAGTTCTGGGTTTTTTGCAGAAACTGCAAAATGGTGAAATGCTTGTCCTATAAGATCATACACACATCAAGGTGACAAGTCCGCTGTGGCATCCCCGTATTCCGTGAGCCAGGAACTGAGGACAGGGATTCACAGAGACCAACCACAGCTGACAAGTAAGCTTTTATTTCTACCTCCTGAAACAGCATAGCAACTGAAGGCCTTGGGGAAGGGTTCTCCCCCTCCTTGGCCACTTTCTACATGTCACCCATGACTCTGGCCAGTGGGCTGAGTCATGACCATCAGTGTATCTCCTGCACAGTAAAAGAGCCCAGATTTGGTGTGTGCCTTGAAGACTGGCACAAGCTGCCCAAAGAGGCTGTGGAGTCTCTAGGCTCAGAGATACTCACAGCCCTGCTCGGTGCCAGCAGCTGGACCAGGTTCCCTTCCAACCTCAACCCTGTGACCGGGCCATCCTCCCTACTGAACAGCCACCCACGCTGGCAGTCGATATGGCGACCCAAGCCTCACAAAGTGACAGTGCCCCAAGGCGAAGGGAGACTTCCACAATCCCTTTTCTGCCCTGCACGCCTCTCCACTGCGCACAGCCGCCACACACCTCGCCCATGCGCATCCCTGGGCTGAACGACACGCAGCCCTCCGCAGTGCCGGGGAGCACAGCGCCCTGCGGCCCGGACGGGGGGTGCACAGCCCGCACCCCTCTCGCCTGTCCCTCACTCCCGCAGCCCTCCGCGCTCGCACCGCCAACACAGGCCCCGCCGCCCTACACGCCATGGGAGCTGCCGGCGTGCCCGGCCCCTGTGGAACCAGCCAGGCTCCCTGGCGCTGGGGGTCTCGCTTTCANCGAGGAGCGCCATCTTCCGCGGCAGCCGGGGGCGCCATCTAGCGAGGCAGCGGTAGGCTGCGGGCGAGCAGCGAGCCCGCGGCGGCAGCTTCTGCTTTGGCTTTGTTTGAAAGGGAGTAAACGCTGGCAGAAGCTCTAGAGCCAAAGACAAAATCTGTGGCATGACAGTTGACTTTCTCCCCTGCAGGGCAACGAGGCGCCATGTGAATTACCTCAGCTGGAGTTGTACCTCCGGAGAAAGGCAGGCTGCTCTCCCCTGTGAGGGACTGGCAACCTGGCAGGTGCAGGGTTTGCTCGAAACAAAATAGGTAAGACCCTGAGAGGCAGAACCTGGAGGCAAACGAATGAACTACAGTGGAGATGAGAGGGAAGCAATTCAGATTTCACAATTAATCTTTTTAGGTGATGAATGAGATAATGCCCTGGTCTTCTCTCTCCAGTTAGAATTGTCTCTTTTTCTGGTCTAATGTACAAATTTTTTCTTACAGTTCTTACATTTAACTTGCAAGTGAAGCAGAAGTAGTAAAATGCTGACAATTTTCTTCTGTTTCTCTTTTGTTTCTTTTTTTCTTCTTCTTGCAAGTCTGGAGGGATCATCGCTTTAATTTCCAAGTAGGTATTTGTCACCATATACACTACTAGGATCAGTTTGTACAATATTAGCAACAGAGGACATGTGGGTGATTCAGTGTTGGTTCTGGTAATCAGTTCATTATGTGCCAAATCAAAAACTGTGTGCCTCAGCGTCTCCCTCACTAATAAAGGCATAATAATGTGTGTTTATTTCACAGAAACATTCTCGAGATCAGTTAATTGCTTTTAAATCTTAAAACCGAAAAGTCTACAAAAATGCAAAGTACATTAGTCTATTATCATTAGTGACACAGAACTGACAGGAATTCTCCTGGCTCAATTTCAGAAACTTGTTTACACAACAGACTTGCCCCTCTTGGGGATATAAATATGGCCACTTATATTTCCATCTTTTTTTTCTTACTGTCAGGATGAAGATATTTCACTGCATCACTAGTCTTTCTGTAAATGTCCATTTTCTGTCTTTCAGTAAATGTCCATTTTGTTGTTTTTATGTTTTTCCAGCCTTTAGTGAGGTACATTTATTTCTTTACAGATTTTTCAAGAAGTTAAATGGAATTGAACTTACAAGCAATATGACTTTGACACATCAGAGTGCATCAATGTAATTGCTAACAGTACTTCTTTTCTCCTCTTTTTGTTGTCTTTTTAACTGTTCACTAGGATGCTATTGACTGCAACAGATTGAGAGACTTCCAATAAAGAAAGCGATAATAATGGAAGACTTCAGTTACCTGCACATAGACTTGTATTTATCATATGGGCTATTATGCAGACAGCGCATGTGCATGTTCAGATACATCACTGTTTTTTGGAATGAAAACTCACAACAGAAGGTTAATCCATCGCAAGGACACAAGGCCTTCTTCATGATATGTTGGGTGAAGGTCGCTGTAATACTGATCACATTCTCCTCAAATTTGACATACTTTAAGAAAAAATTTCAAAAAACAACCTAGAAGTTGTTCTAAAAGAATTCAAAATTGCTGTTGCTCTAGTGCATAACCTGTTCTTGAAAACAGCTTCAGTGCCAAAGGAATAGCAGGTCACAAATACCACATCAGTCTGTAAAACAGACTCTGTTTCCTGAGCACTCTAAGACAGCTAATCTAATTTTCTCCAAGGCAGACTGGTAAAACCAGTAATAAGGAAAGAATTAGGAAACACATATCATGGTTTATAGAAGAGTAAATGTGTTTTTTGTATTGGAAAATCAGGCCTAAAAACTCTACTAGAAGGACCTGATAAACCTGTGGGGAATATAGGTCATGTGCTATTCAAAAACCCCTGAGTCACCCTGGAGAAAGAGCTGATGACGATGTTTAATGATTACTTGTAATTATTCATGGTTGTCAAAATTAGAGCTTGACTGTGGACACCTGCAGAAGATTTGTCCACTGCTGAGTTATAAGATAATAAAATGGAAACTCAATTTAGGGCCATGAAAGTCAAAATAATGTATTTAGAAAAATTAACCCTAAAAACACATGTGCAGTGACAGACAGTTACCAATGATGAACGTTGTGATGGACTTACTGGACACAATGAGGTTAAATGCTCTGGGAGCTTTCAGTTACAAGACAAGGTGAGTAAGGGTAAATATTATGGAAGCCTATAAAATTGTGAGCTTTTTAATTGCCATAGGATGGCATGTTGTCAAAAATGGATTTGCCATGATTTTGGAGGATGGGTCCGTGGGGGCTATTGTCACATTTGGATGATTTTATTCCTTTGGCTCAGGAGGTTCCTACTAAACCTTTAACTCAAAGAAGGTAGGATGATGTAGCAAGGAAGAATTATTTGGATTATGCTTATTTGTACACTCCTGTCAGCATCCATTTTTAGCCTCTGTAAGAGAGAAGACAATTTATTAGATGGACTTCTGGTCTGAGCCACTGTAGCAGTGCTTGTTCTGCTATTTCTTGTTGTTATTAGTGACAAAGTTGGAAAGAAGTGAGCTTCACTCAGCTGAAGAGTAAGCTTCAAGTTCTTGAGTATCTTTAGTATGACTCTATGACATATCTTTTAAATAAACCTGTCAGATGCCTGAAATATTTCTAAAATGTACATGACTCTCCCAGCTATTGCATATGTACACTGATTGGAAATGGTGACGTTTGAGCAACAGACTGTTGTCTTCATCAGTGCTTTCACCAAAGCAGGTTGTGGTGTCATTTCAGAGACAGGAAGAGATTAAATAGCTTACACTGAGTATCTCAGAGGGCTATAAGATGTGCTTCTCTCTCTTGCATATGTTCACTGCTGTGCTTCCTTCAAAGTGTTTCTTTTACTGTCTAAAATGCTCAGCTAAGTTTCCTTTGTCTGCCACCGAGGAATTCTGACAGTTTACAGCAATTTTTAATTTTGTCTTGGAAAAGAAAATGTAGGTTTTCATAAGTCATTGCCGTGCATAGTCTACTGAAGAAAATAATGCACTCAAGTTCCATGCTTGCTTACTTAATGATTTTCCAACCAGGAGCACAGTCCTGAAATATGATCTGCTTATTTGGATGGAAGCATTCACAGAGACAGATTTTACTAAACAGAAGACACTTTCTGTAACACTAAAAGCCACAAATATACGTCATCAGGAGTGACTTCTGGCTCTGTTTACTAAGAGACTCCATGCTGGAAATACAGGACAGTCTAATTTGTCTTTCACATCTAAGGATACTTAAAATGCCTTTTGCTTAACCTATAAAGACCTAGGATAGGGCAACTGATAATGCTTTTCAGCNTATCTAAAAGCTGTCTGTATCATCAAAAACATCAATTGCTGTCTCAGCACTTCTGTTTTTTCCCCATAACTGCAGTTACAGGGCAGTGAGCAGCTGAAGAAACAATTTCCTATTCTTACCGAATAATATAAAGTGGAAANTCTGTAATTTCTCAGGCTTCACAGGAGGAAGCCAGCTGTCCTACTAAATTAACAGTCTTTTCAGAAAGAAATCAACCTCAGCTTTCTTTTAACCAATAAACCTAGAGCCCCCTGCAATAAACAATATACTCTATATCTAGCTATGTGACTACAAATGCTGTCCTGCAACTGTTGTGGAAATGAGAGATATCTAAAAGCTGTCTGTATCATCAAAAACATCAATTGCTGTCTCAGCACTTCTGTTTTTTCCCCATAACTGCAGTTACAGGGCAGTGAGCAGCTGAAGAAACAATTTCCTATTCTTACCGAATAATATAAAGTGGAAAGTCTAATATTGCGTCTAAAGGTTCTAATGGAATTGGAGAAAAC
>WEKW01017792.1:72890-171566 GCA_013389905.1 Sula dactylatra | reverse complement strand
ATTGTAAAATGGAAGCCCTGATTTAGGGCACTGCAACTCAATGCACAGATTTTGATGCTTCTGTGCTGTGGCAATATATTCCCCCTTACTTAGAGGTAAGGGGAAAAACAGGAGTAGGACAGCTATGGGATTGTATTATGAAAACAACATTTAACCTCATAACTATTAGCCCTTGAGATTTAAAAGAAAGCTATATCTGATAGACTATAGACAGGATTTTACATGTGATGCATCCATGGCTCTGAAATACACTCCTGCCCAGGCCTGACAAAAACGTAGCATTGTTGTCGGGTCTCTATATAAAGTCTGGCAAATTCCAGCTAAAGAGAAGTAGTCATCTTAGAGAGGAAGGTCTAGAAAGTTAAATGAAAGCAGACAACAATGTAGAGGAGAGGCAGGCAGTAGTATCACAGGGGTAATGGCTACAGCTTCTTATTATACATCAGAGAATCAACACCAGCTCGTAAAACTGATGCTCAAATGTATTGTAAACCAGGCTTCATTGGTCTGTTACCCACAGAAGGATTTTCTGGAAGTGTAGGTAGACACTACGATTTGCAGGTAGTGATTAAATGTAATTTAGATGTTAATGTCTGAGAAGCAGGTACTGTCTCACTGCTGCCTGCAATGCCTGGCACTAGAGGAGTCCAATCACCATGCTGCTGTTCAGGTACAACATAAAGATATAAGCGGCACTTTATTGTCAGCAAATACGCCAGCTGAACTTGAAGTAAATGCAGAGATGGAGGTGACATTTCTTAGTGGTAGCCTCAGACAGCTACCTGTGAAGCATGATGTTATTCATGAGATTGTGAAAGATCTCGTTTTACCTTTTATGAAAGCTATCACACAGCTGAACAAAGAGCCATGTCTTCAGGGTTGCCTGTTTGACACTTTTTAACCACCACATTGCATTTATGGTTTAAAATGTTCGTTTCTGTAGTAATTCTGAGTTAGAAGAACGCTCACTTCTTGGACCTGTTCCAGTTTTATTCTGCCACAGAAGAAACCTCTAACTATATAGTTCATTGGTTTGTGTCAATACCAATACAAGAACATTTATCTGAAACTTGACAGATCTCACCAGGCTGGCAAGGGCTATGTGTATTCTGGTGATAATCTGCTCAATTCAGGCATGAGTTCAGCTGGTTTACATTCCTTTATGAATAGGAGGTGCATCCTCTGGCCTGGGCCTGCACACTGGTACCTGGCTCCCAAGCTACCAGGAAAGGTTGTCTCATGTTCATTAGCCTAGTGGTTACAACTACTGCCTAAAGATAGGGCTATACAAGAAAGGGCTATACAAAAAGGCAGGTGAAGGTGTTTTCTGGGGGAGTAATCCACCTAGAAGTTGGAACTGTCCACAAAAAAGCTTTCCTTTTGTTTTCATTTTCAGCTTTCTACATTCTTGCATACACTATTAATCAAAAAAAAATTTGATGATATTTGATTTTGATATTTCAAAGTCTACACTTAGAGCACTGAGGTTTATGTGAAGTGACAGACATAGGTTAATGTCCTGCCTTCAGGGAATGACTGTAGAAAAGTCTGAAATACAGTTGGTGTATTTTTAATCAGAATCTTACAGTTTTCCAGTAAGAGGAGTGACTGCTTGCTCTTTGCATCTTATGTTCAAGGAAACAATGCAAGAAAGTTGAAATGTGTGAATTCTCTCCGTAAGAAAAATTAACTGCCATCTTTTTGCATGTCCCATTCCCTACTACCCTTATCACTGGACCAGATAGTAAATGACACACAAAGTTTAGTCCAAGACTATCATGGTTTGCGCTGTTATTAAATTCACCATTCTCCTTTTTATTCAGTATTTGTTATCTGTTCTATAGTATAGAGAAGATAGAAGATTACGATGGGCTCTCAGCATTGAAATGTACGTGGGGGTTTTGTTTGTTTTGTTTTTTAACAACTATTCTCAATTCTAGAAGCAGCAACTGAATTAGCTGTCTCTTTAAAATCATTGTCAATGATTTTAAAGTAGGAGTGGGGTGCTTGCTGGAGAGGGGAGAAAGGAAGACACTGGCATCTGCTGCCTGTTAAGTCCATTAATTGAAAAGAAAATACTGCTGGTGCCAGAATGTACAGCCCTGTTCCTAATTAAACCTAGGGAAGCAATGGGCTGGTTTTAATTGAGAACAGCATCTCCCTTAATGGTGCCAGCAGCTAAAAAATGCAAATAGATTCAAAGCACGAAGCTCATGCAAGAGAGTAGTGACTCTTTATTTGTAGGGTCAGTCATTGTGCCATACTTGGAAACCTGCATCCCAGCACAAGACCTGGACGAATAATTGGGTCCCAGTTATGGGCAGAGTCATCTATACTTTTCTAGGTCTGAGAGCTGGGTGTTTAAAATACATATTAGCAGTAGTCATTAGTATTGTGGCCTTTCAGAAACCGTTAAGAAAGAAAGTATTTCCTGGTAACTTTGGTGGCAGCAGGAAGAGCTGCCATGCCTTACTTTGCTTTATGGCAGCGTGGTTCCAATTAGCGTAGCCTTCATTCTTGAAATGCTTTCTACCCAGGTCACCCGTGAGTTCAGGCGCCTGGTGGGTGCACTGCATTTCAATCCTGGATTCCTTAATTTCCCTGTTTATCATAACAGTGTAATAAATAAATAAATAAAGCTTAATTCTGAAATGATCAGCCATTGGGAGTTTTGTGCCGAAAAAGGTCCTAAGCCACTTTTAACCTGGTTTCTTAAGGGAATGAGGCTTATATGATTGTATCATCTGTTTTCATGCTTGTCCCATTCTAAAAGCTTTTGAATCCACCAGGCAATTTCAGCCAAAAAGTACAGTGAAAATAGGTGGCCAGGCAAAGCAAAGAGACACAAATTAATTCCCCCCTTGAGGGGAGGGTTAGGGGTAAGCTCAGCTACATTATTAGACATTAATGAATCCACATGGGACGCATGCCTCCGCTGCAGGAGAAGCTCTGAGTACAGCTCCCCCTTCAGTTAGACATATGATAATCAAACCCCAAACCCTGGGAGATCAGTCTTTTTAAGTCCCACTGCTCACTTGCTTGCTTTGATAGCTCCAGGTTTGCCTGGTCCTCTCCGAAAAAATCTCTTCATTTCTCCAGAGTGGAGGGCTCGTCCTTTGCCCAGCCATCTGTTCCACCCCCCCACCCCCATGGATAAACGGCAACATTGAGGCTTATCCATCATTTCGAAGCAGCTTTTTGATCCACATTTACTGCCTTCTAACACAGATGTATTCTTTGCCTAGACAGTGAATGTATTAGATGTATCCTTCTGTGCTCCTTCTAGGGGATGTGAGCCTTTTTTTTTTTACAGAGCCTGGCTCTTTAGCTCCAACTATAGACAAAAACAAGGCACATGGCTCCAGGAGCAGCTGTTTCAGTCCATTTTATCAGCTAAAATGTCCACCATCACACCAAACTGCGGACATTTAACCAAAGCCAGGGGTTGGGACACAGAAATACTTATCTCGGCTCCATCTGTTGTCTTGCAGTTGCTGAGTTAGTTAGCGTATTGAGTAACACTTTAAAATCAGAGGTGCTTTCTGGAACTACAGATTCGATGAGAATATGAACCTTGAGTGATGGGCAGCACTTACTCTGTCTGAAGGGAAAACACTGGCCTCCCAGTCCTGCCTGGGGCAAGTGGTAGCTCATGGTGCTAACTTTTTACACCTGAATGTCTAAACCCTGCCTCTGTTCATTAAGCACTTCTCAGCCAACACCGAAGTACCTTTGAACAGGGGGGTTTTTAAATGGGACTTCACTTGCATGGTAGTAGTTTCAAAAATGAAGTTTGGAAGGGGGCTGAATTTTATCTGGCTCATCTGGAAGGTAGGAAAAAGTCAGCAGTGAATTTGCTGTCAATCTGGGATTTTTGTCTAATATTCCTACAGCTTAAAGGCTGGCCTTGTTTTGGCTTTAATCCAGATCATTTAATTGCCTGCCTCATCTGACTTGGGCTATAATGACCTGGCTACATTTTTAAGCTGCTGCTGTGAGCCAGATTGTAGATTTAGACATGGCTTATGTTTTCATGGTAGTGGTCAGAAAGACCTATTTGCATGTTGTAAGCCTTTTGTCACAGTACCTGCTGGGTTTTTCTCTTGATTGTATTGCTCAAATTGTTTCTTAAAATTTTTTCCTGTTGAAATCTAGCCTGTGATTCGAGGTGTTTTCTCACTTCAGCATCCTCAGCATGGCAAGCTTCTCTTATAAAGTTGTTCATATACAGATGGGAGCAAAATATTCAGTGAACAATAAATTGGCCAAGAAATATGATTGGGGGTTGGGGGGTATGAACATTATTTACAAACTCTGGTTACATCTGGCAAACAGTAAAAAATAATAGAAGAAATTTTTTTTCTATGTATGTGGGGCAAAGGTCTAAGATCCAGGAAATGAAATTGTTTTGGTATGAGCAAAAATGAAACTTCTACATGGATTTGGTCACTGACTTTCAAAAAACTTCTTTTTTGTAGTTCGAAGTTTGTTTTCTTTCAGTTCAGCCTATGCTCTGCCAATTAAGGACACTCTCTAAAGCCAAGACCTAAGATGCTTCAAGGTTTCTGTATTTCTCAAGGCCCAGGCTGCAATGCTCACTAACCCTTTGACTTCACCAGCTCTATCTCTTGAGATTTTGTGGTTTATGCGGTTGTGCTGTTGCAATTTGTGCTTGGGCAATGACCTCTAAGCACAGTTCCAGATCTCAAAGTAATGTCTTTGACCTTCCAGGCAGAGCCACAGATTGAACTTTATAAACTGACCCCTGTTAGTGACTCAGTAATTCTTAACTCTCCTGGGACCATGTCCTGGGAGGCTGGTACATAGTCCGAGGATTGCTGACCTGTGGCACCCTTTCTAAAGACAGTAAGGAGGCAGAATGTTTGGCATAAAGTAAGCCTTGTCTATGTGTGCCAAACCTGAACTCTCACAGAGCCTTTCAAGAGGTGCACCAGCCCTGCTTCATGCCAGCCAAGGTATGTGGGAGGCAGGCGCTTGTCTGCTGCTGGATGGGGACTCAGTAGGAGTAAGAGATGGCTACCTTCCTCAGAGGCAGGCTGCTACCAGCAGTCATTGGAAAGACAGAAACTCCAAAATCCCGCTGAACTAGAGTTTGCAGGAGTCAGGAGTGCTGCCACACACAGACACCATTTGCCTCTGTGCAAGAGCAAAGTTAAACCAGCATACTTTGTATTTTTCCTTCACAAAGTGGAAACTATCTGGCATGTGACGCTTGATGGGCTGCTGACCCCTGAGCTACTGGTTAGACACTGAACCTGAGGTCAAGAGATCTAGGGGGTTTCACAAGTTTTGCCCCTGGCCTGCTTTACCCTGTGGCTCTGTTTTCCATTCATCCTTTGTCTCAGACAGTTAAAGTATAAGCTCTCAAAGACACTACCTCTCTCACTGTGTAAGTATGTGGTACCTACCTGTTTGTGGTCTGGCTGCTGCTGTCATGCAGAGAGTGACAGTCTGGAACTGATTAATATCTTTCGTTCCCCTTGACTTTAGTGAGATTTGGCCCCATACCACGTGCCTGAGACCCCCAAGCACTGTTCTGGCTGCAGACTGTTACTCCATTTCGGGACCTTCCTGTGGTCTGTGATTCTGAGTGAAAGAACAAGCTGGGGGCTTGAATGCTCGTCCTTGAATAAAACTGCCCAAATCTTTTTTTTTTTTTTTTTTCTTTGATGTGGAGAACAGGAGTATTCTTACCAAAGTGGCTGGGAGCTTCTAATGAAATTGGTCTGTCATCAAAAATAAAATGAGAAAAAACCCACAGGTTTCCATAAAAACTAGGAGCAATTGGTTAAATAGTTAAGCAAATCAAAATTAAATTCATACCTCCAGTAAATACTGACTTTTCATTCTCATTGTTGTTCCCTAAACACACACATTTAGACAGGAGGAAAACAAGTATGGCGAGCAGTTGGTAGAGAAACTTTTCCACAGTACTGTTTCTTTATATTTAACAGAAAACTGAAAGCAGATTTCCAACTTAACAGTCAAGCTGGTTTCTAATTCATGCTTTCTCCTTCCTGTTTCTGTCCTGCTAACTTTTTTGTCTTTTGGGGGCCCTTACCTTTGCCATAGGATGACAGGAGGTAGCACAGTGCTTTGGAGAGCTTTTAACTTCTGCTGAAATAGAGTTTCGAAGATGCTATTTAAAAACATGGCCTGCATTCATCTGAGGCTGTGATTGGTGGTCTGGAAGGCAAACATGGGTAGCAGCTCTTCTGTGTTTGATAAGTTAGATCGGACAATATCATCCCTTTCAATTGCTTTCTATTTATTTCTGGCTGACCTCAAGCAGTGCTCTCTCTTAAGACAAGCCATGATGCCGAGTTGAAAATCTGCTGCCTTATAATCACTGGGTGTATTGTAATGAGACCAAGGCAGTACCTTTGTCATCTGTTCTCTTTCTTCTCTTGCCCAGGGCAGAACCACACCTCTCTGCTCCTCAGCCTCTTCCCCCTCCCTTCCCCAGTGAATACACCTGAGCCATTTGTTCAGAGATTCCCTGTCTGAAATTACTGTTAGCCCATTACCACAAATGCTGAATCTGCCAGCCCTCCAGTGTGTTTTTTAGTGGAGTCCTCTGAAAGTGAATGCTTTATTTTGGGGGCTTTGCTAGACAATAAGCTCGCTGGATTCTCCTCCAGGGGACAAGCTTGTCAATCAAATTGTCACAGACAATAATTACCCCCTGCTTTATTCACTCTGTCTGTCTTCAGAACAGTCAATTAGAGCTATTGATACAGACAAGCTATTCTCACCAAGTTAGTTTTCAGCCTAATTAAAAGGAACCTGTCAGTGCCTTTCCCATAACCCTCGGGCTTCTAATGGCTTCTCTTTGTCTACAGTGCAGGTACTGAAACTCAGCCTCAGTCTTGGAGACAGAGGGCTTAGTTAAAGTATAGTCTTTCATCTCGGCTTTTTCCTCAGTTATGGTGAGAGGGCGGGAGAAGAGGATTTTCTGGAAAAGACTGAGTCTTGTCTGCCTGGTTTTGTCCAGTGTTTTTAAAATTCATCATGTGGAAAGGGGAGAAATCCTCTGAACTTCGGACTCCTTGAAAGCCCTCTGATGGTAAATAAGTGTTAATTCTCTCTGAGCATAGAGACCTTTAAAGAGGCAAGTAAGGGCCCTCCTCAGGGAAGAAAAACAGTGCTTTTTCCTGCCAAAGTCCTTTGTTCTGCTTTTTTTCTTAAAATGACTAGAACACACAAAAAGATACGCTAAAAATCTCATCATCTTGAGGATACTGCTGATCTAAAGTGTATTCAGGAAAGTAAATACTTTGACCAGGCTTTTATTGTGGTATAAGAAAGAAAATGCCACACTCCACAATTTAAGCTTATTTCAACAAACTGTGTTCTCAGACATAAAACAAACTCACTGTCCAAACCTGGAGGGGGCAATTCTGCCATGAATGTACACCTTCTGAGATCCAGTGTATGGGATCTAGTTTCTGAAGGGACAGCAGGGAACATCTTCAGGCTTCTGCTCCTACAGGACCAAGTTGTATGTGCTATACATCTGCTGCTATAGCTGATTATTCCTTTTCTGAATTAATGGTATATTTTTTCATTTTCTTTTCTCTTCCATGTTTTTGCTGCTGTTGGATCTTCTTTTCTTCTTTTCTTCCTTCATGAACTGAAACATACAGGTAAGTGTAAAATCTTTTTTTACAAATACCCATTGTCAATATTTATTTCTTCGTCACCTCTCCCCTGATTGACTGCTATATTGCAAGTGATTTTTGAGGAGTGCGTTGCACAAAGAGAGAAATAGTAGTGAGAAAGATATGGTATGATCCCCAGTGCTCTATAAATACATGTTCCCAAACAATGAGCCATTTCACAAAAAGAAAAGAAAATCCAAAACCAAGTTTCCCATTTAACCCAGAAACAATATAAAGTGAGGCAACACAAGTCTCTTGCCAATGAAATTGCTAACCCGCTGCTTTGTGCCAACGTTGTAATGAAAAGCATTGGAAGTCAGAACTCTGTATGAAGAAACTCTTTACTCTCCTTCAGTGAGGCAGACCTCCACAAGAAGTCACAAAATAATTTCCAAGTGTAATTCAAATCTGGGAGTGGGATCTGAAATGTAAGAAAACTTACCTGTACATTTAATCAGTGTAGCTTTGCGCTCAGAACTCTTTGCACGCTTCCACGAAGTGTTTGCTGAAAAGTTTGCTCTAATATGTAAGTCTATCGTAACTCAAAATCTGTCCCAAATCCTTTCCCCCAACCCGTCTCTAATTACTGAGTACATAAAAGGGAATAAGAATTATTTAAACTCTGGAGTCTTGGAAAACTTTCCTCTTCTCCCACCTTTGGAGATGTGTGGAGAGCCAAAAGGGTCTGTGAGATCTAAAAGTGGAGCTTTCAGAGAGGCATTTGAAGCCTGGGCTATTGCACCTGAGTTCAGTAGCACAGGATACATCCTGAGCTTCTGCCATCCTCTGTGTGACCTGAGCTACATGCTTTGTCAAAGAGCTTTGTAATTGCTCTGGAGCTCCCCGGTGATGACCGCGTTGTTTCAAAGGTGTTGTGGGTATCTCCCACGCTACTGCTCTTGGCAGCACTGCAGTTTATTTTCACGGCAATTTGTAGGCAACTACTGATAATTCAGTTTTGTTCTCTACTTTGTGTTTTCTGCATCCTTCCTCTCCTAGATATCTGTGACTCCACTGATGTTACAAACGCAGAGTAGCTGTCTTTGTGCCACTACTCACTCACCAGTCATAATTTTGTCTAAGTTGGATTAAATCTTGTTTTAAATGTGTTTACTTTCAAACATTTGGTTAATACAGTACTGCAAAATGATACAACAGCCAAAACACTTAGAAATTCCCATTGTTTGAGAAGCTGTTTTGCCACGTAGGTGAACTATTAAGCAAAGGCCAATTACAAGTATAAAAGCACTCATGTAAACTGCATGTTTTAAAAGCTGTATGCGTATTACAGTCTTAAGATTTGAACTGTAACAAAATACCATCAATATTGCATGTACCACATATGGAGCATACAAATATCTGAGCTGTAGATCTGAACTGCGTCTATAAAAGCAGAGTTTGAAGTGATCCAGCTATGTAAGCTCATGTGCACACATGCATGTGTAATCTTGATACACTTGCACAAGTATGTATTGACTTTAAGTTGTGTTCCTGTGGGATGTTGCCCTTTTTGAAAGAAAAAGAATAAGAACAGCTGTACTGGAGCAGGAGAAAAATCCATGTAGTCTGATAGCCTGGGGAAGAGTAAAACAGAGCAAGCATATGTGATACTTCCTCCTAATAGTTCTCCAGCTTCCAATTATTTTCAGTTTAGTGGCGTCCTCAGCATCGGAGAAGTAGGACATTCAGAGTAAAAATTAAACTTACAAGATAAATATGGGACAGAATATGGAGTTTCAAACCTAAGGATTTAACTGCTTATGGTGACATATTACTTTTTTCCTCAAGTTCCCCATTGCTTTAAGTTCCCAGCGCTACAATCCCTGTCACCCACTGATGTTAGCTTTCTCCCAGAGGGCAAATAAATAATGTGCAGCAGTTTACAGGTTCCTTTGATGTAGCACTCTTAAAATTATTTCAGTGTAAGTGATAGTTATCAAATGAAATTGTAGTCAGTGCTGGAAAATTCAAAGCAGTTCCTCTGTTTCTGGGGAAGAGGGAAGCTTTTCCTCTTGCTCATCTCAGAGACACAAAGGGCTGTATGAGAGGTCATCGCTTCCCTTCTATGTGGTTTTTACATGTTATCTTCCAGTGTTGCCATTAATGAAAACTCTTTCTGGGTTTGTTTAGTTATACGGAACAGTTGGAATCTGTGCCTATGCCAAAGTCTTCATGATTGTGGGTGGCTTATGTAGCATTAGAAGTAAATCTCCTAGGAGTATTTACCTGCTGTCCTTTCCAGTGCACAAGAGATATTGTGAGCCCTAGTTTAATCCTCCAGTGCTAGTGACATTCTCAAGTCCATAGCCAGCGTAAATAGCTGGCCTTTACTTTCCTTGCAGAAAAAAAATAATAGGTCATCATTGTGAAATTACTTATTTCAGAAATAATTTGTTGTCCGTTAGAGAGAATGTTCACTTTGGTTACAAAATGTCATATCTGAAATGTAGCTGAAGGCAGGCAGCACGCACACATTGAAGGAGTGGAGCTGCATGTCCTCATGGTATTACTGAAAAAGTGGGGAATGAAATCACTGGGTTTGCACTCTCCTAAAGGAAGGTTCTCTCACGTGCAGCTTGCCTGTTGCGTACCAAGTCAAAATGGCAATTTGTGGGTTTATAGGGTACATTTTTTTGTTGGTTTTTTTTTTTTTTTCAAATTCTTCTTGAAAATGAAAGACCGGCCTTTCCAATACAGTAGTTGAGGGGGGGGTGTATTCTTGAAAACACTATGCTTAGTAAAGGCTTCTTCAGAGAAACAGTAAAGGTAAGCATTATTTAAGTGCAGGAAAGATCAGATCACACTATTACTAATAGTACCATTATTCTTCTTACAAAATGTGCATGTATTTATATGCACAGAAATTTGGGAAGGTAACACATTTGGAAAGAACAGAGCTCTGGTTTACTTTTGGTTAATGCTGGAATAAGAATTCGTTGCTGGGGGTTAAATGACATGTGAACTCTAAATTGGCCAGCTGTAACATGTGGAAGATTTCCAGAAATTTTGTCTGCCCTTTTTGGCAAACTGTGCCCTTGGGGTGTTGTCAGCTGTGATTGGGAGGTTTAAATACATGAAAGTCCTGTTTAGAAGGAACAGTCCCTATTTAGAAAAAACTTTTCCATAAAAAAATCAAGCCAGGTTCTCTTTTGCCTCACTAGAAATCCACTGACTCTCAGATAGTTTAATGACCTTGAAATTTTCCCTGTCCTCCTTTTCTTCAGTTCCTGAACACTCTTCAGTCTGGTGTCTTAACACACTGTATATTGAAACACATCAAACTGAAGCAAACTTTTCCCAACTCAGCAATTAGTAAGGAACTGCAGATCCTGAGATAAACAGATATCTCAAGGTGGGCGAAATCAAGTCAAATTACAGCAGGATGAAGACAGCGTGCATGAATCCTGCAGATTTGAATAAAATTTAGCATAAAAGAGAGAAAATGTATCAAGGGCATTTTCTATTTCATATATTTATTTAACTCCTCGTTTCTTTTGTTATAAGCAATTATAGCTTTCCTAATCTAGTATCTAACATCAAGTCTTAGCCTGCATTACTTACAGTGATAAAGTAACACAATGTCATCCTTCTTGGTTTAAAGCCATATCAAAGGTACTAACACATCTTTGAAGTGAAATATTAGGCTTGCTGGTTTAGACACTAAACTTTGATATACGTATGTGATTGTGTGTATGAGGGCTCACATAAATGTTAAATACTCTTGCAGAGCTACTTTACAGCCTTTCATAAGAAAATTCAAGCAGAATTTGCAGTTTACTAAACCTGAATATGTCTGAAAGCTCAGGTGAACGTTGCATATACTCTCAAGTGAATTAAGTGTATTTGGCTTCAGTTTCTGAAATTGAGGAGTGAAGAGAAAGCACACATCAATTACAGAAGACCCTGGATTTTCTTCTGGTTTATTTACTTCAAAGTGGCATACCAATTGCTGCCTTTTTTCTGTTACTTGTAGCATTCTGAAAATGTAATGTCTCAGGCTAAGGTATTCCTGCTCAAAGCTGGCTTGTGTGGGAGGGAGGACTGCCATGGTTCATCAGTTTGGGTGCAGGTCTGTGGTGGAAGGGAATTGACGTTCTGTTATGAAGACTGGAAAACAATTCTTGCAATTTCTTTTGATATATTATCATGCTGTTCAGCCAAATAATATACATGCATCATGTCCAACAGAAGATACGTTGTAATAGGTATTTGAGAAATGCAAGCATGTAATTAAATATTATACCATAACACACACTCAAGTAGGAATGCAGTCAACAACATTCCTTGGCATAAATATTTTTCTTCTTTGGAACATTAATTATACAACAGTAACGAGTTCTTAGTATGTTCTGTTTTATAGCTTTGCACTCAAAAACCAAACATTACTGAAAAAATTTACTTCGGTAAATGGAATTGCCTTATCTTTTACATGAAATTGTCTGCAAATTTATTGGCAGTTACTCCTGGTTTTCGTAGTTTCTTGTGCCATTGTTGCAAACAGATAGAGAGCTATGATTTTGATCACGATGAGATAAGAACTGGTAAACTGGCTTCATGCTGTTGTATCACCTCTGTATATTCTGTTCCCTGCTTTTATTCTGGCATTTAACTTGGCTGCAAACTGCAGAAATAAAAGAACACTCAGAAGGAAGAAGCGCAGGGGCTTGTAAAGCTTGTGATGTTACAGCGTAAAGGGAAAAAGAAACGGTATGTTGAAAAGATGCCTAAAAGGCAGAGCAGGCTTTCTGACTGAGTTTGTTTCCCTGAAGCCCCAAGCAACTCAGTGTGAGTCCAGATATGCTTCTGGTGAGTGGCCTTTGCTATGCAGGCTGTAGAGCAAGATGTTTTACTATCAAGCTTTTGTCCTTTTATCCTGTTAAAGGATGTTGTTGTTGGGAAGGAGAGAAGTTGCAAATACCTCTTCAGTCTGGGTACTTGAACATGTATCTGACAACAGTGTGGACAAACGGCCTGCGTTGCAGGATGATTTTGTTTTTTCGTATACTGTTATGTGATGATACAAGCGCTTTATTAAGTTAAAGAAGAAAATGAAAATGCTTGAGTAAAAGTTACTGCTCTGGGTCCAGTTGCCGTTTCAGAGGCTGCTACTTCAGTGACTGTGGTGTCTGCAAAAAGCAGACTTAAATCCCACTTGCTGGGAGCCTGTTGCCTTTTCAAAGCAAAGCTGCTTCGTTTCCACAAACCGCATTGTAGAAAGCTTTGAACCTAGAGAAGGTCCAAGTGGAGAAACGCTGGCAAGCTACAGGTAGCAACGTTGGTCTTTCACTGGCCCTCTCTGCCCTCGCTGTGCCGGCTTCCCCTGCCGCTTTCCTGAGGAAGTAACATCGTGCACAGCTTGGAAAGTTCAAACAGAACACATTTTTGTACTCCAGGGATCCAGCTGAAGGCAAATCTCTGTCCCATCAGGAAAGACACAGGACACCCAAATATCACAGTTCCTTCATTTATAGGTATTTACTTAGACAAGTGGGCAAGGTGAAAGTCGGATGAAGTCTCAGTGGAGTTGTGCCTGGATGATGAACAGTTTTGCAATATCTTATCACATTGTTTCACAGTTCTTAAAGATACTCTGCTGAATTAAAAATACATGCAGGTATGGTGTCACCTATTTCTTTCCTTGCCATTTTTGCCTAGACTCCAAAATGATTTTTTGTTTTAATTAATTTTTGGAGAGACTTGAGCTGCCCTTGGATCTGGAGGGACAGAAGATTTTTAAGAGAAAGGAAAATGGTAACTCTTCAGGCTTGCATCAATGAATGGGCCACAGACATTGATTTGCATTCGTGTGTCTCACAGAAATGTGCATTGTAATTTTTTCCTCATCCTGTGGGTTCTGTGGTCCTGAAGATAATTACTGATATTGGGAAGTGCCTGGCAGTACACTAGCTGAAACAAGGCATTCACATCTGGCATTGCTTAAATCTCCCACATCCCTCTAGAATGCATTTTCGCAAATCACAATTTCCCGAGCAAAACCATGGCAATCATTTGAGTTTTGTTTTGTTTTGTTTTGTTTTAAAGAGTTTAATGAACGAGATTCAGAAAAGTATTTATGGCTTTCCCTTCTGAGTATCAATGGCTGGCAGCATCATATTGAAAACAGGCTAAACCAATTCAGCTGGGTTCCCAGGCAGAATTATTACATGAAAATGTACAGTTCATTAATACCAACACATGCCCTCCTGCAATATCAGCAGATTGTCCAGTCAGGCAAGCAAAAAAGTGATCCATCTCTTTCCAGTGCAGATCAGTTCCTCCTGCTGGGGGGGAGGGGGGGTGGGGGAAGAAAGGGAAAGGAACAACAAACCAAAATCTAGAGTTTCTTACTAGATGCGTTGGGAGTTCAAATGTATGTCCAGAGACAACAAATGAGCAATGCAAGCTATCAGAATAGAGCAGTGGACTCAGCATCTTAGCCTTTTTCACCAGGATAACTCCCTTGATATCAGCTGAGATAAACTATACTAACTCGTAGAAAATCACACCCATTGCTTACAATTCTCAAAGGCTTAAATTATTCTGATACTGCATCTTTAGCCTTCTTCCCATGGAGGGTGTGTTTCTGAGCAGATGCCAAACAAGGCAGAAAATGAAGGACCATTTTGCCCTCGGTATATTATTAGAAGCGTGGAGGGCTGTCAAAAGTTCAAGAGTTGCCATGCCAAGCACTGACCCATTCTCAAAATTTGTGTACCAGTCTGATTTTACCAGTGTACACCTTTTAAATCATTTTATTTCCCAGTTCACTGTAAAACCTCTCTTTCTTTTCCTATTACAGCTATCATTATCAGCAAAATAGCAGCAAACTGCACTGCTGCAATTTTCCCAGGCTCTTATAGCAAGCAGTTGACAAGGATGTGACCTGGTTTGTCTTGCTCTGGCCCCAGATATAGTTTTCTCTCATTTTCCTGATACTACTGTGTAGTGTCTTAAGAGTATTTTCCTGCCTTGGGGTGTTGTTTTATCTTTCTAATCGAAGATAAATAAGTTATCTACTGTAGAGAGGAACTTGATTAGCAAATATAAACTGGCAGATATTTATGGTTTTTTAAGGATGGTGAAACAGATCTCACTAAGGTTCTTAGGAGCAAATGTGGCTGGTGGTGCAGCTGAGTCTTTATTACTTATTTTAGCTCGATTTTACAACATTTGGATCTATAGATAAAGACTGAAATTTATCAAAATCAGTAAAACCACCTGGTGAGTTATTTTGTTGAATTTTATTGTGTTGTTCTGTAAAGACTGATAATTCTAAGTTTCTCAGGATGAAAGAAGTAAAGATACAGAATTTCTGGATGCTGGAGAAGTCTCTTCTGTTCACGTAATGATTTACTGGGACAACTGACCAACATAAAAATTGTTGGACTTGACCTTTCCCCTTTTTATTTTCATTTTTTCAAGAGCAGCTTGACTGGTAAGAAATATGGGGGGAGGGCAGGTTAATTTTTTTTAAAGGCTTTAGGAAAGGTGGAATTTGGCAGCACTGCCAGTAGGTCCTGTTTTGCAGGGAATTTTTTGCATAGAAATGTAATCGGTTTGAATGTGGGTGCAGAAGCCTTTGCCTGAACCTATGAGACCTGTTGTTTTCCTGTGGTCTTTCACTGAACCATTAACCTTCCTGATAAGGTCAAATAGTTTCTCATGTAGGGCCAGTTCAGTTCTTCAAGGGAACTCCTGACTTAAGCCTATTACAGAAATGATCTAACCAAGTATAAGCCTCATCTGTTTCTCTTAGCAGTTATGTGCTGCAGGTTAATAACAAAGACAGCTCACAGAATATTTAGTTGGGGTTTTGTTGTAGAGGCTAAATAAAATTACCTTTCTGAAATATCTGCAACAGAATTGTATTGAATTAAAGTCACTTTTAGGAAGATTGTAACATGCCCACTGACAGCAGGAGAAAATCCCCTCTAAGGCTGTAAATCAGTATGTCCAAAAATGTCCCCAAAAATGTAAAGCAGAAAGAGTGTGTTACAGAATCAGATCCTAATGGCAAATAGTGTGAGACATCCTGCATTGTTTGTAGAGTAAGGTTGCTGCTGGGAATTAGCCATAGCTGTTAACGTTGAGTACGAAGCCACAGTTTAATTTCAGATTACTTCATCTGCTTTGGCATTCAAAATACTAACCTGATGCATCAGTACTCCAAAGTATTTATTGCCATTAGTAGGGAACAGAAACTGATAATCAGTTCCATGTATAGTAAGGAAATTCAGGTTTCTAATCAGAGGTTTCAGCTAACGGGTTCAAAAGTTACTTAGGCAGGAATACATTGTACTTGAGAGCAGGCGTCTCACTTGAGGGTTTCTTCAGCCATAGCTAAAGAGCTAACCCTCAGGCTTAGCTTTTCACAATTCCCCTGCCCACTCCTAAACTGCTGTCAGGCTCAGTGTTCCCTGTGCATCCTGCTCTAAAAAGCCAGTAAGGAAATGTTTTGAGTGGAGCAAATGTTGTGAGACCACACAAATTAACGTTGCTGCTCAGAGTTTCCGAGTAAACTGTCTTAATCTGTTGCTAACAAAACCCTTCTTACCAGGCCCAGGGGAATCCCTGGATGTTCTCCATCAAAATATGTAAACTTCAGCAATTGGTGCCGTTCTGCAAGTGAGAAGACTAGAATCAGCAATTTATTTATACATCAAAATGCTGTTAATTTGTCACAGACTCTAACCTAGGCCTTGGTCAATCAGATGTTGTTTGACCCCTCTGGCCACTAGCCAGTGTTTCGATGGCATGCATGTTTTCAGTGTAGTGGAGTCTGACCTGCAGTCCCACACTGATGAGGACACCCCAGTGTAGCTGTGTGGGATTGCGAGCCTCTGTTTGCAGCACTTCCATTTACTCTGAGCAGTTGCCGTGGCCGTGGGATGTACCTTTGTGTGCAGGAAGGGTCTTTTGGGGCTTTATCCCTTGGATTCCTTATTTGCTCATGGGGCCAAAAAGATTAACAAACTGGGGTTTGAAAATACCACAGCACTTCAGCTGTGCTCATCCTCAGTGAGTTGGCAACCTTGTTTTTAAGAATGTATACTTGGACAGGACAAAGTGTGTGGAATTGCTTCTGGTTCCTTGATTTTTTTTTTTTTTTTAATAAATCATATTGGCTTGACAGCCTTATCTCAGCAACCATTCCTGAGATGGGCTTTTTGCCAGTTTTACAGCCTTGTCAACTGCATCAATCACACAGCTCGTCTCAGGTCACAGCAGTCAGCGACTCAGCCAGCCTTAAAGTCAAGAACTTTCCCCAATAAGCACATCCACCTTTTCATAAGAACAGATGGCAGGACTAATCCAGCATTCGTTCATAGCAGTGAATGTGCTGTGTCACCTTAGCAGGCTTTGTGTGGCCCTGGCATCTGCCTCAGTTTACTGTCTTCTACCACTGCTGCAGCCTGATTAGAGTTGCCGACGTCCCTGGCGGGCCCATTCCAGCCTGCAAGAGAAATAAGCTCACGGGTAGGCAGTGGTGCTTATGAGAGGAAAACAGAAGATGACAAGTAGGAACTCGCTGTATCTCTTCATTTGCATGAGTATTGGAGGTATGGTACCAATTAATGAGTGATTTTCATCAAGCAGATTCTCAAGCTTTTTCTCTGTTTTCCCTGTGACATGTAACTAAAGCCAAACAGGGCATTAGAGGCAATGGATAAAAGCAGCATGGTACTCTGGTGGGAGGGAAAATGGTGTATTGATCCGCTTTTAAACTGCACAACAGAGTAAGGTTTCAGTGCTAATAATATTAGTAATAGCATATGGTAGCAGCTGTCTGTAAGGAAGCAAAATATACAGTGTGAAGGGCCCCATTAGCTGTAGCTTTAGGTGGTTTTAGAGGCATAGCTCAAAACTGTTCTGATTATAGTGCACTCAATGCACCTGCTGATCCTGGAAACTAAACTGTCTTGGGCTTGTCCAGTACAGGGATGAGAGACCGCCTGGCAATCTCAGATATTGCAGGCAAAAAGCAAGGAGCCCAGAGCTGTAGCATGTTAAACAGTAGAAATCAAATGAACTCAAATAATTAATTCACTCGTCACCACTGCTGAGCTGCAAGTTGTGCAAAAGAAGATATCTCAAAGTTCTTTGTCCTGTTTCTTCGAGTGTTTTTTTAATAACTTTCCATTTGTCAGATGGTACTTATATTACTACCTAAAAAAGAGGATTGCATTTGCTCCATAATCATAACTTTCTGTGTGTTATTCCTAGTGTTACACCAAGACTAACAGTAACAACCATAGTCTAGACAAGAGGTGGTCCAGGTGGTTGAGTGCACTGGGAGAATCTCTGCAGAACCAACCTTCAGTGCAAACCAACGGGAAAATAGATCAGAGGCAGGAGGAGAAATAAAGAGCTGGAGAGCCTGAGGGAGTGTGCTTTGCATGTAGCAGGTCAGTAAAGGGTTGGGGAATATCAGGTCTTCTGACTCTAGCTTGAACCATTAGAGCCTGCTGTTGTAGCTTCTGACTGGCTGTTAGGACTTTAATCATGCATCTTCATTTCAAGTTCAGCAGGCAGATAGCTGGCTTTCTTACAGCATTCAAAGCAGAGGAGACTGCTGGAACATGCAGTTATTTGCTTCAGGTGACAGACATGCCTGGGTCCTGCAGGACAGTAGTATTTGAAAACTGGCAACCACAGATCTGTTCGTGTTATGTAGAGGCATCTGCCTGGGGTGATGATACCAGGAAAAACTGTGTGAGAGTTTGGAACGGTGCCTGTCCTCTCTGCCAACCCGTCTCTCCGTGATGCTGCTGACGTGGCATCTTGTGACTGTTCCAAACAGGAACACTAAGTGGTGGTCCTGAAACTTGACTACATGAAATGGTGGAGGCAGATGTGTGAGGCAGATGTGTCCTTCGGTCTTCTCTCTAATGGTTAAAAACATTTAGGCTAGGATTGCTGAATTTTTACCCACATCTGGTTTGGCAGAAGTTCAGCACAGTCCCTAGTTCTTTTTGGCCAGTGACACTTTTGCGGCTGGTTTCTGAGACAGCTTTTCTTTTTACACTACTTTTCTCTCCAAAATACAAGTGGTGTGAAATATGGAACATGCTGCAGGAGCACAGGGGATGCTATATATGAGGGACACTACTGAATTTCCAGTAACCTTGCAGTCTGGTTTGAGACCTCAGTACACCTTTAGATAAGATCTGATCCAGTGATGGGAACTAGTCTAGTTTTTCCCAAATGTTTCTTGTATCTTTACTAGCTAAACCATCTAACCTGTTTCTTGTATGAGTTTTTTAAGTTATCAGAGTGCTGCAGCTGCCCTTTTGCTTTTCTGTTTCTATATCCCCAAATATACTGGTCTTTGAAACTACCTCAGTGGTTAAAAATCTAAAATCTAACAAGAGCTAACTTTTTTGAAGTAGTGCAAGCCCAAGTACGTTCCCTCTCCTTCCTCTTCTACTCCCGCTCTCCCTCTTTTACTATGCTTTGCCCATTGTTTAGTCCTTTCCTTTTTGATTGTCAGGTGGTAAATTCACCATGAAGAGTGTCTGGGATGTACAGAATACGTCCCTCTTCGCATGGTAGGAATCTCTGTCAGGGAGGGAGAGGCAATGGATCGGCCTCCCCTTCACCCTCTTCCAGCATCCTTCAGACAGCTGTCGGTCAGGGTAAGCACTGTGGCAGAAGGGACGGTAATTATGCACACTTAAACTACAGTACCTTTCTCCTGTAGAAGTTGGAGTCCTTGATGTACTTAGGGAAGTTATGTGTATTCTGCCAGGACCCCAGGCAAAATATTTATACCTTTCTTCTTGTTACAACAGTATAGTCTGCTTTCCCCTGTTCTGTGTATCCTGCTCCTGCCCTGGTGTTGGATCCTTAGGTGAATGCAGGTAGGGGAAGCGATCACTGAATGGAAGGACAGTGATGCATGGCAGATACAGTACAGTCTTTTCAGACCTGTGCTGACAAGTTCTGAATAAATTCCTCTTGTTACTAACATTTTCTGAAAATGAGAAGAATAATACAGGGAAACGTGCATGTGGTTTGGATTGTAAATGATTTGGCTATAACTCTAGGTCCTTAAAACGGTCTGTTACAAGATTAAAGAGCTACCAGAGGTTTATGAAGTCTTGCTTGATGCATTGCCACTTTGAAATGTTGCATGCCATCTCATAAAATACTTTCTTGGTGGCTATAGCCATGAAGTAGGCCCATGCAAAGACTCTGAGATCATACATTTTTAATACACTTGTGCTTTCCCAAGTGTCATTTATTTGGGACACTGTGTAAAACATTTCAATTTATCTTAATTTCACCTGATTTTATTGGATTGTGAAGAGCTGTTAGTTCCTCATTTAGACTGCCACAAAGCATTTAAACTCATTAATTGACAATTATCTAACAAGCACCAGGAATAGATCTCTTGCTGGGCTGAAGCCTGAAAAGCCTATTTGAACCCTTACAAATGTTAGCACATTTAATGAGCTGACAATGAATTTGAGTTTCTGCATGTTCAGTGGGAACTCTTCCTAACTGATGGCCAATTGCATTTTTCCCCCCAATCCGGGAGAGGTAGTGAGGTTGGGACAGTGTTTAGAGTAGTCCACGGAGAGCCTCTCTTTAGAAGCTGTTCCTTCTTTCTCCATCACGAGGCTGGACTGAAGAGTGCTTCCCATTTCAAAGGGTTAGCATCTGAAATACATTATTTAGAGTTCCTGTAATTTTATTTATGGGGAAATTGGAGGTTTAAACACCAAATATTACATTTCAGCATCAACTTTAATCCATTCTCTGGCCTAAAACCCCCCAAAAGTCATTGCTGCCAGGGTGGGGAACTGGAAGTATGATTATCATTAGCGCTGGACAAGGCAGCACAGCAGTCTGATTCAGTGCTTGCCCAGACTTTCTCATATGGAAAGTAAGCTTGATGTCTTGACAGCAGCCCTTGCTTTGCCATAACTAAATCCCATGGCTCATTTACTTGCCTTTGGTACTTCCGTGATACAGATTCTCATGGTTTTATGTTTTTAGTTTGTCACTATGTGTGTCTGAACATTGAGTACTAATTGTATCACGCAGCTGCTGAAGATTGGCCAGCAGTGTAACATGTCAAAGATACAGAGCTCAACCTGAAGGCAAAATTGGTTGAGGTCGTTTATTTTAAAGGAGCTTTTTCTAACTTTCCAAATTCAAGTTCTGAGTCCTGGGTGGAAGCTGGAGTCAATACAAAGGTTAACCTAAGAACTGATAACAAAGCTACACTAGAAGTGCTTTTTCAGGGAAATAACCATCATACTGACAAAGTGCTCTTGCTGTGGAATCAGCTGTACTGGCAAAGCTGTTCTTTGTACTGTTTTAGTAACACTTCTCCCTGGAGTGTGCACACATGAAATGAGCTTTCCAATCAAAAGCATGTGCTGCCAGTATAAACATGTCTACACAGAGGGGCTTCTGCTGGCACAGTACTGTCCTGTAAAGACCCACCTCTTCTCACACTTCACAGAGGGCTGTGCAGGCGAAGCCTATGGTATATACATGGCCTTATTTTAGCCGAGCTTGTTTATTCATCCACTTTTGTAAAAGTCCTTGTGATGTTGAGCATAGTGTGGCACAGTGCTGTTCATGAACCCCAGCCTCTCAGCATCAGTCTGTCTATTAATCCTTGCTAAACCTATTAAACCCTGCCTCTTAATACACTTTCCACCTGCTTCATTCCGCAGTACATGTTGTAAGGGACAATGTGAGAGTATATAGCTCGGTAGGTGAAATTTTCACAAGTGTCTGAGTGAACTTAGTGACTTAGGCTCTTGAGAGCCTTACTCTGTGTAGCTCTTAGCCTCGTTCGAGGTCTCCAGTCCTGTATTTATATTGACTAATCACTTGCATGGGTAGATAGTCCTCATTACATTGTTTGCAGACAGAGTGAGCCAAATCATTGCTGATATGAGTCAACATCACCCCATCAATTTCAGTGAAACAAGCTCATTTACACCTCAGTGAGGATTTGCTGCTTTATGACTGGGCTCATGAGGGAAAACATTTGTACGGAGCATTTGAACCCCTAAACTCTGTTCAGAGAATCTGCCGCGCTGCCACATTTTAGAAACTGCAGCCTCAGATGGCTTCCCCTCTTGTAGCATAGGTATATGTCATCTAATAAGTGTAGTACAAAATATGCCTAATTACAAACACCAGTCTGATTTCATGTGTGTTTGAGGAAGTCATAACACTGTAATTTGTTATTGGGAGTTACTTGCTTTTCATTCAGCCCAGAAATGGGGGACAGAATCGCTGTTATTGCATGTTCTGATAGTGAGCGTGCAGGCTAACATACAGGTTCCCTCTTCCACCTCACAAAATAAATTTTCCCAATTCTTTCAAAGCATTTATGGATCTTTCCACTTTTTGTCAGTCCTGTTCTGCGTGCAAGAAATCTTATAAATGGCTTTATTTTCAGAAGGATATCCTTTTGCTCGTATCTGTCCTGAGTACAAAGAAGTCTTAAGACTTAAGCATTGGGCCTATGAGAAAATCCAGTGCATTTCCAGCAGGATTTCTTCTGTGCATCAAACAGCATTGTTAGTCCATCCGGAGAAAGCTGTACTATTCCATGCCAATACAGAGTCGTTCTCTCTGATCTGAGTATTACATTTTTCATTTGTGTAGAGAAATATGCTGTGGTGGGGTTTCTGCAAATGTCATGTCTTGCCAATGTCATGGGAAGTTTGTCGAAACCATAGTGCTGAGAAAGTAGAGAAATCCAATCTGGGATTTACCTAGGACTTGTCAGAGTCGCTGGTGCTTTGTATCAGTGTCAGGCAGGCGGTCGGGCAGCAGGAGGGAGGGAGAGGAATGGCTCAGTTTCTCCTTCTACTTGGATTGACTTGTAAATACTGAGGTTAGGTTTTGACCATTATTTCCGCCCCACTGTGCTCCGCAACTTTGGAATGGATCCTGCAATTTATAATTAGAAAAGCTACTACTATCTTTAATTCCATGCCAGATTCACCTCAAGGCTACTGTCACTTACCAGGGCATGAAATCAGAGGTCTGACTGACTTCATGTGAGGGAGGGAAGATCAGAGGTGGTGGTCAGATGCTGGCTGAAGCTGGCTTTCCAGCTTTCAGAATTAAGTGGATCTGCCATCCGTGTAACAACTCCAAGGACTTTCATGCCTCAGAGAAAGGCCCTTTCCTTCACAGATTTCTAATGCTTCAAGAAATAAGGCTTTTTCACATAGTGGAGCTTTTGCCCTTGAAGGGTCTGCTGCCTTTGTGCTCAAGCCTTCCCAGCCTCCCTCCGTTGAAACTGAAATGATCCTGATCGGAGGGGAAATCTCCAAAAACAGGACTGGGACTTTCATTCCCTGGTCTCCCCGTGATCTGCCATGTCTTTAAGCAAGTCACTTTACTTCCTGAAGTTGCTGTTTTCCTTCCCATCCTCTTCCTGCTTTATCTCTTTAGGAACCGAAGACTGAAAGTTATCTCTTTGGCTGTAGGTGCAGGCAGTCATACACTAAATATTTAGTAGAGAAGAGTCTGTAAAACACCTGCCTCAGATGTACACGTATCTGTGGGCTGCCAAATGCTTTCTGGTTCCCTGAGGAACAAAACCCAAAACTGTGGGCATCAACAGTGTTTTAGGTCCTTGAACAAGCAGAGGTTTGTCCAGTGAAACCCTTGGTCACTGAAAAAGGGGACTGTGCCCCCTGCTACAGAGGAGGACAGAACAAAGGAAAAAGCCTGGTCTCAGCCATGGAGGAGGCTTTGTCCCTGCCTCCATCAGGGCCCAGTGGGGTGGATATTATATATTCCGTTTGTGGCAGGGTTTGTGTCTGTCTTGGTGCTGTCCTACTACAAATAAATATTAATAGGTGTAGATAAAGGTAATTCAGGGTTTTTTTTCATGCTGAACTTGTATCTGCCTCTCAGAGGTGCTGAGCTCAAACAGCAGCTCTCAGTAACTCCATGTGCTCAGTGCTTTTAAAAATTCTCAGGCCCTCAATGTTCTCCAACTGGCACAGGGCAGGGGTGGGGGCGAGGAGCAAAATAAGTGAATAATTCTCAAGAAAATGTGCTTTTTCATCTTCCTTACCTGATCCTCACCCTTCTGTACAGCTTGAAGGGAGGGAATAAAGGCATTGAATTGAATTTTGCAGATGATCAAAGGCACTGACAATTTTAATGTGGCGGTTTAGTAAGCAGCGAGAGGCTGTCCCAAGGCAGCCGGACACACTGATGGCTCAGTATGAAATGCAGGGGAGATCTTTTAAATAAATAATATGTGAAAAGAGCTCCACTAGCTCAGTTTTTATTCAGCAGGGTGACGGATGTGAAGGAGCCGGGTGGGGGGGGGTGTGGGTGTGCATTTCCAAGCGGTGATGAAAATACGCTCATTCAAATGTGAAGAATTTTTAATTGGAGGAGAAGGAGACTGAGGGCAGGCGGGACTGGAACAGGGGAGAGAGCAAGGAGGGGGCAGAGCAAGGGAGCAATGGAATGACAATTCTTAAAGATGCATTAAACTGCAGGGAGCCTAAAGTAGGCTTAGAGATGAGGCTAAGTAACTGGGACAAAGTCTGCTCTGAATCCACAGATGGGCCTTGGCTTTCACTATTATCTGCCTGAACTCACAAAGGGGAGGAGAGGGAGGGAAGAGCGTGAGGGTAAGGTGCTTCCTCGCCTCCCTCTCCCTTGCATTTGCATCGAGAGAAAAAGTATTGTTCACTTCCACTTGCACAGAGACCGGCAGGAGGGACAGAGGGTGAGAGAAAGCAGCAGCTCCCGGTAGCTCAGGGGATCAGGCAGCCCTGGATTCTTCCATCCTGCTTCTGCCAGGCAGGGTGTTAATGTGGCGTGAAAGCAGTTTAAAGCCCTGGGCCTCTCTCTCAGTCAGCAGGGTGTCCCATGCAGGCCAAAGTCCCCAGTGGGTGGCTGTCAGTGGCAGTTCGGTCAGTTAGGCAGAAATTTATTAGTATTATATTTTCCCCCATTTTTTTGTTAGAGCAGCGGGGAGAAAGTGACAGCTGTATTAGCGGCTGAAATGCCTCCAAAGGGATCAGAAGACATCTGCAGAGAGGGCTTCTGACAAAAACCCCTTTCAGTATGCCTTAGCAGCAACTTCCAAAGATACCATGGAAAAGAAAAGAAGGGAAGGTTTACTGCTTCTGGGGGGCTCAGGCTCCTGCCTTTTTATTTCTCTGTTTATTTCTCCATTTCTTTATTCCGTTCCAGCCTTTCACAACACAGGCATCCTTCCTGTTAGCGCCCCGGCGCCTGAGAGCAGAATAACCACTCCGCTCCTTCCACTGGATTGCTCGTCTCTTGCTCTTTGTCTGATTTCCAAATAACAAAAAGTGGAGGCTTTGAGGAAAAAGGTTGTCTCAGAGTCACGTCTGAAGGCAAGTCCTCCTGCAAGGCAATGCTAAGTCCCTCTGGTGCTGTCAGGCCTGCCAGAAATATTTTAAGCAGTCAAAATGGCTTTGTACTTTTTAATCTCTCTGTCCCTAACCATCCTTCCCCCTCTCGCATCTCACCATGTTCAGCTGTGGAGCTTGGGAGAGAAAAAAAAAAAAAAAAAAAAAAAAAAGGAAAAAAACAGCAATTGCTTTCATCATTAACCCATTCAGCTGCAAATCCCCCTCCCCAAAGAAAATTCACACACAGATTTGCATATGCAATCAACTGTATTCTTTATTTCTATAGGGCCTTTCTTATTAACCATCTCTCTCAAAGGAACTCTTCGGGGAGATAAAATTGGTTAGAGATTAAATACAAGAAGTCAACCTTCCATGTTAGAATATTGTATTTTTTTGTGAGGGAGGCAGCATTAGCTAGCCTTATCGTTACCACTGGTCGTTTTCACATCTGCTGCCCCATTGAGATGGGGCATTTAACACAGCAGATCGGGTTCTGTGCCAAGTAGCTGTGGGCAGCCTCCCTGTGTTACTGATTTTAATCCTTCATTACCTTAACAGGTTTTACTGTCTAGGATTCTGATTTTTTTATTTTCAGATTTTGAAGCAATGTAGAGACTAAAATGCAATGCTGGGGGGGTTTATTCATGTTTCAGCAGCTTTCATTCGTACCTGCCCAAGTTCTGTTTAATTCACCTTTCATGCGAGCAGACAGAGAGCTGCGGCTGGACGAGCAGTACCTGCTGGGGGTCAGGAAGCTGCCA
This sequence comes from Sula dactylatra, assembly GCA_013389905.1. Taxonomy (NCBI): domain Eukaryota; kingdom Metazoa; phylum Chordata; class Aves; order Suliformes; family Sulidae; genus Sula; species Sula dactylatra. The sequence goes on along the minus strand of WEKW01017792.1, from coordinate 145,733 downwards.
CAGGTACTTGGGGCTGCCAGGCTTGGCAGCTCTCCTGACACTTGCATCCCCCCAGCTTTGGCTAGAGAGCTTGTTACAGTGATTGCCTGCAGCAGAAATGTGACTTTTGGGTTGGTTTTCTTTTTCCACTGAAAAATAATACAAAACCCTTTGGAGAATTAAGATCCTAAATGGAAGGGATAGTATTTGAAATAAAAGACTGACGATTAATGTGACACTTTCTTATGTATATAGAAGATATAGATAAAATACATAAAGGAAGGAGTAACATCATATATATATCACTTTTCTTTCTGATTGCAAATATGCAATTGCTGAGCCTCAAAAGAAATGCAGCAAAAGAGCATTTTCATGTTCATTAATCTTGTACATCGTTGTTCTGGGTATGCTTCTTGATTTTCTGAGATCCTGTTTTAAATCTGTGATTGTTAAACTCAGAATTTGAAAGTGTAAGTGAAAATCTGTAATATAGGAATTCACAGCTGGAGGCTCATGTGTCAGTTACAGTTGGACCGACGCTGCGTGCTTTACTGAGTACAAGCACAAAAGACCACTTTTCCCATAAAGAGTCGGGAAAGTGGAAGAAATTACTTTTCAGATTCTATCATCTGTAAGCAGTAGTACCAAATACTGTAATTTAGTAAAAAAACCAAGCAGGTAATTTTGAGTAGTCTCATTTACTGTAAGAAAGATCAGAAATTCCAAAGTGCTTGCTAGGGGGTTACTGAGAAAGATCAGTATGGTTAAATAATTTCTTATTCAAACTCCAAAACAAAACTCAAATGGATGTTATTTTGTGCATAATCTGTATCCAGAGGCATCTCATTCCTTCGTGATAGTTTGTTTTCTGTTAACTGTGATGACAAGAAGTTTTGCACTAGCATTTGTTCACTCTTATTTATAAATGGGAGAATAAATCCGCATTATAGTAACAGCAGTGCTCCCCAAGGCAAATTGTTCACACTCCAGAAGGTGCTGGAGTTTTATTGTGAATACCGCATGCCTGTTTCTGTGGACTTCAGTTATGGTTTAATAACTGAAAACGCATAAGACCACAGAAGTTTTTGGAAAATTTACAAATCCAAGGTTAAGAAACGTTAAAGTTGGATGAAAAGACATTGAGAGCTGGTCTACTTGGCATTTGCCCAGTTGCCTTTTAATAACACATACACTCACCTGAGAAGGTCTTTGTAATCCCTGTCTAAGAATAAACTGACACTACAGGTGGAGTCAGTGAGGGTGGTGTCACCACCTCATTTCCAGTGTTTACAGTGAAACTTAAATAGTTCACGGTTTCAAGTTACTTAATGAAAGTATCAGGCTGGAAATGTAGCTTTTAGATAAAAGCAGATACCTGCCTATATCAGACTTTGAAGAAAGTTGAAACCTCGCTTGTTTTAAATATTTTTAAAAGGCATTGTTTGCATTTTAATGGAGAAAGTTATGAAAAACCTAATTGAATTGAAATAGTACAGTGAAAATTGAATCAGGAGGGATATATAGATAGTGCAGCTATTCCCTGGCTTGTCTTAATGTGTCGATGCTTCGGATACCTTTAAAGTCCCTCACTAGCCCTTCTCACAGAGGCTTCTGGGTTTTGTGTTGATCTTTGGCTAATCAGCATCTTGCTCCTACACTGTACCGGTTGCTTTTGTGTTGCCCTGAGCTTGTGATGCTGTTTGTGATGGCTTCTGAGGTTCCTGAACGTGCTCAGAAGCAGCGGTAAGGGGGACAGCACTTGTCCAGGGTCGAGCGATTTGAGGAAACAGCTAATGTCTGAAGGATGTTTGTTGGGGTACTAAAACTGGAGCTGCACCCAGGGAACTGAAAGCTTAGCAACCTGTGTGTCAGCAGAATCTTTGTTACGAAGTGTAAATTCCTGGGAACAAAAATAATGAGTATTCTGTTTCCACTGTTTTCTCTCCCAGCAATTGAACAACCCATGCCTAAGGGTCAGAACCACAAGAATGGTGTCCCTGCCCTGGTTTTCTCTTTGCAGTCCTCAAATGCAAGGAGCCCTGGCCCAGAAATTCAAACCAAATACAGAGAATATGACTGCAAGGAAGAATCTTTGGTTTTGTAAATAGGAGAATAAAGAGAGGACATCCAGAGAGTCGCACTGCACACGTGCAACCTCACTCCTGGACGATTTGTTGCTCATTAAAAAGACAGTGATCAAGAATTGCTCCATTTTGTAACAAATGTGGAAATTGCATGCAACTCCCTTGCCACCTGCCATTCTCACAACTGCCACTCTTTTTCAGAGATCAAGGAGTGAACAAATAAAGACCACAAACCACCTTCCCTTGATGAGACGTGATCTCTAACATTGCAGCATCAGTCGTAACAGTGATAATGTTATGGCTGTAATGATCAAAAGATTTAAGAGAAGAAAAGATTGTAGGGGTAGTTAGTGTGTTTTGTTGGAAAAAACAACTATCGCTAACTAGTATAGCCAGAAAAAATGGACAGGCTTTCATCTGCTCAAGTAAAGCTGGGGAGACACTACTGTGCTGGTGTTGTCTTTGCTGTACCTGTTCCCGCATGAAGAGAGGAGTACAGATTTTGCAGCTGTCAATCAGGGACTTCTTATGAGTCCCTCAAAAATCTCTGCCTTAAAACTCACTTGAAAACACACACACAAGATGCTGTGTACTTGCGTGTATTCTCCCTAGGGTGTGATAAGCAGCCCTGTGGCTGGTTCTGCTCCAGGAAGGATATCAAACGAGGAGAGGGGGGCAAAATCAAGAAAAGTCATATGCATATGAACTAACTTCACACTAGTAAAACCTGAACGTCACTATTTTAGTACCTTTTCTTTGGTAATACATACCATTTCTTAAAATTAGGAAACACAAGCTTCACCCTTGTTTTAATACCATCCAAGAGAGATAATCATTGTGATTGTTGAAAAGGGGTGGGAAGGGGGAGAAATAGGGAATTGCCATGAGGATTGCTATAAATAGAACTTTGCTATAGCAGTGCTTTTAGTGGAGAGTGTTCTTGCAGACAGGCTTGTAACGAAGAGGGAGCAGATTTATTGTGCAGGACTGTCAGCCTTTCTCTGAAAGATTTGTTGATGCTGTGCCAGTATGTTCAGTTTAATTCTCTTGTGCTTCTGCCTAAGAATCCCCCCTCCATGCTTTTTGCCTGAGATTTTCTGTATCCACAAATCGTTCTTTCCATTGCAGTACAAGGAACAGAACTGTTTATTTGAGAAGGATTCTGCAGTTTAATTTTGGAGAATGGTTCACCTACCTCACAGGGATGCTTTCTTGCTTTGAACTGTTGAAGCTGATCAGAACCAGTCTTGGCATACTCCATGCTACCATGTGCTTTGTGGAAGTGGAGATGGAGGAACCTTTTTTCGATAGTCTGAACAGGGACAAAGAAACAGATAAAGTATTCTTTTTCTTTGAGGAAAAAAAAGAGGAGTTTTGATCTAGTTGTTTAGTATACCTAAGGCCGAAACAATAACGAATCCTGCATTATTGTCTGTAATTTCAGACTATCATGTGAGAGCTTTCTTTTCCTTCTCCTTCCCCCACAAACAATCATTTCTAATTTCTATGGACGTGTTCTTTCACTGGGAGGCAGGCAGGCCCTTCTCCTTGCTGCCAGAGTCAGCAGAAAGGTTCAGCCGAGTCAGCCTCGGTTGGCTTTGGGCACTCATTCAAAAGCAGGTATCAAACAGAAGCAGAAGATTTAATTTTATTTTATTGTTTTTGGTTTTTCCTAAATTGTATCTGTATCAGTCCCTGAACCTTTATGAATTTAATAAGCATATCTTAATGTCTTTTGTCAGAAAGATCTCAAGACTAGACATACCCGTGCTGCTGTTTCTTTCTTTTCTCCAGCTGAAAGAGGAGGCTGAAAGTCCGCACTAGACATTACAACAACGGGCAGAATCCGCACGCTAACCTCCCCTTTAGCCTCGTCCCAGAGGTCAGAACTGAGGACAGCTGAGGGCAGAATCTCAGCCCCGTCTCCTGGCAGGTCATCCCAGAATCATCCCCGAGAAATAAATCTCTTCCCTATCTTAACCATCAAATTACTCGTTACTGTGTCCAGTATGTTTGTGGCAATTGGTGAGGCCATTTGTGTTCAAAACAGTTTCCCATCAGAGCCTATCTTTAGTCACGAGGCATAGCAAGATGACTGCATTTAGAAATTGGGATGGATGGCAGCTGTTCAAATATTCCTTGAAAAAATGTTATTATACGGCTCAACTATAAATCTCACAAACATCCTAGTCCCCCTGTTACGGAGACAGAAATATCCTGCACTTGTTGGCTAGAACTTAACAGTTAGCTGTTGCTGACTTTCCTCTTTGGGGGAAAAAATACCTGATGTAATGGGAAGGTTTGCTGGTGGTGGTGGTTCGTCCACGAATGGGCACTTTTGGGTTGCTGGGTGTCACAGCAAAATGCCCTCCGATGGCAGACCAAGACCTGTGTGAAAAGTGGTGCGTAAGAGTGTCAAATTCAGAGATGCCCGTAAATAGGGACAGGAATGCATTGGACACTACCCTTTTTAGGAGAGTATTTTTATAGGTTCAGGAATAGCAAATTTCGTTTTCTTAATTTATTTTCCTTTTTTTTTTTTCTTCTAGCCTGTTTCTAAATGTCAAAAAACTGAAGAGATATGAGTGCCTCTAATGCAGCAAGCATTAGACTGATTGTCGTGGGGGGAGACAGCTGTGTGTTATCTCAGTGTGGAGGGGAGGAAATCAAAAGTTCACCCCAGAGCAGACACTCCTGTCAGTCATAACGCATCGCTGAGCAAGATGAACCTTCCCTCCTCCCTCCTGCTGGCAAACCATAGAGGGGCCCATTGTTGCAAAACCTGTTATCAGAACAGACATGCTACAGTGGCATATTTAATCCACAGGAAGCTTTAGCAACACTGTATGTATTGATCACAGCAGCTTAATCGAAGAATAGCTGATGAATGAACATATGGGTAACGCTTAAAAGGGGGCTGCTGGTTGGAGCTGGAAGCATTGTATTTTGATGAGATTTGTAGGTTTGCGCTCATTGCAGTTTCCCAGGCCTACGATAAAATGTCACAAATATAATTGTAGTTGACATATCATCAAAAAGGAGAGAGGCCACTCTTCACCCTAATGTTGACTCGCCTTGACAATCCAGTGGCCCATAACATTTGACCTGTAATCTCAACGGAGTTGCAACAGTAAGTGGGATCAAGTCCAGTCAAACCTTCACAAGGCTGCTCCAGGAATTATGAGAGTGTCTCAAGAGGGGACAGTCTGTCTGTCCCAGAGTTACCATTGCACAAAGACGCTGACAACAGCACTGTATGGTACTCTGCAATTAGAAGCTCCTTCAGTTCGAGCCATGTCTCAGGTCTAAGCACTTCTGTCTTCGAGAGACTTGGACAAAGTGTTTCTGCCGTCGTCAGTCAAAAATAAAAGAATGGGTGCCTGTAGAAACAGAAATCATGGTTGTAACAAAACTCCTACCAGACTGTTGGTGACTATTCTAGGAGGCTTTTTTAAAAAAATCATCTACCTGCCAGAAGGAGGAATGCAGTGCCTTAGTCCAGGTATGCAGAGTAGCTTCTTTTTGCAATTTGCTCTGTATTGTGTTTGAGGCAAACGGCACTCTCTTTTTCTCAGGGGTTTCGATGCTCTGCAAGAGACAGCGTTAGAGTTGCCATGTATGCTGCAGCAGGTCGATTATCACAGCTATGTTTCCCCTCCCTCATCTTTTTTTAGGAATACCATCTGTTTAGTCATTAGCCCCATCAGCTCTCATTAATTGAGTCATGTCTCATTTAGGCTGCTGTATTAGCTTCTCATTGTTCCCTAGATAAGGAATCGCAGGCTTTTTTCCAGATGCCTTGCTTCCTGTTGAGCTCCGTCCAAAGTCAGGTGTCAGCTGGAGAGCAAGGATGGGATCCAAACCCAGGCTATCTTTCAAAACCTCATGCCAAACTGCCAGCCTGTTCCTTCAGGGCACCAAGTGCCAACTTGTCTGCGCTGGCCCAGCTTTGGAGAGTCATGGGGAATATGGAATGGCCTTGACTAAAGAGAGGAAGCCTTCTGTCTCCATTCCCCTTTGATTTCTCTGCTTTTCATCATCTCTGCTACAGCTAATAGGTTTTTTTCCTCCCTCCCAGTGGCACAGTGGGTGCATCTAAGTATCAAAACCCTGATGCAGAACAGATATTAAGAACAAATCACCTAGAAGGAAATGATGGATTGCATTTCAATTAGCACACTTTGGTTGCACAGAATTAGTCCTGTAACAGAACTTTATCAAGAAAGCCTTCAGAAAAGCAAGGAGAAAAAAGGAGCCCTCCTGTGTAGTTGAATTTCAACACTGGAGGGCTGAGGTTTTGTTATAAAATCTTCCATTTAACTCAGTTGTTCCAGGCTTATGTTTTTTTACCATTAGTTTTATTGAGCTTGCTGATTTGATTTTTATTTTTTGAAGGATTAGTTACAGCTCAGCCCTTTGATTTGATTTCTTATCCTTAAAAGAGCCCAATTTGAGTGGGAGAATGTGTTAGAAACTAACCAGCTTGCTGCAAAATGGATCATTGTTAAGACTACAAAATGTAGGTGTGAGTTTGTGAAAGCTGCCTGAGAGCAGGATTAGGAAGGTGTTGAAGTAATCAAGGCTCCTCAGTGTGATTTACAAATAAATGAATTAATTAGAGCAAATTGTGGGTTCACAGTTTTCTTGAATGACCTGCCTGGCTTGTATGCTCTGAGGCCTTCAGACAATATATGGTCCCTAAACATATTAAGCAATTTGCGAAAAGAGCGAGAACAAAATGTGGAGCTGCTGAAAGAAAAGTGTTTCTTTTCGCAGACACTTAGGTGAAGACCTGTTATGTCTGTGCGGTTTTCCCAACTTGCTTAGCTGTCAAATAATGAAACATTAACAATAAATTATTCTTCTGCTCCTGTCGTTCCCATGTACATCCACTTTCATTTTTATTTCGCTGCAATGAGATACCTACAGTTTCTTCCTAGGGCTTCCTTAACTCCTGTCAAATGGAGGACATAGCTTCATCCAAAGTTTTGGTTCCACTTACGTGTCATGTTTGCTAAATCTCCAAGAAAAAACTGCCAGTGTAGTGATGACCTTCACTAGTGGGCAAAATTTTGGGAAATTCTGAATCTGGAATGAAACAGCACGTAGACTCTAAATCTACAGTGTTAGATGTAAGCATGCTGAGCAACAAAAATTACTTTCCGTGGAAGACCTGAGCTACCTGTACACTTCAATTCGACCTTCCCTCCCAGAAATGCAGTTTTTATTTCGACCTGTCGTACTTTGCGTTTGAGGCCCAAGCTAGTGGAAGATTTACGAAGGCTTAAGAGGACATAACTCCTTGGCCATCTGTTCTATGCTGTGCAGCCTCTCTGCTTACCTTGGTGCCTGGCAAGTGCTTAACAGGGCTAGGCAAGTTATGTCTTCTCCCTGCAGGGTTACTTCTCGTTTCCATTGCTGCCTCCTTTATATCATTGCTGTAATTAACCTCTTAATGTGAAGCAGCCATAGATTATCACAAGCTGTTTGTGTTGCATATATTTTATTGCCTGTCCTGTCTTCCTCCAGTGCCTTTTGATTCCAGGAGAGAATAAAATACAAAAAAGCAGTTTTCTTCAGCCAGAAATCGTGTATCTACATATGAAAAAATGTATGATTTACTAGCTCCAGTTCCTGTGATATCTTTGTAGTTTGTATTATAAATACAGAAGAAAAATTATGGTTCATCATTCAAATGGTTTACAGTCTAAATAAGAAAAACAAACATAAAGTTTGTAGGATAAAGCATAATTTATAGAGAGTTGCCTCAAAATGGAAAACTCAAACAAAGAAAGTAATTGTATCCAGTTCTTTCTTAAATGCTGTGACTGCGATGTTTCTTGTCTGTCTTCACTGCTTTTCTCATCCTTGCAAAGACTCTACAAAATACCTATTCTGAACTAAGGTGTGGCAGGATGAAACTTCAAAGGTATTGATTTCTTTACAGGGAAAGCTTTAGCTGGCTTCCTAACAAGCCATCTAGCTTCAAACTGATTTGTACATGGATTCTGGATCACCAAGGTGCCAATATGTCCATAACGTCTCCATATTTGCTTGTCGTTTGCAAATCAAAAGAATGCATTAATAGTGATGAATACACTGAAGTCAAGCTGAACAGCACCTGTGATTGTACTGTCTGGGAGAAGAAAAGAGCTCAAGGATTATCGGGGCCTTTGGTCTCTAGCTAACTGTACAGTGCCTGTGGAGGCCTGACAGTGTGGATGTGCACCAAGCTCAGGATTTGCCTGTGTAACCAGCTTGCATTAACCCTTCCGTAGATGGCCTGCCTTGCTCTTTCCCAGACTGCTAGGCTAAAGCAGAGGGGCGAGCAGGGTTATCCCTAGACCCAACGAGCTTGTGCTCCTTAGGAGGTTTAAAATCAGCTTGTCATAGTGAGCCAAATACAGACATTTTTCTGATTATCATCTGAGGAGGAGAATGAGTGGGGATAGTTGTTTGCCTGTAAGTATCGTTTCTAGGAGCCGAGAGGCTTAGCGGATTAATCTTCCTTCTGGGATGTGGATCAGGCTGAAGTGCAGGGCAGGATGATTATTAAGACTGAAATTCTCTGTCAATTTGCTGGCAGAGATAGTTTCTCTGCATCAAGACGATGGTGGCAGAAGTGTCTCGTCTCAGAGGCAGCGCAGGGAAAGGGCATATCTGAGATGAGACTAAGAACAGAAGGCTTCTTTCTGGAAGGGAGGGAGGCTGGTTAAGTCTTCTTGTTGTAAGAATTACATCATTTTTTTCCTGCAGTTTGTCGTAAGGACTATAAGCATTGCAGAGAGCAGCACTGATCAATGGCCTGTGTCTGATGTTCTTTTAAGGGCTGGAACAGTCCTTTCTCTGTCCCTTCAAGGCTGGAGGTGCTTCTTTGTTTTCCCTTCAAGCCCCGAAGGTCTTTCGCTGTCATTTTCAGAGTTGGAGTGGTGGTTGTACTAAAGCTATGCTAAATGCTGCCTTGGTGCCAAGCAGTTAGCCAGCAAGGAGTGCTGCTTTTGAGGCTTCCGTCTTTCCCAGCCTTTGCTAATCCTTGCCTCCAACTCCTCCTTCCCCTTGAGGAATAATCGTTCAGTCTGGAGCATTCATTGTAGGTTCCTAATGTCATAAATGCAGAGAACACATTATGATTTGGGTTTTCGGATTTGGTTTGTTTTGTTTTNTTTTTTTTTTTTTTTTTTTTTTTTTTTGCTATATTCTTGTGCACTGTGAGACATTCTGGGTCTGGAAGACACTGAGATGTGTGCTTATATGAGCTGCAGTGCATTGATGTTGGCTTTAGTCCTGATTCACATTCTCGTTGCAGTGCTGCGCAGGAGCCCAGGTAGCAGAACAAGTCTCTTACTGGACAAACACAGCAGAAAGACATCCAGTATTTTTGGTCCTGCACGGTTTCTAGATTAAGTGTAAGACCTGCAATTGCAGATGGAGGCTGGCGTGCAGGGACACAAGGAGCCAGTAGTGGTCATTATGATATTCTTGTAGTAATATTTTAATTTGAGGAATGTTAAAAATAGAAGACAGGTAAAACTGGGACCTCTTTGTTCTGCAATATTTAAACAATGCCCTTTTGATTTTGTTTATTTTGTGTTGAAGGGTATATTAATTTAGTTTTGAAGTGGTATGTTAGGTTCTCACTTAGGAGCTGGTCTCTTAAATACTCTTAAGAAATGTGAATTGGCACTGGACTCTACAGTAGAAAGAGTGGCAGGTTTGGGCTTTGATAGTCACACAGGAGCGTGTAGACAGGTGTGTTTGCATCCTGAGGCAGAAAATATCTTTGTGAGTGCAAGGATTTGTCATTATATTTGGTTTAAATGCAGCCCCAGGAACTAGTTTCTGGAAAGGTCTTCTCCAAATGCAGCCTGTCTTAGCATGCTTGTCTTTTCTCTTAGGGGTGTGTTTCGTACTCAGGCTTCTCCTTCGGGCTAGTCAGTTTAGACACTGAAGCATGTGTTCAAATGATTACCAGTGCTCCAGAGACATTTTTATCCTGCTTGCATATTTTATTTTAATTTTGGTGCAGGCAAGATTGAAAAAAAAGATAACAACAGTTCTCTTGGCCATTTCTCTTCATCTGCAGTTCAGTTTTTTCCATTGGGCATTGTGGGAGAGAGATGTGTGTGCCTGACCTTGGATCAGTCCTTCCTACAAAGCTTTCGAGTCAGGAGACTTAATCCTCCTTTTCATGCCTCACCTCTGCACAATCAAGGCCAACCTTTGAGGGGAGAGCATAATTATTTAGGGTGGCAGGCGGGCAGATGGCAGGGTAAAAATGCATGTGAGGTACTTTGGTTACTTCTGGGGAACAACCCCCATCATTTAAAAGATGGGTGGTATAATTTGAGCTGTGCCTTTCGTTCTTTGAAGGGGTAGTAGCTGGGGTATGTATCTGTGCCTCAAGGCTTTCCATAGTTTCAGTTGCCTTGTAAAAGGCGCTTTTTGAAAACTCTCTCTGGCGCCAGTGCTTAGAAGTGGCCAGATGGCACTGAAAGGGTCAAGTCAGGTCCTTGCCTGCAGCTCCAGGGCATCCCACTCAGGCTGTGTTGTGTATTTCTATTTGAATTGACAGGTTTTTAATCCGAGTCTACTCCCATTTTAATGTCTTATTAAGTAATGGAGACATGTGCACAATCACCTAAACAAGAAGTCCCAGAAACCCATTCCTTTGACATATCAGGAGCTCCGGTTTTCAATGTCTCGTCCCAGTCACCCCTCTGCCGCCTCTTCCCCCACTGCACACTCCCAGCACAAGGAGACCCACAAGAATTCACACACTGCTTGAGGACCGACTGGTCCCTGTCACACCTGCTGCAAGCAGATTAGTCAGTTCACTTTAATAGGGAGTCCTGGGAATGGTAGCAAGTTCACAAACAACTGCTCAGTCAGGTGCATTAACTGTTTCCGTACAAAAAAAGCCAACTACAAGCTGGGGAAGATGATGCAGATCAAGATGCAAGATTCATGCCTGCTCATGCCCTGCACAGAACACACTGCCCTGCTATAAATTTTGATGAAGCCTTCCTGAGGCAAAGAGTTGTTGAAACATATATCAGTGTGCTGAAACCTGGCAAACCCCAGAGGGCAAAGTGTTGTACCTGAAGCAGAGAATGATTAAAATATTAGGGTGACACATATGTGATATCTGAAAAGTTTTCTGCCACAGCCATTAAGCCCCTTAACATTGTGCCTTGGAATGTGGCCATGAGTCATAAAAATATCTGAACAGGCAAGAGAGTTGGTAGGTCATAAATAATAATGTCACTGCTCTCCGAACATGCGTGAGCACAGTGAGAAAAGGAGAAATAAGGAGCAGAACAGGATGACACAGAGAGATTTATTAACTTTAGCAGATATAAGATTTAAGATTGGAAATTTCTTGACAAAAAACCAAACAAAATACTGTAAGATCTCCTACAATAAAAAAGGGAAGGCTCTGATTAGTGCTTAGTATGTCACCGTCTGACATTCACTGGCTGACATCTATTTTTAGTTGTAGCTATAGTAAAAGATCCAACAAGAATTGAACTATGTTAGTTTAGTTTAGTTTGACACACCATTGTGTTGCTCTGCTTAATCTACAGTGCGTGCTAGGCAAAGGAAATTCAGGTTCCAGGAACAGTGACTTTAGTGGAAGTTAATATTTTTTCCTGTGTGGTGAAGAAGATGCAGTGAAACACTGCCATTTTCTGCAGAAGCTGCCAGGGGTAGTGTTACATGAGTAAAAAGTCTTGTCCCAGACTCTGTGCTTTTGCACCGAAATCACTCTGTGAGCGGCAGAACTGAGGAACCGTGGTTTCTTAAGAGTTGTGTCCTATGGATTGAGTTTTTGTTGTAGCAAGATTTGGAAAGCTTTGCTTGAAACTGACGTTCATATATCATTCATATCAAGCCTCGCTCCTGCAGAAGCTTTGGTGTCTGATAGAAAAATGCCTTGCCCGCTGCTGTTGCTATAGACTTATCTGGTACATGCTGCTATCTGGGGGTGACAACAGCTCTGCATCGCAGCTTTGCTGTCCAATGAATGGTTAAGTGCTCTGAGAGGAAAAGTTGGTAGCTATTTTTGCTGCTTCTTTTGTTGTTGCCACCAAAGACCTGGCTGGATTCAATGCTGTGAGAGAGAACCAGCAATATTGGCACATCTCTCCTTCAGTGCCATTCAAAGCCAGGTTTGGGGAATGTGCTGAAATACAAACAAAACATCCTGCTGTGGACATTAAGAGAAATTGTGATGACGTTGTGGTTAGCAGTCTCGAGGCAGCGCTGGAACTAGCCGTATGTGCAGGGACACCTGATCTTCCCCATCAGCCAAGATGAAATCATCACCTTGCCTCCTTTGGGCGCTCTCTGTGTTGCACTTGGGGCTGTGCCTGACTTTCCAAGTATCAGGTGGTTCTTACATGGCTGCCTCAATTTGCAGTGTTGTAAATAGCTGTCCACAGACAAAGATAGGTTTATGGACCTTCTGCTTATTCTTGTTTATTCAGTATGACCTTAATCTCGCCGTATCTTCCTGTGCTCTTGGATGCAGTTTGCAGACTAACATCTCACTGACGGAGTCAGCTTGCACTAGTTTAATCCATTTATATAAAACAATGTGACAGGACAGTCCATGAAATCCCTTGCCCCAGTAGTGCTATTTGCATACTGGAAAAAAACTTTGATAGCCCTGAATGATATGAAGAAAAATAATGTCGACATTTAGTAATGAGTAGTATTTTCAGCTACAGGTCAGGCTTTCTGCACACAGGAATCGACAGACCCAGACCCATCGAGCAGAGCAAGGAAGGCCAGTACAAAAGCCAGAGGACTATAGTAATGCCAACAGAGCATAAACCCCTTGTGGTAGAGTTTTGGATGCTTTATAAGGGTGTAAGTTTTATACTTTATAAATTGAGGCTTTTAGGAGAAGCAGGTCAGAGAGAGTTGGAAATGATCACAGGTGAGGAGCTTTAGAAATGGTGAACTCCTCACCTCTAAAGAAACTAGTTTAACCACAGGATACACGATCAGGCAGGTTAAGTTACCCACAGAATCACATCAGACTAAAGATAGGTCTAACCCATCTAAAGACAATCCCTTTGTTGTACTTCATGCAGATGCATCTTAGTCTTTAGGTGGTAAGAGAGCATGCTTCTCTGACACGGAAGTCTTTCTGCAGGAGGCAGTCCTCAGCTCTGCCTGTAATGAGACCTCTTCTACTTGAGCAACTTATTTTCTTAAACTTAGGTTATGATTATTTGTGAACAGACCAGGCAATCTGTTCATGTTCCTTGAAGTCTGAGAACTTCAACATTTTTGATGTTAAGATTCCTTCCTTTCTGCAGTTTACAAATACAGGGCTGCATATATTACTTGATGCAAAATTTGTAATATATTATTCATTATTCATTTGCTGTATTTTTTCTGTATTTTCTGCAAAGATCATTTTCTCTTTCTTTTGAAGTACTTGGTTTTGGCCACGGCTGGATCCTTGCACGCTCCTAGCCTCCAGCTCAGGTCACAGTGCAGCTGAGGAGGTTAAATAACGAGACTTTTTTCTAACGCAGTGTCAGATCCCAGAAGGTCAGTGGAATACATTACAGCACCCATTAAGGTGTACATTGGAAACTGTTTTGAAATTTGTAGATTTGATACACCAGCAAAGGCCAAGTTACAAAGAAAAGTTAACACTGGACTTTGGAGAGATTATGGACTTTCTTGCATTGCAGCATTGATAAAAGCTGCCTCCCCACATCCCCTTTTCTGAGCTGTTGCGAACAAAGCCAAGCTTTTTAGCTCTGTCTCTGGAATAGAAATGGACATCAGAAGCCGCATGTAAAATAACCAAACCGATATACAATTGCAAACTCAGATAATCTCTTTAGCCTGGTTTCCTCCAGTAAGCGTCAGCTCTCTGAATCACTATTGAGAGACTTAGAAAGCACCCCCGGAGCTGTGCTGCGGGACATTCGCTTTTCCTGACTTCCAGGCTGCATTTCTTTTTTTGTTTTTATTCTTTTCTCCCCAGGCCTCCTGTCTTTGCCTCTTTCTCTATTTTTGTCCATGCAAACATTATAAAAGGCCTAAAAGTGGATAAGTGTCTGCTTCTAGTGTATTTAAGAGGGAGTACCATGCAGAGAATCCGCCAAGACAGCTGCTTTGGTTCCAGGCCAAGTCAGCATTAGTGCTAGAGGGAATTAATTATAATATATTAATATATAAACATAGACTATATGATACATTTATGTCTTGAAATTGACTTGTTCCTTAACTTTGTTTAACAATGATTATTCTTTGCATTGGAACACTTTCACCTGAGGATCTTGGTATACTTTGTCTGCCTTTAGGTATGTGCAAAATACTGTCTGGGGATGGGGACCTTTAGAAAGCCTCTGCTATATTTTAATACCTTGGGAACATACTGCTTAGTGTATGCATACAGCGTACAACTGTGAGCATGGGACAGAGTTCTAGGGTATTGAATTACACTGCTGTGTGAGAACAGCAGTGAAAGCACTAGTGGGATGCAAAAGCAGCATCTTTTAATTTCAGAATGTGAGATAGAAGAGATACTAAGCTATTGAATTAAAGAAACGGTTTATGGAATGTCCTAGTTCTTAATTGCAGATTTCCTCTCAATTTTATTACATTATCTGGATGCTTCCCTAGCATGCACTCATGACAGTTCCTGTCTCTCTCTGTTTTCTCTTTTTTGTTATCTAATTATGGAAATTGATTTTAATACAATAAATAGACACTAAGTATATTGAGTGAACACAAGTCACAGGACAGTTGCTTACTCTCCAGTACAAACTGCTAACGATGGGCCAGTTCTCTGAACTGCAAGTATAGCTGTAAGAATCCCAGTTTTCCTGATTTTCTGTTGAGAATTTCCTGCATTTTATTCCATACATTTGGCAGTGTGTACAGACCTCACTCAGCCCAAGGGTATATTAAAGGCCCATGAATCTCACAGATGTTCACAGATGGCAAGTGCTCTGCCGTCACCTTCCCTGTGGCAACACATGGCTCATTCCCTGTGCTGTCAGCAGCCTCTCCAAAGTGCTGCCCTAAAGCTGTGAGGGGTAAGAATGGGAAAGCTCCATCGAGCACTCCCTCTTTGCTCATTTACTATTCCTCAGCTGCACCATTTCCACATCCTCTCATAGATCCATCAGGAACAGTGTTTAGGAAAAACTGAATTTCACAACCACAGGGTCAAAGACAAAAAATCATTTCTTGAGGCAATGTGTGAATGAGATGGGCTGCTCCCCACCTTCAGTCCCATCCAGCAGGCCTAGCCACCTCCCTCGTCTTCTGGGAAGGAGAAACAGATTTTTAGCAGCCAGATTTCACCAAGTGCAGCGAGTTCACCAAGGTCTGGCTACAGCAGCAGCCAAAACATGCAAAGGATGCAAATGCCATCATCTCCTCGCTTCTTCCCCGGTCTGGCCCTGGTCAGGGGTGCAAGCTTGGCAGCAGGTTGGTCTGCCGAGGGCAATAGCAGCGTCTCCTGGCTGTTGCCCTGCTGTGCTGGAAGGGTGGGTGAGCAGGGGGAGCTGGGAACTGCATGGGCCTGGGTTAGCATCAGCTGGGCTGTGTGGCTGCCCAGGCCATCTGCCACTCCAGGTAACTACCTGCTGTGCAGACACTTGATGTCAGCCTTGATCAGATTATAAATGCATGTTCTCATGTGTAGCCACTGAGACTAGATTTATGGCCAAGTTTTGGATTAGACTATTGTGGCGGGTAAAGTGGTCAGGAATGCTTACTGATATATTTGATTACTAAGGGAGGTATATTACAGTGCTCTTTCATGTGAAAGAAGAGTATTCAAACCCTACCCCCTGCCCTATCCCACCACCCTTCACTGCTTGGGATGCATTTACAGAAAGTGTGAGCTGAAGTGACAACTAACAGGTGCCAAAAGGGCAGGCACAGTCGTCTGTCTTCCCTTCTCCACTCCACACATGCCTTTTTTCTTTGCACTGGCATTGGGGTGTGATTGGCACCTGAGTGAGTGGATTTGCCTCACTAAAGTTGCAAAAAAACAATATTGGAAAAAAAAGGGTGGGTGTAATAAATTATGCGCTAACTTGATGTGCTTTTTTGCTTAAAAGCTTGATGTGCTGACTTGGCTCGCAGAGCCATCAGGTGTGTGCCAGAGCAGGGCCGCAGGAGAGGGCAGGAGCATGTGCCCCAAAACGGTGAGGGGAAAGCGGCATCGCTCCTGCTGGCAGCAGCAGGCTGTTAAAGCGCTCGACTCCTCTCATCAGACCACGTTCGCAGGGTCCATGCTGCCATCCAGTGCTGCTGGGGAAAAACGTAGTTAATCCCAAGCTCCTTGGACAGAAGGTGCGTGTATCTCCTAGTCATTAATAACGGCAGTGATACCACCGCTTGGGACTGAGCGCTCTTGTGTTCGTACCTGTGGCTCTTTGAGCTTTCAGTATTCATCTCGGCCACCTTCAGGCCATTATTTAGGATTTCTACGGGCTTTCAGCAATAGGTGACCCTTCTCAAACTTTCTTACGTGTCAAAAGTGTATTTGCAGTCAGCCATGCTTATATCTGAGCAAGACTGTCTTATTTGAAGTTTTTGGTGTTCGTGAAATCCAGCTTCAGCATAAGGGAAGTTCCGTCTCTTGAATGCTGTATTTTTTTATAGCATTAGGAAAACAAAAGCCAAAGTAGTTGAGAATTCAGCCTTGTGTTTTTCCCAGCTCCCACTGTGTGAGGAAAACGGTTGTCCGCACAGTATCTTCTAGGGGGTCATGGTTGCAAATGGATGGCATTATTATGGGAGTCTTTTCATTAAAAGCCAAAAGGACAGGATCTCTCTCCATCACCACCCCGAGGCCCTGCTTCCCCCAAAGAAAGAAAACCCAAGACCCCAGGCAAGTCAATTAAGCTTTGTATGGACCTGTCAGACAGATAAGAAAGGGACTCTTTGGCCACAGTGAGGCCAAAAGGGGGGAGTGTATCCCAGAAAGTCTCTTGAGCAGATAATAAATAGCCTTTATCTGGGAGGTGTGTCTGTGTGTGTTTTTTGAGGAGGTGTGATGTCAACCTCCCAGACTTGCCTTCTTTGTTGGACGGACATTTGCTTTAATTAAAAACCTCCAAGGGAATGTTAATTGGCCTGGGGGGGAAGGGGGTGGAAATCATTACTTCATCTTCTCTCTCCATCCAAGTCCATGTGCACACATATGCACGAATATACATGCTTTCTTTTACAGCAGAGAAAAGCAGCGACTTCTAGTTTTCTGGCAAGGCCTCCTTTCCCCAGCGTGCCTGTTTGCATGTCACAGTTTGGCAAAGGAACAACAAATAAATGTGGTGCTTTGTTTCCTTCTTCCCGAGGAGAAGCAAGGGGAAGATCTGCCAGCTCCTTCTAAGGGTATCACTCCAAACAGACCCTGTGAGCCCTGCGCAGCCAAAACTCCGCAGTGCAGGGCAGCAGCAATACCAGAAGCGAGTTACCCTGGTGGGACATGGCATTATAATAAAGGGGGGGGGACCCGCTTGGCTAACGAGCATCCTATGGCTTTGTTCCTTTGAATACTGTTCTCCATTAGTTTATTTTTTTGAATTAGATCATTTGACCTGACATTTCAGAGTGGGAAGCCACAAGTGAGCTTGCAAAGAGACATGAGAGAATTCTCTAACCCAGAAAACCTTTGCTTATTTTTCTTTCTTCTTTTCAGCTTTTCCAAGATGAGTGAAAACAACACTACCTGGCTTATATGCTGAATCTATACATTATCACAGCATAAATTAACATCCCCCCCATCATCTGACTTTTTCTTTCCTGTTGTCACTCGGAGCAGTAAGGGCAGATTCTCAGGAGTACCCTGTTGGAAGCAGCGGTGGCTGATTGTCCTGCTCTGTAGAAGTCTGGACCTAATGTGAAACATGGTTTCAGAAGTCCTGGGCTTTTTTCTTCCTAAGCTGTGATCTGGTTAGGTACCAGTCATCCTTGTGACTGTAGCTTCTCCTAAAGCTGTGTAGTTTCAAAATACTGTGATTTTTTTTCCTCTGTGTCTCATACATTATCTGCTGTGACAGTTTATAGAAACAAACTATATTATTATACAGATAATAGCTGAAATGAAAAAACCCTGTGCTTCCCAACCTCAGTGTCGTCTCCCTCTAACAAAAGATGTTTCTTTTCTTCCCTTGCCATAATTGTAGAGCAGAGGAGATGAGTTTGCGCGGCAAACTTCTACCTTGAACTACTGCTGTTAATACTTCTAATGTTATTAGCGCACTGAGTAAAGAGGAGTTTGGGGAAGGGGTTTTAAGCAATAATAAAAATAAATATATCCTGCCAGGCCTGGGATCTAGATGGGAGGGAGAGGGGGAAACCAACAAGCCATCCCTGCTGGCTGCCAAGTGTTAGTAACACCACTGACATTTTGTCAGGAGGAAACCAAAAAGGTAAGGACAGATGCAAAGCCAAATTTAAAAAGAAATTATGGTATCCTGCTCTGGAGCTCAGTAAGTAAGTAGAGGTTCCAGCATGCTGCCAAACAGAGCGACTGCCGGAGGCATGTGACCCCCGCGCTGCTCCCAGCCCAGCAGCACAGGGTCTGGAGGAATGAGCTGATCCCTCGGCTACCCAGCTTCATTCCCCCATGGAGCCTTGTAAAGTCCCAGCCAGCACCTTCGGTTACACTCAGGAGCAAATGAAATAGTGAAAACTTTCAAACACACACACACGCACACACACACACAGAGGCTATGCGTGTATATGTGTATATATATAAATATAAGGCATAAGAACGTATAATTTGTAAATCATAACTGAATTTTATCTAGCATTTTCCAAAATGTCCTTGGTTTTGAAGGTGCTTAGGCACAGTCATGTATATTCATACTAATTCACTCTTAATCAGGGCTAATATGTGGCTTTAGACCATCACAGCTAGAATAACAGCACAGCATCTAACTTAAGCTTTTTATACAGTTCACAGAGAGATAGGCTTCTGTTTCACATGCTTTGTATCACCATGTAGGGAAGTCTTTCTCTCCTTTGACGGACTAGGAAGCCTGTACTCCCAACACAGGCAATTAAAATAAATGGCAAAATTTGGATGCTGTGCATGCCATAAAACAGGAGTACCGGTGTACCAAGAGCTAAGTACTACATGCAGGTCTCTGCAAAGCTGAGGAGAAAAATGATGCCTGTTCATTTCCCCAAAATTATATTTAAAAGGAGTGAAAACACGCTAGGCTCTTGGGGGAGGTAACACAGCTGCCCTATATTGCATTCTGGAATGTCTTTTAAAAGTGACGTTTTCAAAGGATGTTCTTGTGCTCAAGGCTTGTACCCATTTTTGCTCCTAGGTATTCAAGTATGAGTGTGATCCTACTTGATAATTGAAAGAGTAGAGCTATTGAATTGCTAACAAGGACATCCATTCTGAAAAATGCTCGTTAACTGTTGGAATTTTAAACAAAATATTAGAGCTTTTAGGGAGCCTAAATTGAAAGGTCTTCTCAGTCGCGCAGCTTTCATTCTCTTGATTCTCATGCTGTCATAATTTTTGGCATTAGCGTGGCCTTTCAAAGGCAAGATGTAAATCTATTATGCATAAGAAGCAGGGAAGAAAACTTAGTAAAACAAAAAAGAAAAACTCAGAAACCCCTACCATTTAAGCTTTGTTTATTCATCGTACAAAGTACAAGAACACCTTTTTAATTCATGCA
The DNA here is from genome assembly GCA_013389905.1 of Sula dactylatra. Lineage (NCBI taxonomy): Eukaryota > Metazoa > Chordata > Aves > Suliformes > Sulidae > Sula > Sula dactylatra. The sequence continues at coordinate 125,977 of WEKW01017792.1, read as the reverse complement.
AGATTCCTTCGTGCTCAGTGTTATTGACTGATCTTATAAAATGTATATGGATAACGACTAAAAGTCCTGTCAGTCTCTACAAGAGCTGCAGGTTTGAGCCTCCAGCGGCGCAGCAAATTGCACAGACCTGGTCCTTACTCAATTACTGGTGAATGCACTCTGCATTGCTGACAAATCTCCTCTTCATGTGCCACGTTTTATCCCGTACCTTAAAGACTCAGACAAATTTCAGTTATAGTTTAGTCAGTATTAGCACCTGATATATATTATAAAACAAGGAGGAAAGGTTAGCATAGAGTTAATTTTTGCAAAATACTGGAATTAAGCAGCTAACGTTACTCTTAACAAATAGATTTTGTCTCACCCAGATTTGTAGCCAGTTCTCTTTTAGAGCCTGTATGAGATATGATAAGCAGTGCATTTTTAACTCATCATAGATGGGTGAACTCTAGAAGAGTTAACGTCTTAAAATGCCATGTAACCTGTTTGTACCATTTGTACCAGAATGTTATAATTTGTTCCATTGGGATGTGATGGCTTTCACCCTTATCTGGACATACTGAACATTCAGAGTCTTTTACAAAATTCTGACAAAATAAAGGAATCCAATAAGTGGGCACAACAACAATTTAAACCATTTTTCAGGCTGGCAGACAGATTAATGGAAAGAAAAAACAATGTAAGAAACTAGGTTTGGGCCAACTTTTCTGGTATGAGCAGTAACCCCAATCTCACGTGCAATCCCATATGTGCTGAAGTCAAGTAGATGTCTCACCTACCAAAATCTGTTTTCGCAGAATGGGGCCCTTTGAGTTCTGGTTATTTCTCTGGTTTCTCTGGTTAGTTCCATTTGTCATTATTCTAATGCAGAAGCAGAACTGAAGGCAAGTTAAATGACTTTTTAAAGTATAAGATAAAGCAGGTCTGTATAAATGTAATTTTAAAAACTAATTTCCTTTAAAACCATAAATTACTGCTTTGTCTACTCTGGGCATATTTTTGTGTTGTAGAACTGTCTTAGTGATTGCTGGTTTTCTTCTTTAGTGGACTACAAAGTGAACATAAGCATTTCTTTCCACAAGCCTTGCAAATCAAGTAACTTCAGTCAATCAACAAATTGGATCTGCTGATATATGGTTAATGAAATGCCTTAGGGTGCTAATCTCTTGCCCAACAAAGACCTGAGATTAAGTCCTAGCTTGTAAATCAAATTGGTTGGAGTGATTGTAGTTCTTTCCCAGAAGCATACCAAAACGGTGCTGGGTTTGGGGCAGGCAAATGAGGGGTGTCTGGGAGGACAATAGCAGTGGATCTGGCATAAGAACAACAGGGAAGATTTGATGCTTGCTTTGGAGGTATATTGACATATGCTGCATGAGGAAGATTTGCAGGCAGCCTAATGAACGGTGTCTTGCTGTCAGGATGGCTCGTCCTTCATCTTGAATGAAGTCAGCCCACTTACATTATTTAAAAGAAAAAGGGAGCTAGCTTAGTGGTCTGTAATTGCTGTTCTGCTGTTATGGAAGAGTTGTTGAGTGTTCACATGGCAGGACAAAACAAAACAGTTTATCAAATGAATCTTTCAGCCTGTATGTGTCAGCCTGAGTAAGGAGGAACACTTGCAAAGTGCAGGCAGTTTGCCTGGAAGTGTGCTTACTGAGAATGGAAATGGCCAGGAATCATGCTAGGTGATAGTTAGGCAATTTGTCATCTATTTATGCTTTTAAAAGTATATTTTTGTAAAATACAGGAGTTAACAGAAGATGATCCTAATGACTCAAATTTGCTATTTTCTCCCTTCCGTTCCTTTTAGGAGAGCCCATCAAACACCAGTAATTCTCATCTTTTACAAGTGCCTAATGGCTCCCAGCCAAGAAAGGTTTTAAGAAATAAATAGGAGCTCTTAATGCAGTGAATTTCAGTTTTGCCTAATCTGTGCAAATTGATGAATTAAATCCCTTTACTTCTCAAACCCACTTTGGTGATTTGCATGGTGATTATATCAGTTTTCATAAATTTTCGCCAATCATTTCCTGTCATTTCTTGAGAACAGACATCTAATCTCTGCAGAAATGTGTGTGTGTAATAGTTGCATAGTGTTTAAAACTTGTCTATACATAATCAGCTATTGCACGGTCATCGATAATGTATGTAGATGTGTGCAGGACATCAGATATCTCAGTTGGCCCTGATGAATGCACCTGCAATATCTGTGTATGCATCCTCTTCAAGAGTAGAAGCATATTTTGAGATACAATGAATGTGAGTCAACAAGCAGCGGTGAGGTTTGGCTGCCCAGCATTTTGTGAAAACCTAAGTGGAGGCTGGTTGTTATCTATGAATCCTATATTGTGTACACTTACCTGTAAAATATATTTTAGTAAACTACATTTTATATGTAAGAGGCAAGACTATATGTTAGAGTTCAGCTGCTGGCATGGAGCACATTGAAGCAATAGCTGAACAGATAAGCCAAAAAAGATTTTTCTGTTTCTATTTTGTGGTGTGGTTTAGTGAAGTTTAAAGCACCTCTCTGCTCAGGCATTAACTGAAAAGCAACCACTAAAATGCAGCTAGCTGCTTCTGCCTTCTGGGGCCTTCACGCAGAAGCTTTGTCGTGTAAGTCTGTCCCTCTCCTACAGCTTCTCTCAGTATGACATGAGCTGGAGAATATTCTTTTATCTTAGAGCTTACTAACTTTACTCGGTTTGGGACATACTGACACAAAAGGGAGATATTACTGATGCACGTGATGTGTTGGAATATAATAGCTACGGCATACCATGGTAGTCAGTTATTTGTTGTGGCTTCAGGAGTTGTAATTACTCATTTGTATTATAAGAAAAGTTTGACTAGTCTGACATGTAAACTCTCCGTGCTTTAACAATAGCAGTCCTGAGTAGCAGCTTTGGAATTACTGTATCTCTAGCCATAATGCTTTTCTTTTCCGTTTTCATTCTCATCTACTGTTTTCATGATTATTTGGAATGACTCGTTTATAGAAATAGTATATGTATGTTTTGTAGATAAAAGGTTATAGATAAAAATATAGCTAGAGATGTATATCATGTATGTATTTCTGTCTTTGTGTATATGCACTTCATATGAATTAGGAAGTGCTTTAATCCCTGTTTTATGGCAAGTAGAGCAGTCTGAGAAGCTAATGGTAATTGCAGGGATGAATGAAAAGTCATTGTCAGAGACTCAGGCTTCTGCTGTCTCTGCTTTTATCAGAATTGCAGAAGATGGACCTAGAATGGACAAGAGGTCACCTACTCCATCCTGCTGCCCCCAGGCATGATCAATTCCAGCAAAACCGCTCCTGACAGATATTTATCTAACTTCTTCTTAAAACCTCTAATGATGGAGGTTCCTGAGGTCCTGCGGGTGGTCCTTTTGGCTGCTAGCCGGATATTTGCCCGCAACGGACTGTACTGTCACTGGGTGTTGCTTTGCCCTGCTCAGGATTTCATAGCAAACCTCAGAAATACCAGGCAAAGTGGGAATGTAGGTTGGGTGGATGTCTGTGTTTTGGTGTGTAGCCCTAGAGGTTTAATAGACTCTTTCAGTGTTGAGATGGACTGTGATACTCCTTGTTGTGACATTTCTGAGCCTTCTCTACTTAACAGAGTCTCCTGGGTACCTATTTAACCACTCTGAGCCTGGTGGGTTTTTTTTAATCTAGAAAAGGGATATAATACTGTAGTAGGTTGATGGTGGAGTTTGCCGGACGTTCTGCATCTTCTTGGTAAATGTTTATAATGTGATTGTCCTGTGAGTTTAGTTGGGCTCGTGGGAAACCCAGGGGAAGTACAACTGAACTGCAAGGAGGAGAGACACAGTTCTCCTGACTGGGAAAAACTCAAAACATTGTGAAAAGGAGTAGGATGCAGTTTCATATGATGGTTTTGGAATTATCTTTTGGTTAGTAAGTTGGAGCTACACAAGGTGAATTTGATTTTGCAATTCCCTATTAGTCCCTTGTTGGGGCAGAAGCCTGTCCCCTTCCCCACAGCATTGCTTGCTGCAGGAGTGCTGTCTGGGCTGTAGAGGCAGTTTCACGTGCCCCATAGAGCACATCAGAGACTGGAGAGGCCCCTGTGGAGAAATCATTGTTTGAATTATACTCAGGTAGCAGGCAGCTGGCAGGGGCTGTTTTTTGCCTAAGAGGCAATGTGAAAAAGGGTCACAGGCACTCAGGGACGTGCTGAGGCCCTGTGGAGTGGGGCCCAGTTCTGCAGCATCCTGTCCCTGATCACAGTTCAATACTGGTGCATGGCCCCATCAGAGCTGTTCTTCAGTGTCTGGGCCTGGTGCTGAAGATCAGCTGTTACGTCTCTTCCCTCTTACACTGTCTCTCCTCTCCTCCAGGACCCTTGGCACTTCTGGTTTTGGCATTCGCCCTGTCAGCTCCCAACTCTCCAGTTACACAGGCAGGGCACTGGCACTGGGATATTTCACTAACTCGTTCTTTTCTTGATACATAAAATGAGGCAAAAAAAAGTGCAATTCCATAAGATTGGAGGATGTGGGGATCAAATTAGAGCATGGTTTGGAAATCTGATTATTAGTGGCTTTGCTGGCAAACAGCTCCTTTGCTGTCCCCTCCTTTCTGCCCTGCCTCCTGCAGCTGCTGGCTCCAAGGCTGCGTGCTAAACTGGACCAGGAAAGCAGTCAGTGCTTGTTTCTTTGCTGGGTTATTTTTAACTTGGCTCGGTTACCTGATCAAGTCCAGCATTCAGCCCCAAGAAGCAGTTGTTCTGGCACCGCTGAAGTGAATGCTTTGGGGGTGGAAAAGAGCCATGCAGGGCAAGGAGGGATGGTGGGAGCTACTTCGGTTGACCTTACTGCCAAAAGGAGTGTAGATCATTCTTCCACCTAAATGCAGCACAGCTGAGAAGTGCTGCCTCGAAAACGCTGGTGCATGGGCTCCCCTCTTCACCATTTAGACTTATTATGGAGAGAAGAATAATAGTTTTCCCTGCAGTCCCCAAGCAGAGCATTTCCTCTTTGGCATGAAGAAGCCCTTTTAAGAACATTAGCTGAGGTATTACAATGATGAGGATGCATGTAGGTCAAAGTGGTCATTAATTCACATGTCCTCACTCCTTTGCGTCTCTCCTGGCCTTGCCGGTTACTGTCCACCAAGTTGTGTAAGGGTTTGTTTTTTAATATAGATATCTGTTGCCTAGGGACTGGATTAGGAGTGCCCCAGTTTACGTCGAGCACTGATCAGTCTCTAGGTAGAAACATCTATCAAGGCTGGACATGAGGCTGTGACCTTGGAAGGAGAGCCTAGCTGTTCATTATCTTTCCCCTGAGCCGAGTTGCCCTCCCCATGTGTGTAATCCTAGAGTTTGCATATTTTCCATAGAAAAGATTCCAGTTGGCCTTTGAAGTTACCTCAGAAATATTTATAGAGGACAAGTCAATTCTTTTATACAGTAAGTGTTGCATGTACTCAGAATCAAAGTGTAAATTATATCTTTCTAAATGTGTGCGCCTACTCTTGAGTATCAGAGCAGGTCTTAAAATACATACTGCTCATGAAGCTTTTTATTAACATTATGAAGGAGTTAAATGTCAATTTAGAGTAAGATCTTTTTAAGTCTTATCTATGAGGAGGCTTTTTCCACCTTGATGTTCTTGCTAATGTTTATAATACCACACTATCCAGCAATTATACTGAAAGATTGGAGTCTACCCATAATTAATTTGCAGTGCCAAGTACTGTTACACCAGTCAGTACAGATATCCTGAATATTATAAAGGAGGAGAATATTACATACAGGGGTGTTTTTAACTGGATTTCTCAATTTGCAAGAAAGAAATGCAAGTTAATGATACCTTTACGTTGCAAATCTGTGCAATATTTTAAAACTCACCCTTTCCCATGGTTGCTATCCAACAGTCCAAGACAAAGAGAAAAGAGGTTACAAATATCTGACTTCTGCAAACTCGGAAAAGGATGTTACTTCTCCATACGTGAGATCCATCAGGGTGTTACGCAGCATATGCCCAACAGCACGTGAAACTTGTAGTCTGAACGTAAGAAGTGTATCTTTCAAAGGTGATTGTGTAAAGCTGGCTCTTAAGCTGATCCTTATATTGGGACAGCAAGAGTTTCTACTCACATCTTGGTGATGAAAGCTGTACCCCTGAGAGGTGATTTGACAGGGTCCAAGTTGGGGGTGAGCAAGCCAGCAAAGAAGCACTAGCCCGAGAGCCTGAGCTGGAAATCAGGCCGTCTGAGTGCAAGCCCATGTGCTTAGAGAGCTGCAAGAGGAGTTTTGTGTGGGATAAGTGCATTTTACAACGCGTAAGGAACAGTCTCTCCTGCTTCCTCTCACGATTATTATCTGGATTCATAATTGGCCTAGTGCAGCTTTTAACTCAATAGTAGGGTGGATTTTCTTGTGGTTGAAAAAGTGCTCTGGCCTTCTGTCAGCGCATCTGACAGCAAGCTATTGCTCAGTTTCATTTGAGAGATTTCCCTAGTTTGACTGCTTAAAAGCATTACTTTAGGAGGCTGCGACATTTCACAAAGCCATTTGTCTGGCATTTCTCAAACAGTTTGCTTCCTGTTGATAGTGAACTGATGTAAAAATGCCAGAGTGGTAATAAACTATGTCCACTCGTGCACTACAGATCTGCTTAAGATTTGCCTAAAAGTCACTGGGACTGTGCACCAAGTACATATTTTTCTTACTCTTTTTATTATTTTACAGAGCAAAGAGCAAAGCCAGACTGAAGGTCAGTTTATTTCTTCCTGCAAAAAGGTGGCGTGTCATTTTTATATTTGCCAGTGTTTAGTTAGGGAATAAACAGACAACAGAACCAGCTTGCTATAGAGAGCTGTGGAGCTCACCCAAAGGCACTCAGATCCTGCAAAACTATTTTGGCGAGAAATAGCAAGTGGGGACCAAAGCAGGCAGCATGCTTATCCTGCTAGCAATTGCTTAGGCCATAAACATGGGAAGTAATAAACTTGTTACAGAGGTTCATCTGTAAATGCCTAACGCTGGAAAATATAAAAGCGATACATAGGACCATAGATTAGATCTGTTCCTGACTTCTTTGGCAAAATGGTTTTGTAAGGCTGGCAAGGTAGCTACATGAAAAATTGGCCTGAGAGAACAGACAGCACAGCCGTTTGTGTTGCTGTGCCTGGAGCTGGTCCTGAAGGTGAGCGAGGGAGTGATGCTCCTTGTATAAAAGTTTGTCTCCACCCTTAAGAGTTTACTTGGAACTTCACAGATAGTGATGCGAATGAGGAGAATACAGAATTAGAACAGGGTTGTACTGAAAGTGTAATAATAGGTTGCCCAACCAGTCTTCCCCTAGAGGAGATGAACAGGGTGAAATACCAACAGTAAATATACAGGTGAATAACTAGACCCTACTGGTGAATCTTTGGGCACTAGAATTGAGTAGGTTGAGTATGCACAAGAGACGTGAAGCAGGCACCACCTATAAAATAAGAAGCAAAATAACCCACACTAATGGGGGACCTATATCATCTGGTCTGGGGCCTCAGACAGAAGTTTCTTTCTGACAACTTCAAAAGAGATCTTGTGCTGTGTTGTATGGTAAGGTGAGGAGTTCTCCAAGCCAGGGACCACCTTCACTATGCGTTTGTGTCGTGTGTCTCAGCTGAAGCATCTGGGCATTGAAGAAGGCCTGCAGTACTTGACAAGAAGCAAAATATCCCACAAGGAGGTGCTTATGCTGCTGTGTTATCTTTTTCCGGGGAGGGGGGGGGAATATATTGCGGTGGTGGAAGATAAAAATAGCCATCAGTCATGGACCCGGCACGCATCTATATATGTAGTAAGCATTCTACATTAAGGCTAAATAATGAAGCCATTTAATGCTCTTTTCTCGGTAACACTTTAATAAAAGAAAGCCAGCAAAGGCCAGACCAAAGCTAAGTCCCTAATGATTTCTGTGGATGTTGCCTACCAGGGCATGGCCACCAAATCAGCAAGTTCCCAGCATCTCTTTAGCTCCTTCTGTGAAAGCAACCATGAAGGAAAGGGCAAAAACAGGGCAGGTTTGGTCCTGAAGAATGCTGAGGCAGGGCTTCCTGAGACAGAACACCAGTGAAAGAGTGAGTTCTGGAGAAGGCTGAGGACAGCCACACTGGGTCAAGCCACATCCACCTTTTCCTAGTAGTAGTCAGAAGTGGTGCTGAGGGATGGCCAGGAATTAGGTCAAGTATGTAGGATACCTGCCCCTAACACCCTCCAGCCTCCAAGAGTATTTTTATTCCTTTTTTTTCCCCTTGTGTGTTCAGGAAAAAAAGGACTTTTTGTAGATTCTTGTGCAGTCTTACTTACTTGCAAAGTATTGGTGCCATATCAATTTTTCATGGAAACAAGATAAGAAGGCTTTGAATTTTGCGTACTGTTTGGGCTAAAAGGGCAACAATATGATGCATTTTAATACATGCATTTTGAGTTTCTTCTAAAGAAAAATATCAAGTAAGCAAGTTAAAAGAGTGCCAGGGCTACTTCTGAAGCTTGCAAAATAGATAAAAGCCAAGAATTTAAAACATTTCATTAAAAACGAACCCAGAAGTTTTTTGAAGCTCAACATTTTGTTCTGCAAGCTCAGCATTATTCATTAACCTCCCACTGAAGATTGCTGAACAGCTGGATCCAATTTCTGAAAAGATAATCATGAAGAAATTAGATTAATAGTCTTCAAGTGGAGCAGTTGAGGATCAGTTGTGGCATGCTCTTTTATATGTAGCATGTTGTTAGCTATTTTCCATGCGGGGATGGTTACTGCAATCTCAAGAGGAATGAGGCCATATCTCAACAATAGAGATATCAGTTCTCCTGGATTGTGAACACAGCAAGGCACCGATAAGCAAGATTGCTGCTGGCTTCCTTTTTTCCTTCTTTTCTATCTCCCTATTCTGAACACATCACCTCTATGCCATATATGCATATTTGCTGCAAGGAAATCACTGCCCTTTCAATATCAAAGACAGCATGTTTCTGACATACCAATCAGCGCAAAAAAGCTCCTGCTAGACCAAGTAAAGATTAAGTGCCTTTGTGTGGAGCTTTATTGTAATACAGAGAGGTAAATGTAAAGGATGACCTGTCCCTCCTCAGGCACAGCCACAAATAAAGTAACACTGAGTACTGGCTTCACTCTCACTGAATTAACTGATAAAACTCCACTGAGTTCAGCAGTAGCTGAATTGGGCCAGGGCAGAGCACCTCTGAATCCCACATTAGGCTGCCTTATCCCCAGTCTCATTTTTCACTTGCTTCAAGCAAGTCGCACCAGAAGAGCTGCGAATTTTCTCATGTTCTCAGGTCAGTGCCAGCTGCCTCGGTGGAAACCCAACAGCCTCTTTTGCTCCGGCTCCCACAGCACGTCCTTCCAACAAACAGCTCCTGCAGGGCTATGCATTTCCCTCCACAGCTCAACGACGCTGCTTCTCTTCACATCCCTGTACTCAGTCTAAATAAGCGTAAGACAGGTGTGCCTCATGCTCTCAGTCTTTCCCTGGCAGTCTCTGAATACTGCATCCCCACTGAAAAGTGTCCTATTTTTACTTGCATGCAGCATCTACATTCAAAGGAAGCATCTGTTCTGAATGTTCTGAATGCAGATGTAGTGCCCATATCAGTGATTTCCCGGCTCTGTTCATGTTCTAGTAGCTTTCTCTCAGGTATGGGACAAGCCAACAAAATTGTAAATGTAAGGCAGGAATTAAAGCACGATCATTTTTGCACAGGGGAGCATTCTCATGGTGCGTGGATCAGCACATCCTTCAGCAGCCTGGTTGCTCCCTGCTTTGCTTCTTAGCTTGCTCATTCTCTGACCTGTAAGTTTATTCCCATTCATGCAAATAGATGCAGAATAACCTGGCAAACTTTAGGGCTTTGATTTTCCTGACCAGGTGACCAGAAACAGCTTGCTGTTGTTTGCAGTGTGGTTCACAGGCAGTTTACCAGCAATCTTTAAAAAAAAAAGTCCAGCATCACCAGCTTTCACTCATCTTTCTGTTCTACAGTTAGCAAAATGATCTGCTGGTTCTTACCCACCTACATTCAGTCATTTCCTGTGCAAACATTATCCTTATATAACTACAGAGGTTTTAGGGATAAACTACTGTATTACACCTTTAGGTGACATCCTGTTGATGTCTTGGCTGCCAGATGCTCTGAGGCCTTAGCTGAATGACAGCTGTGAGTGTGCACAGGGTTTGATATAGGACACCCCAGAGCTGCCTCTTCCAAACCTGCCAGCGTAGGTGTGTGCCAGTTCTCAGGCCAGGACTTTGAAATGCTAGCTCTGGCACTGCCCACCACCCCAGGCACACACACACAGAGGCACGTTTTCCGGGTTGGGTGGTCCAGTCTTGGACAGCAAATGGCTTAAGCACATGCCTGAAGTTAAACATCCGCCTAAAGGCTTCTAGCCTGAGTGGGAATGGATCTGGGGTCAGCTCAAGTGTTTCTCTGAATCAGGGTCGAGAGACTGGTCCCATGCCAGAAGACCCCTCATTCTGACTGAAATGTGGCAGCAGAATAGGCCATACCTGACTTTTGACAATGCTGGGAGCCAGCCAAGTCACTAGAAGTGTTAGTCTTTTTCTCTGCAGCTCAGAAAGGAATACTTGAACAAAGTTGCAGAGGTAGGTAAAGAGGCAGAAGGATTGTTTGTTTTCCTTTTTACTCAAACTTTCAGTACATGCTTTAAATGTGACACTCTTGTCTGGTATTTTCAGTTTAGACAGAACGTGGTTGTTTCTTGGGTTGAAAAATTGAATTCCAGAAAGAAATAACATTTCTGGCAAAGCGGACTGCATTCCAGGGCATGATTTCATCTGGTAACTAGTCCAGGAGAGTCAATATTGGCTAATATGACCATGACTGCATGTATTTCTCATTAATTTTCATCAAAACTTGCCAGAAAATTCATGTTTTGGTGCCAGCAGATCACTCTTCCTTTCCATTTATTTTGTAGTGTCATCATTCACTAACTCCAAAAGTCTCTCTAAGGAAAAGAAAAAGCTATAATGCAGTGTGCTCATCTCCTCTCATTACCCACTGCAGAGTTACAAAAAGAGGTGGATAGGAGTCCTTTATCAAACAAATGAGAAGTTCTTCAAGAAAGTTGTTTTGTGAGTCCCTTGCAGGACCAATATTTTCTGGTGCAGAAGAAAACATGATTCTAAATGAGGTCATGAAGTGCAAGGCAGCTTTGACCCTCACTCTGCTTTTCTCTTTCTGCTGGAGCTCAGAACAGAGCCTCACTGTTATCTGATCTAATTTTTATATACGTTTGGCCCAAATTCCCTCAAGTGTCCTTTGAGAATTCTCAGGACGTTCTCGCTCTCCTGTTCTGACGTGTGCTGGCCACTTCTGCTGCACCACATTCTCCAGCAGTGAAGTCTAAACGTGCAGACTTTGGGGCTTGCTTACTGTCTCCCAATACATGGAAGAATGGGAACTCTCAGTGCCTCTTCTACCTGCAAGAGTCCTTTGAAACAAGACTTGCATAACACGCCCATAATTTGTCAGAGGTGGAAGAACACAGTTGCAGATCCCAGAACAAGCCATGAAAATAGTTCCAAACTCCTGAATTCTGCTGTGGTTAAGTACATTTCAGTGTCCCATCAAGCAGCTAAACAATTTCTGTGTTGTCTGTCCCTAAAAATGATTTAATTATATCTCTTTGCAGGGACCAGTCAGTGATGAAACTGCCAAAACAATTGACCCACATGGGGTTTTTTGAAGTTCCACCTGAGCAGATTGTCACTTCTTCAGTTATCATTCCCAAGCATGTAGTCAGGACATATCCCAAACTTTGCGTTGCTGCAACAGGCCAGTCTTTTCTCTGCCTTTTGGTTATATCCGGAAATTGGAAAGTCAAACTGCCCTGTCCTGAAGAATCTCAAAATGGATCCTGAGGTTTCTTTTACAGTGCTGTCAGCTGGCGCACAAGCCCTCCTCTCTGAATGTCAAAGCACTTTCCTTGGGGAGGCAGATGGCATCTCCCACCTGCTTCAGAAACACGCCAATCTTTGCAATCTGGTCAGCAGAAATGTGCAGCAAACTCCTGACCTTTGTTAAACACCATGTACTACATACGGCAGCCAGGTCAGATGCCACATTTGGAAGAGCCACGCTTCAATCAGTCTGACTGACAGAGCTGATATTTCTGTTTCCCACTCTCCAAAGAGGAGATTTCTTCTTGTAAGGTACTGCATGCTAGAGGCTACATCCCTGGGTACTGCAGGGTAAATACCTCATCTATGGAGTTGTTTCAGCAAAGGTAGACCAGGTGACCCAGCTGCCTTTCCTCCCTCTCTGAAATCCTCAGCAACGCAGATTTTTGGTTCTGAGGAAACTTCTCCTGCCTTTTTTTATGGCAAGGAGAGGAGGCCCTAGGAGCATAGGCCAAGGCTGGTCTTGCTCTGGAGGTGAATAAGTGTTTCAACTGGCTGGATGGCCGAGCCAAAAGAGTTTTGGTGAATGGAGTCAAATCCAGTTGGTGGCTGGTCACAAGCAGTGTTCCTCAGGGCTCAGTGTTGGGACCAGTTCTGTTTAATATCTTTAGCAATGATCTGGATAAGGGGATCGACTGCACCCTCAGTAATTTTGCAGTTGACACCAAGTTGGGCGGGAGTGTTGATCTACTTGAGGGTAGGCAGGTTCTACAGAGGGATCTGGACAGGCTGGATCAATGGGTCAAGGCCAATTGTACGGGGTTCAACAAGGCTCAGTGTCAGGTCCCGCACTTGGGTCACACCAACCCCACGCAACACTACAGGCTTGGGGAAGAGTGGCTGGAGAGCTGCCCGGCAGCAAAGGATCTGGAGGTGTTTGGTCAACAGCTGGCTGAACACGAGCCAGCAGTGTGCCCAGGTGGCCAAGAAGGCCAACAGCATCCTGGCTTGTGTCAGGAATGGTGTGGCCAGCAGGAGTAGGGGAGTGATCGTCCCCCTGTACTCGGCACTGGTGAGGCCGCACCTCGAATCCTGTGTTCAGTTTTGGGCCCCTCGGTACAAGAGAGACACTGAGGTGCTGGGGTGTGTCCAGAGAAGGGCGACGAAGCTGATGAAGGGTCTGAAGAGCGGGTCTTATGAGGAGCGGCTGAGGGAGCTGGGGGTGTTTAGTCTGGAGAAGAGGAGGCTGAGGGGAGACCTTATCACTCTCTACAACTACCTGAAAGGAGGTTGTAGTGAGGTGGGTGTTGGTCTCTTCTCCCAAGTCACTAGTGATAGGATGAGAGGAAATGGCCTCAAGCTGCATCAGGGGAGGATTAGACTGGATATTAGGAAGTATTACTTCAGTAAAAGCGTTTTTCAGGGATTGGAACAGGCTGCCCAGGGAAGTGGTTGAGTCACCATCTCTGAGGGTATTTAAAAGATGTTTGAATATGGGGCTTAGGGACATGGTTTAGTGCTGAACTGGCAGTGTTAGGTTTACGGTTGGACTCAATGATCTTAAAGGTGTTTTCCAACCTATGCAATTCTGTATGTGTTCTGTGTGTATTTGCAGCTGAATTGGCTACAGAACCAACTCAGAAACTCTGTTGCTGCAAGTTACAGCTCAGCTTTAAAAACAGTCACCTTATCCTACCAGTGTATTTCTTTTGTCTGCTTTCTTCTTTCAGGAAGAAAACACTGTGAGTGATCCATAAAACAAAAATTACATTCACAAGCTCTTTACAATTGGAGATAAATATATATATATTTGTTTAATTATTCACTACGTGGAGTTCATCTATAAGTAGTAGTGCTTATATTGCTATATATTGTACACAGAGGGGGTTTTATGTTGAGTTTCAGTAAACTGAGTCAGAATAGTTGAAATATGCATAAGAATCAGGAAGTAGTATGTGTGTTTGTAGCAGTATTGCTAATTGGAGGCTTTTTAAATAGTACCACTGTAGTGTTTTTCCTTATATCGCAGCTGCTGAAGTTACAGTATCACCTTTGACTCCTCCTATAGTGAGGAAAGAACAGTTTTAAAATTCAGGACTTACTATTTAATAAAACCTGTGACTGTGTGCATGCATGTCTGTAGGTGGAAGGTCCTAACTCATTTATTTTTCCTGTATTTGGCCTGGCACTATTGTACATGGGTGTGCAAAGAGAAGACAGCGGGGGAATCTAATCTGCCTAAATTCTCACTGAAATCTATATGACAGAGTAATATGAAGGAAAAAAAAAAAATCATAGAATCATTAAGGTTGGAAAAGACCTCAAGGATCATCAAGTCCAGCCGTCAACCCAGCACTACCATGTCCCCTAAACCATGCCCTGAAGTGCCACGTCTACACATTTTTTGAACACCTCCAGGGATGGTGACTCCACCACCTCTCTGGGCAGCCTGTTCCAGTGCCTGACAGCTCTTTCAGTGAAGAAATTTTTCCTAATATCCAGTCTAAACCTCCCCTGATGCAGCTTGAGGCCATTTCCTCGCATCCTATCACTAGTGACTTGGGAGAAGAGACCAACACCCTCCTCACTACACCCTCCTTTCAGGTAGTTGTAGAGAGCAATAAGGTCTCCCCTCAGCCTCCTCTTCTCCAGGCTAAACAACCCCAGTTCCCTCAGCCTCTCCTCATAAGACCTGCTCTCACCACCAATCCAGTCACTGCTCATGCACCATTCTCCCCAGTGGTGTGCAGTAGGCCAGCTGATCCAGCTGATCAGATTTTATCTTTTCCCCATTCTGTAAATTTAAGAGGTTTCGAGAGCCTAAGTGACAAAGCTGCTTAATACCAAATCTGTTATCAGCAGCATTACTGTCGTCACCTGTACTGCAAGGTCAGCTTTGTAGGCAGCCCTCTTCGAGGCCGACAGGCAGCAGTGGCAGGGGTAGCAGAGCAGGCAGCTTTGGAGGGATGCTATTCTGCTGCTCTCCCCTCCAGCTGCACGCTTTGCTCTGTCTTTGGGTGGGTTTCTCTCCTCTAACTAGGATTTCAGAGACAGGGACATAGAAGGCAGCTAATGCCTTTGTGAAGCATGGAGCTGCAAGTGTTGAAGAAAGACTCCCTAAAGGGATAAGAGGAAAGAAAACAGTTTCAGCAACCTGTAAGAGTAAGCTATGTGCCATCCTGCAGACCAAGGCAATCCGAATGGTGTTAGAAAAAAACAACCCGCTTCCCCCCCATTTTCTCCCTGATATTTCCACTTAGCAATAGAAGACAAAGTTACATCAAATGAAGTTACTGTTTTGATTTATATGGCACCCTGTATGGACTATGTACTTTACAAGACATGTAGCACTATTCCAGCTTCCAACTGCTTATAGCCTAACGAGATGCATGAGATGTGACAAGCTCTGCTAGCCCAGAGGACGAACTGCAGGGACGTTCCAGGTGGGGAAGGAGGCATGGCTGGAAAGCAGCTCAGTGCTGTCAGAGATTCCTGTCTGCCAGAAATGAATGCCTGAAGTGGTGGCTCACCGCAACTCTCTGCAGCAGCCTCAACCTGCAGGTGGGAAAAATAAAAGTAGGTGAAAGCCAACTTTTCTCTCACTGAGATTTGATGCAGAGTGCGGTTTGGCCTGACTCTCAGTGATGCTGTTGAACCCAGAACCGAGTACTATGTGGCTTTTTTTCAAAATACAGTTTCTTATTCTGCTCCATGTGGGCAAAGCCACATCAATCACACTGTGCTGGCTCCAGCCCCAAATTCCTGTCAGTGCTCTCCTACTTAGCTTTTCTTGAAACTCCATTGTATGGCAAATCTTCCTGTGATGGTAGCTTTTGTCAGTCCTTACAATCAAAGGTCAGGCATTGCGATAGGTTAGGTTTGGGTTTTGATCTTTTCACTAGTGCTACCTTTGGGCTGAAACCTGCAGCGTTTCCTTAAAGACAATGTCCTTCTTTCTGTTTCCATTTCTCAAAATATGAGGGGTTTGTAGGATCAGGTTTGCTATCTGTAGGTTGGACCAACGTCCATTTAGCTTTTATAATGATGGGCTCTACTGAAATACCAAAATTAGGTGAGATCTCAACTGAGCAGTCCATCACGTCTCAGGAAAGTGCCAAAGGACATGCAAAAGACCTGCTGAAATCAGTGGACATGAGGCACAGGCTCAAACTTAAGCATTGGTCCTGTCAGCTCTGTATCCCTGGTTGTACTTCTTTTTTTTCCTGTTTATTTGCCATCATTCTGAAACTAATTTGGAAGGTAATGATTAAATACTGTCAGAAAGCATAAAGGAGAGGAGGAAAGGCCTCCCTAATTGTGTTTTGACATATTTTTGACATCAGCAATTCTTTTGAAGGAAAGAGAAAAAAGAAACAAAACAAAATCTGTTCAATCAAGGTTTTCTGCTTTTTATTCTCTTTGGCTAAGAAAAATCAGGTTGCAGAGAAGCTAGTGCTGCAGAACCAAAGCTTGCCTCCTAAGCAGGAGTTTTCATATACTCATCTTCCATCTAAAGGCAGTTTTACAGAAATCTGCACTCCCGTAAAGCGAGTGTTTTCTTTGTAAGTGATACAGCACTTCAGCTTTCACAGCACCTCAGTGCTTTGCACTATGTCAGTGACTTCAGGGATGTGGTACTAAGATTTGCTTAATACATGGGTCTGTCTAAACGCAATAGGATGTCAGCTCTGTCCCCGGGTTTTGCATCGCTAGGTAAATAACTTCGCAAATGGAATAGCACGTCTGTGTTTTGTAAGATTAAAACCCTGGCTGAAAGAGACTATTGCACCGGCTCTTGAGAGCTGTAGCAACACAGATACAGTATCTTCAACATGGAAGACATTCTGAGGAGTTATTTCTCTTAAATACTAATAAGATTGGTTTCAAAGGTATTGTCTAAATATTAAACCCAATCTGTAACAATAAGAACCCTAATTAATGACAGAATTATCAGTTAGCATGTAGTCTTCCAGTCCTCTGGAATTTAACAGTGGCTGCACACAGAAGACAAGTAAGACCAACAGCAGGTCTAACACCTAAAGCAGGATTAATTTGTAAATCTCAGTTTATTGGGTTTTTTGAGGGGTTTTATTTGGTTTTTTTTTTTAATTTTGAAAGGGAAATAAAGCATTTCCAACCTTTCCTTACATTTACCTACCAAACTTGGACCGAGATTATATTCCTGCCCTGTAACAGAGGCAATCCTTGTTTCCTAGTGTGTGGCTCTGCAAAAAGTAACAGAAACAGTTAAATCTAAAATCTTCGTGGGGCCCATACTTCATTCGCCCTCCTGCTGCCTTGCTGGAGTTGGTGGTCCAATGTAGGTGGCTTTAGGGAAGGATCCAAAGCCACAATCTCTCCTCCGTATCGGTGGATAGCTCTGAGCTGGGTACAGGGAAACATTACAGAAGCCTCTGAGTCAGCCACAGGGACGTCTTGATAGATGCCACCACAAAGCAGGTTCTTCTCATTCCCCTCCGACACACCTAAGGGCTCTCAGCACAGATTTCTTTCCTGTAGCTGTTGAGGATATTTTTTTCTGCTGCCTGGTAAGCTTTAATACAACTTCTTTCTTGGGTTTGGCAGGTAAATGAGAGCACAAGCTTTAAATTTTTTTTTTTTACAAATTACATTAAAATGTCTTAATTTCCAAATGACTAATAAAACCTGAAATCTTATGAGAGACCTAGGGTTTTTCCCTAGGATTAGCCCCAAATGAAAAGACCATTACTGTTTGAATATTTCCAAAGTATGTTTTAGATACTCTTAAAATGTTTGATTGAAAGTTAAGCATACAAGTTATTTTGAAGGGCCTTTCTGTTTAGTTGTCAAGAAAGTGAGTTGAAAGGAATGAGTGTCTGAATTTGAGCAGAACTGAAGACTTGTGGGATTTCCCACAAGTGGGATCTGAAAGAAATCTGAACTCGTCCTCAACCTGGTAGTTGTGGGATGTGGTTTTGGAAGGGGCTCACGAAATGATATATGTTAAGACAGCACAGCTTCTAGCACTTCTGCATGGCAAACAACATTTTAGAGTCAAGCATCGTTTCAAAGGAGAACGAGAAGAAAAAACACAGATTTTGCTAATAAGCTGTGAGTAGTTTTCTGACCCTCAGGAACTGCAGTCACACCCTATTTTCCTCCATGTTTACATCAAGGCACCCCAATCCTGCCAGTCAAAGTAAATGAGAATATTTTGTACATTAACCTGCTAGTGAAGTGAATCATGTGAATGAAGTTATTCAACCACGTGGCTGTTTACAGAGCACCATGTGCATCACATGTATATTTGTTTCCAAATGTCGACAGATCCAAATGTCCACAAATTGATGTGCATAAATGATTGAGTTTGTCCCCTGAATGTATTCCCACAGAGTTAAGAGTCCACTGCAAAACTGGGTTGATATGTAACTTGACACAATTTCTTAATGATTTTGCGGTTCCTTAAAAACAATAGTTTGAAGTGCAATTGATACTCTCTCAAGTTGTTGCTTTGCTCTGATTAAGGCAGAGCTTTAAAGCCGTCATCTTATCTCACTGTCATGAAACGTAGTGACAGCTCTGTCATTCACTGGAAAACGTCCTTCTGAAGATTGAATGTCTTTGTTGTTTGTTTTTTGGAGGTTGCTTTGTTGTTGTTGTTTTTTAATGGTAGTCTTTTCATTTCTTTTATGCTTATGGATTTGTACATCCCTGGTGCTTTGCTGACAATCCCCCCAGCCTGTGAGGAGTTCGCTTCAGCAATACATAGCTTTCTCCCTGTTGAATGCAAGCAAACAGTACTTTGGTGCATTGATGGTGGTGGGATATTCCAGGAAAAGGGGCTGGGGCAGACTTATGGTCAGTGAGCAGGCATCTTGCTTTACTCTCCTGTTCAGATCTTAAGAACAATTTGACATTTGTAAGATTCCAGAAATTATTGTCCTTGGACAGACAAAACTCTGACTTGTTCAGCTGGCATGCCAGGGCACATCTAAGCGCTTTTCTCCTGCAGGCACATTCTTGAGCATTCTCCTCTCCGTGCCCAAAGCTAAGAGCCAGGATACCATCCTGCTGTAGTTTGCAACACCACTCTTTCATGCTTCCGACTCCAGCCCTGAATGAGATGTCGCATGGAGCAATCCAGCCTTTGTAAGTTGGCACGCAGGAGCTTAGGAAGTAGTTCAGTTCTGCTTGCATGCATCTCTTCACAAAATTAGGGACTGCAAAAGGCGTTGTGATTCAGAGCTGTATTAACAGCCAGATGTAGGAACTTTAAAGAAAGGCATTCTGCAGATTGATCACAGCAATGCTATTACCATCAGTGGTGTGTAAAGTGTCAACTGCAGCTGTGTTGAATTATTCATTATTTTATAAATACAGTGAGGTTTCCAAGGGCAAAGTTTTTAAGATCCATTTGAAAAGTAAAATGAAAGCCCCTGTAATTAAAAATCATTATTAAACTTCATTTATTTAACTTCATTTCAAATTTTCCCTATGTGATTATTATTAAAGTTATTATATTATTGATTTTTCTACTCCCTTCCCTTTCTCTGCCAGCTAATGAGAAAAAAGTGGTTTTGAATTAAGCAAGTAATCTTGCTTTCCCTAGACAATTGTTCTGTGCTCTCATGCTGACCCCTGGAAAGAGATTTACTGGGTGATGCTCTTATTTTTGCTGATAGGAGACACTGTGCCCATCAGTACAGGGTAAAAGGAAATAAATTAAAGGGAAATACGAGTTTTGATGTGCTTGCATCTTAGACCCTTAAGTCTGTCTTTAGGTTTGAAATGTCTGGAATCTGCCCTGGGCTCAGCAGGGAAGAGTGCAGCAGAGAGCAGTGCTTTCTTGTTTAAGAGCGAGCACTGAAGACAGAGTGCATGTCCAGTTCTGTACAAACAACATAATCTTCAGTTCATCTTTAGTAACAGAACATATTTCCATCACTACTGTGCCATTCAAGATAAAAAAAATTTAAAAGTCCCTTTGATACCTCAGCCATCTTTATGGTCATGCTACAGTCCTCTTGAGATCAAGGCTGCGGTATAAATAGCTGCGCTTGCTTGTGCGGCAGGACCAGACTAATGCAGTGATGATGCTTAAAATAGCCCGAACTGAACTCCCTCATGGTGAGGGCCACCCGTTTCCTATCACAGCTACTCATTTACAACTTGCACGGGAGCATCCAGAACAGCAGCAAGGACGCTATGAGAGCAGCGTGCCTATCCCCAGTGCTCCTGGCTCCCCAGTCTCCTCTGGCTTCTTCCAGCTGTCATCACAAGGGTGGCAGCAGCCAGAGGAGCTGTATGTGGTGGACACGCAGGCAACAGGAGTGGTCACAGCGGCAGGTCTCAGCTGCCACCATGTCTTATGCCTCCCTCCTTCCTGAGCCCCTCACCACAGCCCGGCTGTCCCTTCCCTACTTAGCACGTGGCATTAGCACCAATTGGTACCAGGAGCCTGACGGAAGCCAGGGCTGGGGCTGAGGGCTTTACTGCTGACAACATAGCTGTACGACACACCCCTCCTAAGTATCACTAATTATGGCTCTCTTATGCTTCAGTTTTCCTGCCTGCCTGTTGGAATTACTAATCTTTGCCAGTTTCTTAAGGATGCTGCAGGGCTGTATTTACTGATGCTTGTGAGGTTCATTTGGACTCTGCAGTAGGAGGTGCTCTTAAGTGTCAAGAAGTTGTCACATACATTGTTACCTTTATAAGTAATTATGTTCACACGGCTCAGCTAGCATTTGGCACAGGAATAAAGACTAGTAATTCCATTTTGTCTTTAAGTTTAATCTCTTGTAGTGCAGTATCACCCACAATTGAAAGCCAAACTGCTAAGATGCAAAGCATTATGTATTCACATAGAAAAGGGTATCTTTCTCCGGAGTTAGTTGTGCAGGACTCTTTTCCTCTTCTGATTGTGTAGTACAGCCTTAATATTGCACCTCCAGGCATCAGACTATCTTAGAAATACAGAGAGTAAATTTCCTTGATTTCTGCAGTGCACCAGTCCCCTGCAGCAGCAGGACACGTGCTTTGTAGTTCATTCCAGTTCTCCGTGGGGAAATGGAACAACAGGGCCCTGTTGAGATAGAAGAAAAGATAAATAATCTTGTAGAAGTTCTTGCAAACTCTATCACTTTCAGAGGACTAGCTGAACCAGCAGTTTTTCCCCCAACCCAGAGACAAGAAGCGTCCTGGGGGCAGATCTCAGTGGGAGGGAAGAGCCCTCAGACCAACTCTCTGCCCAAACTCCTTGGATTCTCCTGCCTTACAGAGCTCTCTCTTCCACTTACCACATTTGTTTGAACCACTTCCCTCCATTCTCACTGCTTTCCTTATCAACTTGAGTGAATTCAATACATCGATGAGTACTGAAGCAGTTACAGACAGCCTGTAAAGGTTTTGGGGTGAAAGTCAGAGACAGTTCATGTTCCCACTTACTTTTGTGACCGTATGAACCCAATGAAACATATGTCTCCTTGCACGTGTGCTTGCTCATTTCTCATTCATTTTTGCTCAGTAGTTATTGGGGAGTGAGATCATAACTGGAATTTATTTAGAGCTATGGTCTCTCCACCCTGTTGGGTCCTTCAGCAGAGTAACTTTATCCAAGATTTCATTTCCTCCCTGTCTTTTTGCATAAACAGAAAAAAAGGTGGATGGAAGAATAAGCTGGCAGAAATGCTTTGGCAGCAGGCCCTTATTTTCGTCATAGCCTTACGATGAGTGAGAGCAAGCGTCATAGCTGAAACTTGTCTGCTGCCTGTCCCCACACGTGTTTCGTGGCTAGAGGGCCAGTTTCTCAGCATCCAGCTCTGGCCGGGGGGAGGAGAGGAGTTTCACAGCTCATTGTTATCACAGGTAACAATGTTATTTCTGCCCTGTGAACTGGAGCCAGCGCACAGATGCCCAGGCAGCAGCATGTTGCCATTAGTAGGGCTAATTAGCATGGAGGCAGCACTGAGCAATCACAGCCCAGACAGAGCTGGACCAGGTGTCTGGGTAACATACTGCTGCAAGGCTGTGATGAAGAGAGCGAGTGCACATCTTCCTCCATCCACCACAGTAGACACATTTGCTGTACTACCTGCTTTCCGTATCTGTCTGTGGTCTTTTTTCTTACGTGATGATCTTAATTTCTCTGGAAGAACGTCTCTTCATATGTGTGCAACTGAGGATCAAGCATTGGAGCTCGAGTAGAAATAATAGAGATGTCTTATGACACCATTTTGTTAAAGTTTTTCATATAAACACAAACCTGATTTTGCAGCTCTTGAAAAAGGTTCCTCTTAATATTTAAAAAAAATAAAATCATGGTTGTAATTTTATCATCAGTGAAAATGGAAAGCCTTATAAAAATAATTCAAACATGCCATGCCAAATTAATGAAACCTGTACGCAGGCATTGGAGGGGACACACACAACATGAGACAGAATTTCACATTTGCTTGGGCTTTTTTCTTTATTCACAGACACCTGTGTCAAACCTTTCACCACAGTTTTGGAGCACTAATGAAGAGACAATTAAAGGACTTGAGCCTCCTGCTTGCTTTCTTCAGTAGCACTAGAAATTTTTCAGTCTCTCTGATAAATTCCCCAGGAAACTCACAGAATTTCAGACTTTAGAACAGTCTTTGTTTCTTTTCTTGCAAGTAATTATTCCCCTCCCCTTTTTATCCCTTCAATGCACCAAACTTCTCTTGTTTTATGGATTTTTGTTTTAGCTTTAACAGGTTTCCAAAGCATTTTCCTTGGTTGAGTGCTGGAAGTAAACTGCTAATATAGAGAAAAGTGACTGGATATTAAAACAGTGCCCGGGGCTTTGAGATAACATGGCAAATGCAATGGGCTGGGCTGGTACCACTGAGAATTGGAGTTTTGCCAAGGGTTTAATATTGTTAATTGTGTGCAGACAGATATATTGATATGTACCCTACCTTTTCTCTATATCTGCATCCATTAACTTATACTTAGCATTCAAAAGTGGAATGGTATATGTCTGTGTTAAATTTCGTAGTACATAAAAGATCTTCCTGTTACTCCTTTGATGACAGCAGATCAGCGTCACAAAGGAATGCTGGTGAAAAATTATTTGCATAAATCTTTGAAATCTTTATCCACTGACAAAAGCACTTTGTGTCACCCTCTTTCATTTGCTCCATTGTTTTTACTTTATCATTTGCTTGGAGAAAGCAAACTAAATTGAATTAAAATTTCTTTTTTTTTCCTGTTTAGCTGGCATGCTCATAGTGAAATACAAATCTAACTGGTTTTTCTTCTCTCTCTTCCTCTTTGCCTTTCCTCATTTGACCTGGATTTGTCTTTTGGTGTCTTTGATATATCCCTGTGTGATCTTTCTTCTTCATTACTTTAAAGGTAAGATCATTATTTCCTCAGTCAGTATTATACATGTATCAGAGGTACAGAAATACAACTTGAAAGCCATCTGGGGAGGAGGTTACTAAGGAGGCAAAATAATTAGTGGCCATTTGGAGTGCAAGAAGTCCAATAAAGAAGTACATTTTATATTTTGCCGTCGCTAACCTTTGGCTGCAAGTAGGGATGCTCTCAATAGCAGAGGCTCGGGTTTTCCTGGGCAGCCCCCTGACAACGTACTGTATGCAGTGCGGCTGTGCCACGCTGGGCTTTGCCTCCTGCTGCTTCCCAGCTCTGCCAGCACTTCCCTGAATGCAACCGAGAGGCAAGCGAAAGGTTAGAGCAGGGGCATTGGAGCAGCCTTGGAGCAGCACATCTGCCCAGGAGCAAAACAAGGTCACTTAATGTTTCCCTTCACACAGGAGTTCCAGAGAATTCGAGGGGGGGCTTGGTGAGTTAAAGATACATATATACCTGCTTGTTTATATTGCAGTAGAGAGATGGGATGCCGATCAAGATTAGAATATATAGTGATAGGTGTACAAAGACAGGCAGAGACATTGTCTCTTCCCTGAAAGCTTGCAGTGTTTTCTTTTTCTGTCTCTGTGTTACAAGTATGTCTTTGGTTTAGACTGCATTTTTCTGCCCCTCTCGGGAGTCTGCCAAGTAGGAGGTGAAATATCTCCAAACCACTCCTTCCCAGAGCTTGCTGCCTTTTCATGCCTTTTCAGTACCCTCTGTTCCTCAGGAATACTTAGGGATGAGAACCTTTTGCAGGAGGAATTTAGAAACGTGCAGATGTTGGGAGGACAGGCTGTGTATTTTCTGACAATTTCCGAGTACAGAATTTCGCTGAAGACAAGCAACAGAAACTAAAGCAGGAAATTTTGTTTTAATGAGCACTTTTAGATGTAAACAGCGAGTGGCAAATAGTGAAGTCCTGACGCTTCCCAGCTTGCATGGAGACAGTCCTGGTCTCTGACAGATCTGGAAGATACTATTATTTTTCCAGACTTCATACTTTCACCCTCTCAGAGGTCCAGAAATATGTCCTGTAGTGTCTGGGTCACCTCTGCAGCCCTGCAAAGGCCTGGCTGTGTTCCAGAGAGTGACTGACAGAGAGGGTTGGAAGGGGTTGCCTTGTGCCTCTCTCAACAATGGTAGGTTGCCTCCATTTACATAGCAACAGTGGAGTCACAGAAGACTCAATGAATTTAATTAGTAGGAACGGGAAAAATGTGTGTACTCATTATGTAAAACATGTAAATTTAACCCTTGAAATGGAATCGTCAATGACTCACCACTGAGGCTGGATGCCAGCGCCAGAGGCGAAATTACAGAAACTGAAAGTGTGTCTCAAGAAATTAAATCAGCTACATTAAGGTTCCTGGGTTTTGTTGAGGAGGTGATTGTTCATGCCCATTATAGACTAAAAACTTGCAGGAATACTGGGTTTTCTCCATTAAAAATGTGCTTTGAAGCAGGATGTGTATCTATAAGACAGTTAATTGATAGAAGACCAGAAGAAACATGGAAGGAGTAGGAGGAATCATACACTGGATATCTACCAAAGTGCAAAGTAAAAGGCCATAATAAACATTACACAATGTGTGGCTGCCGTAGGAATACTCGAGGCTCTGATGGGTGTTGCAGTGCCAAAAAAATGGCTGTGAGGAAAGTTTTTACCTACCCAGTCACTGCAAACGTTAATTCACAGGCCCTCAGGCAAGTTACACGAGGCTGGTTTGGGTTTATCCCTGGGGAATGCCCTGGGGTCTCATTCCGCCTCACTGTAGAGGGTATGGAACAAAGAGTTTCATGGTGAGCTTTAGACTATTGTTTTCAATAAGAAAGGAAGGGACTTAACCCTCAGGCTATTGCTGACACTTCTGGATCCTGTCCAGGAGCGGGTGTGTATAGCTGCAGCTCTTAGGACAGTGCACAAAAAAGAATTTTTAAGGGTCTTTTTAAACTGCTGCCTGCTGATGAAAAGCAAAAGAAAGGTCTCTTAACGACTCTGAATATTACACCTGTCATGCAGTAAATGAAGCTCAAAGGCTCTAATTTTTCCGCCCCATCCCAGCGGTTGACATGGCACTGTACTGTAATCCGCATAGGACTGAAGCAGGAGTGGGAGCAGAAAGGGGTGTCCCGGAGTCTCCCCCTCTGAGGGGCCCTGGAGTTCAGTGGGGTGGCAGGTGTCTGGTCCCACGACAGTTTCCAGTTCTGCAAATCTCTGTCTGCAAGGCACATACCAACCAAGGCTGGCAGGACTGGGAGTGGCTACCAAAGGGCTAATCTGCTGAAATGGCCTTTAAAGAGGAAGAAGCGCCGCGGCACAGAAAGGCAGAGCAATCTGGGAGAGACGGCCCCACCACCAGTGGGAAATATGGCCTGTGGTTATGATTTTTTTTTTCTGTCCTTGAGTGTGGCCTCAGTTTATTTACTCATTTACTCCAGATTTCTTATTTTTTATCATTTATTTAAGAACTGCTGCTCTTAAGCTTTCTCCTGCTCTCTAGGGATCATTGACGTGTAACATAGCTCTGCTTGGAGGCTCTTGCTTATCCTGCAGTTGTCTCTGCAAACATGCTGGCAGCATGTTGCTTCCAGAAAGGGTTGTGCACTCCCAGACCTGCAGATAACAGTCTTTCCTGACCCCATTTCCAAATGTCACCATCCAGGGATTTCCTGTGCATACTCCAGAAAAATTCATCTAAATTATTCTCAGAAACAGGCGGTGAGTGTCGATGTGAAGCCTGGCAGGCCCAAGACAAAGAGGCTGACTCCCACCATCGGTAAAGCCCCTCACTGAGCAGTGAAGCACACATGACAGAGCAGATGTAATGGGCTGAAACAGAAGTGCTGAGAGCGTTGGAAGGGTAATTGGTTTCATTCAGAGCTGAACTGCAGCCTGAATTGTCCTTTCCTGCCTGGTCATCGATACCCCCAGCTCTTCCTACCTGCCTGTTTGACCTGGCAGCTCAAGGTGAGCAGGTTCTTAGCCAAGAATGTCACGAGTAAGGTTTTTTTGTATTGTGATGCTGCTTTCTTTTCCCGGTTTTGCAGTCTGAAAGCCTGAGGCAGTTATTAGACAAGGATGTTTAACTAGATCAGAGTCCAAGATTATTCCGGTCGGGTCATCATGTCAAGTGCTGCTGTTCACAACACTAGTTTGAAGGATTTAACTTCTTAATATCCCCAGTTACCTAGGGAGCGAGTCGGACTTGCAGTGGAGAAATGCTTGCTCACACAGAACTGCATGTAATTTTATGTCTGTGATTTACACCATGCCTCAGGAGTGGGGAAGATCATCAAGTTAAGTTAAACTAAGGAGTGTGGAAAAAGGGTTATGGGAAGATTCTTACCACATTTTTAACGTCTAGAAGAAGTTCTGCTCCTCTTCCCAAGCCTGTCCCAGTGCTCCAGAGAGGCTGTGTATGCTCTTCCTCCAGTTTCCATCCTCTGCTGCAAATTCTGCAACGTGGCTCACCCACAGGCTTCCTGCTGGGGCTCCTCTGCCCAGGAATTCTCCTCACTGTCTTTCTCTTGGTTTATCATTGCTGCCGATGGCCAGCCATGGCAGAACAGTGAAATGCACTGTCCCTTCCTCCATTAACCCTAGTGCAGAGGATATTTGTGGGAATTAGTGGGGTAGGGCAGCCAGCCCTTCTGTCTGCAAGCCAAGCAAGGCTTTTCCCTAGCAGCCTGTTTGCTCTGGGGTGTGAGGATTTAAGGTGGTTTGGTGTCATTCTGAGGCCAAAGAGCCTGCCTCAGCCAAGATGACACATTTGAAAGTGAATCTCAAACTGTGTGAAAAGTACCAGAACTGACAGCAGTGGAGATCAGGGACAAGCAAAATCATTTCATCAACATTTTAGCTGACTCGAACACTGTGGGTCTGACAGTTGTCATCTTGAATATTACTGGGCTTGTGCTTTACGTAGGGAAGAAAAAATAGCCAAAGAAGAAGACATGTTTGGGGAAAAAACCATGAAAATCTCTCAGGCAGTCAAACAGTAAGAGTAGAGCACACAGAGGGAGAGGGAAGGGGACTTGCCCTGTTTCACAGCACTGTCAAAGTAGTCCAAACTTCTGGAGGGAGAATGGGCACCCTCCTCATTTGTATCACAGGTCTTTGAAAAAGACATTTGTTTATGCAATGAAAGTCCTCTTTAAAAGTAAGAAGACAATTACCTTTATGAGACAGTTGCTTGCAGGACAGCTACACACTGACCCCCCCTCCTCCCGGCCAGCCAAATTAAAATCACCAAAGCTGATGGTTGCAAAACCCTGAAAGGCCTGTGGGCTTCTGGACTTCCAGGCTTGGAGCAGCCCCAGCAGCTGTGCCACAGGTTTCCTTAGAAGGCACCACCGCTGTGCCTCCCAGCTTACCCCAGCGTGGAG
The DNA here is from genome assembly GCA_013389905.1 of Sula dactylatra. NCBI lineage: Eukaryota > Metazoa > Chordata > Aves > Suliformes > Sulidae > Sula > Sula dactylatra. Next base: position 98,289 of record WEKW01017792.1, on the reverse strand, counting down.
AGTTGGGCTTATCTACCCCTCTGTCGCTTTTGCTGAAGCTGCCGCTTGTGGTAGTCATCCAGGGTATTTGCCCTCTGGATGTAAGTAAATGACTTACACACAGGCTACTAAACATTAACTGCTTCACATTACTGTTTTTCCAGTCTGGTTATAAGCATGTGACCTAGAAGTAAAGTCACTGCCCCTTACTTGCCATCCTGCAAGTAATTTTGTACCCCAGGATTATTTGGGTTTAGAAATTTGACTCAGTTTTCCAGACCTTATTACACAGACAGCTCTTGCTAAAACAGGAGCTGTTACCGCCAGTCAGCAAAGTCCTGTATTCATCTAGCTACTGCCACTCATTAGTGGCTGCTAGGTGATAATGAGGTCTGTTCATTACCCTCCTCCATCTGATTTGAACTCCTGATCCAGAAGCCAAATGCTGTAACATCTCATTTTCAGTCCTGAGCAATTTCAGGTCCTTGTTTCTCAGTGTAACAGAATGTGAAATTTGTCCAGAATATCTCTGGCAGTATTTTCGTCTTTATGGTTACTTCATTTATACTCTTTTTGAGAAAGACAATCTGTTTGCTGAGATGGTATCAGTGTATGAATACTATTTATATGCCAAACACAGGAGCATGAGGCTCATCCTAACAACATCTGAAGTGGCCCAGGGGATGTTAGTGGGATTTGCTGCTTGGGATCCTCCTGTGTGAGCTGTACTATAGGTACACAGCAGGTATCCATCCAGGAGCTGTGACTGTATCTCCTGCAGCTTTGAGTCTAGCATTAACCCTCTCCGTGCTGGTGCCCACAGTTGGAGAAGGCGGCAAATAAATAGGGGAGGAGTCATTAAAAAACTACGTGAAAGATAAAAAGACTGGAAACCAGGCCTGAAGAGAAAAATTGCAGAGCACAGCCTGTTGGGTTCAAGCTTAAGTTTAAAGGGCCGTTGATTTGCAGTCTGTAAGGGGAACAGCAAGTTGGCTGGTGACTAACAGACAAATGAAAGATGAAGCTAGACACATTCAGACTAAAAATTGTACAAAATTCACTGGGTTGTACTGGGTTGAGCATTGCTGACAGTTGTTAAATTGAAATAAGATTATTGCAAGAATACACGCTGAATTCAAAGAAAAATTAAGCCATAGAAGCCCGATGGCCCCTGTAATTCAGAAGTCAAAATTGCAACATTTGTTTTTGTGGTTTTACTTTCTATGAATGACAATGAGATGAATGCGTTCCTGGCTTTGGCGAGATTTGGTCTGGAAATGAAAACCAATGTGTATCCTGTCACTCGATGCTGTGGTATTGACTTGGAGAGATATCTCCCCTTGTTTTCCATGGCAGAAGGACCTTCCACTTTGATTAGTGGGGCTCTCTTCCTGCCACAAACACAGTATGAAAATATAAAAGCAAAGCTTTTCATTATAGCTATGCCCGAGCTGCTGGTGTTTGCTTGTTTTAGCAGTCAGGAGGATATGAGAGTTCGGAGGTACATTTACTAATTTAATGTCAGTGTGCTCTCAAAGGAGAAGAGTAAACTAGTTGACATAGTAAACATTAGTACTGAAACATAAGTAGAATAGTTAACATTAGAACACAGTCTAAATCTTGATAGCTCCTCATCTACCTGACAAAAAAGTGATGGTGCAGCTGATCATCTCAGCAGGCCACATCTCTCAACAAGGAAAGTCAAGAAGATGAAAGGGCAAGCCAAAAGCAGGCTGCTTCGCTGCATTGCCCAATGAGGTTGGGCTGCTCCGGAACCCCAGGGGGGCACGAACTTCAGTGAAGGTTTGGGTTGTGGTGATTCACCACGATCACTGGTATTCACTGTTGAAACCAAGAAAAAGTGTTTCTAGAATCCCAACATGAGGGTGAACAAGGGCACAGTCAGGAAAGGGAAGAAGCAAAAACTAGGGATTACTCAGTGGCAGCATTTTCAAAGGAAGCCAGGTAATATGGGAACCTAAGCTCCCATGGATAGCATTTAGGATCATCTTTCTCACAGATGATTTTAAAGTGTTGCCATCCTCTGTTCAAAAAATTGGCTTTTCTTCAACATGGGTGCTCTCAGGAAGCCCGCTGTAACGTCCACCTCCTTCAGCTGAAAAAATTTGGCATAAAGAAGGGTGCCTACAGTGTTTTGAAATGCAAGTAGGCTTCCAGTTTATCAAATTAGAAGCTGGGAGTTACTGCGGCATTATCTGAGCCAAAAAAGACTCAGTGGAGTGTTATACCAGTGATCTCAGGCTGTCCTTAACGCATACCATAGCAAGGGTTAAATGAACTGGAAAGCTCATAGAAAAAAGCTCATAACAGTGCAGTTTTTGTTCATACTGAAATGTTCCCATATGTTTCAGTTAACGCAGAACATAATTGGGTCTGCCTTGGGATGGAGACATTTTTCTTATGCGATTTATCATTAATCGGGTGTGGGGGAGAGAGTCCACTTCACCAGAAATAGCTTCCCTTCCTTTTTAGCCAAAAACCCGCAGTTCAAAATGTCCTGCCATCTCTCTTCCCCTTAGCGTGCTCCTTCTCCTCTCCAGAATGTTCTGACTTTCTGCAGTGAAATAACCTGGTGGAACAGTTTCAAACATGAGGTAAAATAGTTCTGCCCTAAATTAGCTTCCAGTTAATGTATTTCCTGGCTCAATTTGCTGAGCAGCTCACATTGCACATGGATGTTCCTAAATTAGAAAATCGTACATATAAAAGTTTTCTTGTGTTTTTCTGTGTACATTGCTTCAAAGTCAGGATTTCTGGTTTTGATTTTAGTACCTCAAAGTAACAGGAATGAATTGTGCTTGACATTAATTACATCCTTCTGGTGCTTTATTATTATTAGAATAAACAAGCTACTGATTTGAGGGAGAGAAAAGTCCACAAGGTGTTTGAGGTCTTTATTTCCTTTCCTTTGGTAAACTTCCAGTAATTTAGCTTGCCTAATTTGCTGCTGGAAACCTGCTGCTGGGAATGCTCATACCTGAGAGAGAATAAAATTAGTGAGCTGCAAGGAAAATTTCAGTAATGAGATGAGAAGCAGGGAAAATTTGGCTTTGTTTGCTTGCTTTTTGTGTGTGAATGTGCACAAAAAGCAGAAGGAATATTGATTGTTTGAAAGCAAAACAGTGAGCTGTGCAAGAAATGGGATGCTCAGTGATGTTTGGTGGTATAATCAGTCTGTTAGACATTATGCAGTGTTTCAACACCAGGTGGACTATATAGCGTATACCTTCCATTGCCTTTCCAGACAGAAACAGAAGTCTTGTGGTGCTAACTTTGATCTGCATTGGTACTAAGTCGGGGACTTAACAGCAGTGCAATTGATCACTGAACTGTCATCTCAGCAGAGGGGAACCCTGTTGCATTCTGGAGCCTTTATTGTGCCTCTCCAGTGTTAATTTAAGGGAGTCAGAGTGGGTTTCTCTACATGCTACCACTGGTTCCCTGGTGCTTTACTGGCCCACAGGAGCCACTGACAGCCCGTAAACTTAAGCCAACTTTTGTACTATTGCCATTTACTACTAGGCATAAGGCAGATTCGGGATCAGTGGCATTCAGCAGCTACCTCTGGCCCTTTCTTGACCCGTACTACACATTTCTTGATTGTAGCAGCAGATGTGCCATAGTGCTTGGAGGCAGAGCAGGTTGGTGATCGGTTGTGTTTCACAGTCTACAAATGCTTTATACCAAATGACAGTCCCATGAACAATTGTGTTCCTTGACTTTTTGAACCAGTGGGTTGTCAGTGCATCAAGACTGGTGCCACTTGTGAGAAAAAGCCTCTGTTAGATTTGGAGAGCGATTCATTTACTTTACTAGAGTCCAGCCTGAGAAGCAGCTGCCCTGGAAGAGGCTCTCAGAGTTCGTCCCTGTGCATGCACACTCATACCCATGCACACAGGTAAATAGATATTTTGCTGTAAAGTTGAGCTGTTCATATGGGAAGGGTTCAGTAACTTCAGCTGACATTTAGAAACAATGTAGTCTAATTAGTCCAAACTGGTTTTAGAAAGCTTCCTTTCCTCCTGTACTACCTCCCTTTCCAGACGCCTATTCTTAGTTCCACAACTTATTTGTAATTAGCATTTGCTTACATTTAAAAATACCTATAAATGAGATTAGCAGTCGTGTGGGTCCACTGAGATTGCAGGTAGAACTTCTTATGTTGGCCCAACAAATGCAGCTTTATATTTGATCATTAAGCCACACTGTCTTAAGCATAATTCCTTATCACGCAGATTCTGTAAGCCAAAATATTTCCCTTATTTCATATGTGCAAACTAAGTTCACTGTTTTGATCTTTGCAGCACCATGTGGCTAACCAAGTGCCATTAGTGTCGGAACTTGGTTATCAAGCTTAATTAACAATAGTTCTATTTATGAGACAAAAGACAAAGTTGAGTTCAACCGACATGCTTGTAATTATAGTGACTGTACTGCAAACGGTTGTAAGAATGTACTAAAAATACCTCAAGTCAGCAGACACGACACTAAATACACTCGGCAAGAGAATCTGTCTATTACTAAATTGATGCATTTCATAGCCCTGTTTTGGAGGAGAGCTGCACTGTAGGCAGGACAGATCACAAGGAGCTCCTCTACTGCCGGCGTGCATCCTGCTTGTGTATCTTCGCATTTTGTCTCTGGCTATTTACTGTTCCTTTTCCTTTTAATTAGCACAATTCCCCCTTGCCTAGCAGTCCCAATTGCTTAAATCTTTCCCTGTCACTTTGTAGTTTGGTCTACTGTACCCATGTGCTTACAACCCCTTAGGGTCATCCAAAATTTATATCATAGGAAAGAAATTGCCAGCTAAGAGAGAGAGAAGTGTAACTGTGCAGGAGGCAGAGTGATAAATGAGATTCTAGGAGGAGGGAGTGAGAGGATATTCGTTTTTAACAGCTTCTAGAAATCCTAAAATAGACCAGAACTGGGCCACAACTAACAGAAATCATGACTGCTTGCTGATGAACAGAGGCATCACTGCTGTGAGAGAAGGAGGTTTGGCAGAGGACACCTCCTGCAGCTTTCGTGCAGTTACTAGAGTGAATGACTTGGAGCTGGAAGGATCCTGGGCTCCACTGCCAGAGTCCTTGGAGTTAAGCAGAATGAGGTCAGCTTAATGTGGTGGAATTTTTCAGCTGGTCTGGAGGTTTTCCAGGGGTCTGAGTCAAATTTGCTGAATGCATGAATCTGGCAATTCGTAAGTCTTTTGGCTTTTATAACCATCAGCCACAAACAGTATAAAACCTGCTTTGCATGTACATGTGGACAGGAGGGAATTTAGGGTCAGTAGGTGCCACATGAATGTACTGAGAGACTCCGGTGTTTTCATGGCAGAGCACTGATTGAACTAAGAGACCTCAACTTTCTACTAAGGCTTTTATTTTCTACCTTTTAGCTTCTTAGTGAATTAGCAAGGGAGAAGTGTTTAATTTTCTTGGCGGCTGTTGAACAGCTGGGAGTCCTCAGTGCTTCTGCTGAAGGCAATGAGATCAGCAGAGTCCCAGGTGACAAACTGGGCACAGAAAGTTGACATTGTGATAATGGCAAATAAGACATAATTCTGGGGAGAAGACAGTATTTGGCTCCCTAAACAAGGCTTGACAATCACTTTTTTCACAAATTGTCCTTCCAAAGGATCTGGGTCACTCTGCTTCTGTCTAAGGTCTGGGATATGAGTGGTTTGTAGCAATCCCTTATGCCCTGATCCCTCTGTCATGCTAACAAGGTACCTGCCCAGTGCAGCTCACAGCTCTCCTCCAGCTCCAGGTGGCTGGGGCACCCGTGGAAGTCAGGACAAATTGGTTATCCCACCTGGATAAGAGTTCCTCGATCTGATGCCATAGACATAGCCTGAGAGAACTGGTAAGAGCACAGGAAGTAGCTCCAAAGTAGCTCCAGCTGATATTTTTCAAAAGCTCTTTCTTTGAACATGAATTGGGAAGGGTCCACATGTCCTCGGTAAAACATAACTGCCCTTTTTGCAGGAAGGTGATAACTCCATTGGGGTCCTGGTTGTCCCTCTCTGAGAAAGGCCCAGCATTGAAACAACATGGAGATGCAAGTTCCTGCTTTACCTAGAGATTATTCTTCTAAATTAGGGTTTGGGCACGAATGGCAGGATTGTGTGTGATTGTTGTAATGTGTAGTGGTGTCGTGGTTTCTGTCTGCTCCTCTTCCACAGTTCTTAGTGGTTTTCTCTTCTACTCTGTTCTTCTCGCGGTTGCTGCTCCAGCATGGGTCGCCAGCAGGCTGCAGTCCTTCAGGAGAGTCCCTGCCCTGGCATGGGTCCTCCATGGCTCACAGTCACTCAGGGGTTTCCCTCCTTCCAAGAGCATGTCTCCAGCCCTGTGTCCTCAGCAGTCTATCCCTCCCCATGTCTCCTCAAGCTTCTCCCCACATTTCCTCACGTGTCCTCCCCTAGCAGTTCTCGCTCCTTCATAAGAGAGCTCAAGCACAGTGTTTGCTTTGTCTTGAAGGAAGGCATTTGGCAGGCAGGCAGGTGAAGTATGATCCAAAATCCTAGAAACCAGTGCAAATCTTTCCTTTGAGTTCAGTGAGCTTCAGATCGTGCCGTTATGGAATGAAAATTTGGCAGAAGAGTGCATGGAATAGTTGTGAATTAAGAATCAGACAAAAAGATTTCAGCAAACCAACAGTGACTGGGACAGTGTAAGATCAGTGCAACAGTCCAAGCACTCATCTTAAAAGCAGACAGAATGGGAGAGGTCAGCACTGGTGCCCAAAAAACCACTTGTAACAACAGCAGTTCTCCCTCAGAGTACAGGCATGTTCAGTGTATTAAAAGTGACAATTGACCTCTGAGGTGTACAGCTTTCAGCCTGCATCAGCGCCAGGTTTGTTTGTAATTCATCCATGTTAATGGTAGTCATTCGAAAGGTTCTTGTTTCTCATTTTGGAATTAATGTAGTTTTTTAAGTAAGACCTGTGAAAACCTTATCCACATAAAGAAAAACAAAAGGTAGGATTATAGTAGATACGGGTCTAAAAATAAACCTTTTGCGTGATGACATATGCAGCTAACCTCACCCCAAATATTCACCAAAAAGAGGATCGTGTCATTTACAGCCAGAACGTGCCCTCCTGCACAAACTGGTTTTAAAAGAGAAAATGTCTAATATTTTTTATTTTACCTCTTCAAAAGGGAAACCCTTTGCTTTACAAGCAGATTGACCTGATGGTGAACTCAAGGCTGATATGTTCAATACTCTTAAGTAATTTTGCAAATTTAATCTAACAAATTTAATCAAATTTAAACTTAACAAATTTAATCACAACTCATCTCAAGATTCTCTTTTCTTGTCTTCCTTCGTTGTCCTCCCTATCCTGTCATCTGGATCATTCCGGGTTTTTCTCCCAGAATATTTTGCTACTCCATAAAGCTTAGACAGATGAGAATGTGCTTAAAGAAAATCTGTGTATTCACTGGGGATGAATAAAAGTGCAGATGGACCTAGCTGTTGTCAAGGATAACTGGTAACTTTCTGATGAAGGGAAAGGGTAGTAAAAGGTATTGAAGGTTCTTTGGGTTAAAAAATTGGAGTGTGATTTATAAATCTGCCACCCACCATGTTCAGCACCTAATCTCAAGACTCATAGCAGCCTTTACAGGCTCCTAGATGATGAGAACGATGCAAGGCAGATCTCTCTTTGTAAGGGACTTTTGGCATCCGATCTCTGTAAGTGCTATCAGAAGCTTCATCAGTAGAATTTTGTTCATGGTATTAATGGGCATTTTGCTCTTAGATGCAAATAATCTGCCTTTTCTCTGAGACTGAGTACTCTAGAAAGATCCAATCACAATTTCATATAAATTCCTCACAAAATAGAATCCCATTATTTTCCAAGTCACATGCACAGCACAGGTATTGCATGAAATATGTTTGGGTTTTGCTATAAGTAACTTCAGCTCAGGTTGAATTCCAGGTCCCATTCAGGAAAGCTATCACATATTGTAGTGGACTTAAGCATGTATTTTTTTTTCACTTTTGGAGCAGTACTAAAGATTGTCCCAAAAATATGGCAATAAGGGGAATCTTCCTATATATTTGAAACACAGTATAATAATGTATGACATATGTTCCCATATATAACAAGAAGAAAATGTAGTTACCATTCATCAGAATGAGGATCTGAGGCTGCGTTTAATTCTGATTATGAGATAGAAACATGTCCAGAATCACATGTCTAGAGCTGAGTTACTAGCAAACAGTTTTAGAATTGAAAGTTGGTGTTGAGTGTTTTCGGACCAGCGCAGTTTCCCATCCTCTTCCCTATTTTTTCTTCTGTTTTCTTCTTGCTTTTGGTTACAGTTACAATGCTTCTGACTAATCCTGTCATTATGTCCTTGTTCACTGGAAGGATGGTTGATGAGTCACAGAAGAGCGTCTTTCTCCAGCCCCTGCAGGAGCTCTCACCTCCATACCCTTAGCTGTGAGGTATTGCCAGGCTAGCCCTCCAACAAGGAATAGCTGAAGCTGAGATTTTGATACATGAATTATTCTTGGCTTTCAAGTTTTTGTCAGTGGAAGTCAGCTGCCTTATATGGCTTTTAAAGCAAAATAAAATAGATCTCTCCAGTCCTTTAGTGACAAAGGAGAAATAAAGTTGAGTGGGACAGTGGGTGTAGCTCCATCTCCACTGACTTCATTGGAATGAATGAGGCGAGCTTGGTTGGTAGACACAGACAGCAGGAGACTCTTCCTGCTCCTGTGCATACCGTCAGGGCTTCTTTGGCGGTGTGGGAAGAGACCAGGCACTTCAGTTACATTTGCAGACAGTGAGGAAATAACGTTCATGTGGCACAAATAGCTGGAGTCTAAATCTGCTGGTTTCAAGCTGAATTACAGCTCTTCAGGAATAGTGCAGCTTCCCAGAGGCACAGGGGGAGAGCAGACGCTTCCATAATGCAGAGCTCTCTGCCATGGATCGTAACTAACTCACAAGAGTAAAATCCTGAAGTGGGTCCTGAAAACATCTGCCTGACAGTTCAGACACACGTGTAGCTGTCTGTCTGAAAGGTCAACTCCATCTTTTGATGTGTCGTGATTCTGGGGGACTGTGCAGGAAGGACAGGAAAGACTCCAACTGCCAGAATTGTTTAAAAGATCTCTTGAGAAGGAAGGTCTTTATCCAGAGGAGGTGAACTTTGCCTTGGAGGATGGAGGAGACCAAAACCAGGCATAGCATACAGAGAGAAAGACTAGAAGGACAGATACATGTCAGACCCAACAATAAACAGAAATTCCGAGTTATCGTTAATTAAGTCTCTTCCTGTCCAGTCACAGGGCAATCGGTCCCATGGCAATAACAGAAAGGAAGTAAGTCAGTGCCTCAGCTGTTAATTTAGTGCCCTCCTGGGACAGACAGAGAATACTGTTGTGTGTCTGCCCTGCTAACAGGCTTCATCCCACAGAGAGGTTCTGGCTCTTCCCAGAGCCTCTGAAAGTGTCCTGAAGCCTCGTCCCGCGAGCAGAGAGGCCAGCCCTGTCAGGAGGCCGGGGCGGACCACAGACTCTGTTTGGGAGGACAAGAATTGGGAGAAGTGTCTGCTCAGCCCCAGCTGGTACCTGCTACCAAACCGCTGTCAAACAGTGATGGAAGAACCATGCAGCGTCAGTTTTCCAGAGGACAGCCGTGCTCGTGAGCTGCAGTGCGTGAGGGCTAAAGTCTCTTGGTTAAAACATATGTTGCAAGAAATGAGCAAAACCTAAAGTAAACAGTTTACACAGAGGTGAGCATCTGCTGGTTGCTGATACACGCAGGCAAAATGAGTCTCTGTTTGAAAACGGCCTCGTTTTGCCCTTGCCTGCCTGTTTTTACATAGTCAGTTTACAACTGACTCTTTGGCAAGGCAGAAGGCTCCACTACTTACGTTTCAATGGTGCATTTTCTTTCCCAAACAATGTTTGCTGCCCCAAGAGCCTAATTATCACCTAAGAGATGTTAACAGCCAGATCATTGAAACTTCCAAAAGGTTTTGATCAAATACAAGCAAGATGTAGTTTGTATTTTGCTGCTCTGTATTCCAGGAGCAGCTGGTCTCCTGAGGTAGTAAAGTGTGGACTAAGTTAATGAATTTAAATATGCTTCTGTTAGATCTTTTAATCATGAATGTAATTGCATCTGGTAGTTTTTTTAATTTTTAAATATAGAGTATGTGATTGGATTTCTTTTTTTTTTTTCTTTTTCTTTTTCAAATCTGTTGCTACTGTTCCTTCCTTCAATTGCTACTGTTCAATTCTCCCGTAGGAAGACCTTGTCTTCCCAGAGTGAACACTGTGACTCTCTACTGTACTGATTCTTTCAATATTAATTTTCTGTATTAGCAGTCCCCTTTCTGTCCCTCTCTACAACTGCTTCTGCCTTTGTTATGTCTGGCATAAGGAGGATACACATGTAGTAACAGGTACACTAAGCCCAAGCATCGAGTGGGAGGAATTTACCTTTGGTTTTCTCTGTCTGATACATGCCTTTCATGCCAACTCTGGCACTTGTCTCTAGGCTGACTGGAATAACAGGATGCACAACAAGCATCGGCCCAGCTTCCCAGAGAGACTAACAAGGGGAATTTGAACCTCAATACCCGTGTCCCACAGTTGACTGAGAGATGCAGCTTTTCTGTGTTTGAGCTAATTGATAAAAATGTCATCATGCTAAAAAGAGCAAACAAAGGAAGCAGAGCTGGCAGTTCCTGTGATGCTAAGTGCTTTCCAGATCTTTTGCTTTTCTACACACCCTCTCTTTGGGCTGAAAAAATGAAATACGCGAAGCTGAGATCCCACAGAGTATTCAAAGAAGCGAACTGCGATGACCCTGCTACCCTCCAGCTCCCATTGGCAAAATACTCAAAGAAAAGATAAATTCTTAGGGGAGGAGACAGGGGATTGAATGACTCGGGGCTGTGGGATATGGAGCCTCATATAACAAGATCACCAGCTCTCATCCATCTGAGGTTGGTAGTGACCGAAAGCTTCTCCAAGCTCAGCAGTCTGCCAGTGTGTCTGAAAGAACTAATGGCCTCAGCCCAGCAGATCCCAGTGGGCAGAGACTTATCACAGCGTGCTCTAGGGATGTAGATTGCCACATTCTTATTTCAAAATTTACCAAACACAAGAAACTTTTTCTCTGTGGTAATTGTTTTGACAGAGAGACTAAGCACATGCCTGCATTCAGAATGTGATTATTTCAGTAGAGCTGTGCTGATAAACCCCTTTTGGAAGAGAACTCACGCTGGCAAACGTTCCTCTGTCTCTATAACTTAACCCATTTCCCTGGACAGAATAAGCTATACCCACAACTGTGTATATAGCTACCCACAACTTTTTGCTGGCAATGCTATTTGGCTGACAATGTTCTTTTATTATTTACTTCTCACGGTACAGCTGTGCCAGGAAAACTTTTCCATGTAACCTAAGCCTATGAGGGAGAAAAACCCTGTGTAAATATTTTGGAGGTGATGTTTCATAGTCAAGCCTGAGGCAGAGACTTAAGCAAAAGGCTCTACAGATACAGAATTGTAATCTCTCAACACAAAACCCAGCGCTCCAGGGTTATGTACGCAGCATCACCTGCAGGCCAGGGGGCACTTGGTGTGCAATGTTTGTGTAAGCAGTGAATAGATGCCGTTAAACTGGAAATGTAAATACCAGTGGCAAGTAGCATAAGTCCCTCTGGAAGGAAAGTTGTGTGTGCAGAGGATTGCCTTGGGAGGATGCGCTTGTGCTGACTCGTACGTGGTTATGCCGCCCCATCAGAGGCTGCGGTTGGTACCCAGTTGTACGGTGACTTCAGTGTAGCGTGGGGTGCTGCCAGGCGGCACGCTGGCATCGCCGCCTCCAGCCCCACCGAGGAAATGGGGACACTCACAGTACTGACTCCTGTCGTTGGCCTCCCCCACCAACCCAATGAAATGAAATTGCACTTGTGGCCTTAATACGTACGACATAACAAATCCCATGAGAAGGAAAGAAAAATGTTGCCCTAAGGAGAGCTTCCCCTCTCTGCTGGTCCAGGCGGGCAGCGCTCAGCTGCAGATGGCATTCAGCAGCGGGCAGGTGCCATCTAGTGGGAACTGGGCTGCTTCCAGCCCCGCAGCCAGGCTGGGTCTCGGGGAGAGCTGGGTTTTCCCTTTGCGCTGGGATGTCGGGGTATTCCCAGGCTGCAATAGAAGCAGGAGGAATAGTCCCACTGTGCACTTTCTTTGGAGAGATGCGAAGGGGTTTTCTGAGTTGAAAACAGTGCTTTGGGGAATTACAATGTACACTTTTAAGCACATAATTAGACTTATCTGCAGTAGAGCTGCAGAAGACCTTGGTTGCCTTTCAGCCATGTAGGGCACTTCAAATGGAATGCGAGGCAATAACATTGGCCTGTATTTCAAAAAAAAAAAAAAAAAAAAAGTCTCTCGAGGTTTTATTAACCAAAAAGCTGCTTTTCAAAATCACATTCAACACATTGCCGCTTTTCTGGTAGTCGTAAGTGCTCCTGCTAGCCACAGGACAAGGGATCTCATTTACCACCCTTAGAAGCAGACGAACCCATGGTTTGTTAGGGCGCAATATCCCTTCTTCACAGTCCAGGGGTGCTGTCCCTGTGAAATACACACTTGGTATTTCGTTGGACCTTAAATTCACTCAGATTTGCTAACTCTTTCAGCCTCGTAATGTATCGGTCTGAGGGATCACCCAACAGAGAAACCCTGTGACTGCTGAAGTTTTGAAGGCTCAGATGTCCCTCTGAAGACCCAAACCACGAGTCTGATTTGTGATTCCTGCAAGTGCAGCTAAGAGGAGACGAGGATTCCTCTTGTCTTGTAATTAGAAATAGCTTTGCGATTCCTTGCACCTATGTCGGCAGCGCCTGGGCCAGGTCACTGTCAGAGACAGGATGCTGGCTGGCCTGGACAGATCAGTGATGGATTTGGAGCAGACCTTTCCAGCACTGCTCAGCTAATGAATTTTGCAGTCGTTGTTAGGTTCCTCAGTATGGTGATTCACTTACGAGAGAAATTGTTTCTGTGACCTAGACCATCACTTTGACAATTCCTGTTGGATATTTCTGAACTGTGACTGCTGGGGTTGGTGGAAGGTATTACTGCTGTTCGGTATAAAATATGTGCACCTTGTACTGTGCATGTTACGTATTTTCCTTTTCTTTAAGAAACAGTCTTAACAAAAGTGTTAATTGCAGGTCAGCTCATGCTGTGTTGTTTTCTGGCTCAAGCAAAATAAGTTGAACCCAAGAATTAACCTACTGTTTTCAGATCAGTAATTTGTGGAATAAAAAGAGTAATGATGCCCATGAAGTCTCCAGTTGTGCTGTCAGGAAGGGCTGGTGCTGGTTACAGTAACAGCATAATGAATAGCACCCTCTTCATCAGGCTGCAGCCCTTCCTGCCAGCCTCAGCCCAACTTCTGCAGTGTTTTTAAGAGCAAACTCTAGACACTTCCTTAGGTCTGACTCTGGATGCTGTGCCACATGCAGAATGCACTGCAACATGGGTTTGTTGATGCTGGAATGGTCTGTGCGAGATCAGTTACTTTTTGCCTCATGCCCTTTGATGGATTCGTTGCATACAGCTTGTAGTAATGTCTTGATTTCCCAGGAAATAATGTGTCTTAGACAGAAGCCAGGTATCTTGTTACTCCTGCCAACTGGCAAGGGGGGTGAGTGTATGCATATAGATATTTGGTGTTTCATAATTGAACCTGGATATATCAAGGTTGGCAGCATGTCTTTCAGCTTTAAAGACAGAGCATTGTTATAGGAAAATGGGATGATTTCCTGTGCTGAAGACAGATTTTCTTCCCCAGCTAATCCTGGTGTCTGCAGTTGCTGTCTAGTATCACCTCCTAAAAGGCAGGGAATGAACTTCTGAACATCTGTAACAGCTACGTTAAGTGGTGTGGTTTATTGTAGAATTATGGATGATGATAGCTGGATTACTAAATTGTAAATCAATCAAAGGCATTTTGATGATATTCTAAACCATGAGAGAGAGTCTCATGCGGGAAGAGACAGTGATTTATTGCACCAACTGGTAATACATCCATCCCCAGTCAGTTTTATTTATAATTATTTTGAAAATATTTCAAGCCTTCATAAAAGTGAATAAAAAAAAGAAATCTGTAATGATGATAAAGTTTTGCTGCAATGAAAATTGACACTCCTGCACTGTGATTTCTGCTGATAGGAAAGTAGAGAATAAAGAACTTAAGATATACAAACTTCACAATAAATTAGTCGAACAATTGCCTTTGTTTAATTGTCTTTTACGAGCAAATGAAGGGAGCTTTTTCGTCTTCATTCTTAAATCTATTCCTTTGAAAGCGTCTCACAGTATCTGTAGTTTTAAACCACTGGTACCCAGGATTTTGAATGCTTAGCAAGTCATCCATTTCCAAGGCATTAGCAACACAGACAGGATTTATTTCAATCTGTGCAGATGATTCTTTGATCCAAGGCTTGCTTAAGTGCATTCCAGTGCAATTAATTAGAAAAACAGTATAAGGCAGTGGCAACTCCAAGTGATCTTAAATGTAAAAGTGACTGATTAGTTGCTCTGCTTTCTTGAGGATTATCTGTTTGTTGGTTGACAGCATCTGCTATTCCTGAGCAAGGGAGAATCAGTTAGTTGAGAAGACTGAGTTTTGGTACTCTTTGTAAGCCACTAATATGACTATTCTCAAGAAAAGAAGCAGTGTGGGAACCTCTCCCAGTGCTAATTTTAAGAAGGAACTGGGTAAATGGTATTAGGACAAGTCACCTACTTCCTGCCATTGGTATGGCAGTATTTAGTTCACATCGAGTTGCTTTGCTGGGCAGTAGCTGTTCTCTTTCACTAGCAGCTCTACGTGGCTCACAGGCAGCACGCAGAGGAGCTGTTTGGAAACAAGTCCTTGCAACAGCGTGTACCGTGGCTGCTTCCAGGAATGGGTTGCGCTGCTCTTTGTGGTTTTCTTCCTTGGGATGTCTTGTTTCTTGATGTACCCTGGCTGGTTGGAAGTTACAGTGTTTACCTGTGCATCCAGGACATGTCAATCTAGTTTCAAAATTCTGTGCATCTCGATTCTGTTTCGTGAGTCTTCCCACTCTGATCAATAAAGGTAGCCATCCGTCAGTTTTTGATTGGAACAAGATTGTTGACCCACAAGCAACTCATGGGTGTCTGTGTTGCAGTTGCAGCTGCCTGACACAAACATCGCAACCCTTTTGGCTGAGGCAGGCAGTTGCCAAGGAATTCAGTTGTCCTGCATAAGCAATCAATATCTGCTCCTCTGACTACTCTTGCTGCCTTAATCTTCCTGTATGGTTTCTTTATAATTTAATCTTCTTCAAGGAGACATACTTCCCGTGTATCACGCTATTATGCTTTTCTGAATCTTTCTTGAATCTCACTGCCAGTGGAGCTCCTGTGATTTGCAAGAGAAGCTGGCTTACAGTTCAAAAGAAAATGCAAACCCCAGCCTATCTGCTTTGTTTGCAGCTGATTCGGATAAAGTATATTTGCATACTGCATATTACTTCTGCTTTGTCTTTGCACTATTTCAACTTGCTTCTGGTTTTCTTTTTTCTGTGTGGCAATACCCCAGTTGTTCTTTCTTCTGCATCCTGAAGTGTGCAGGAATCAAATGCAGAAATCCTGCTTTATTAGTTAAAATATGCACTTGTTTTATTCATTGTATCCATCTTGATACCTGGGGAGGCTGGATCCATGGCATTCTAGTCTCTCTCTTTCCAGGGCAAAGACAGTATGAAGCCGTGCAGATTTTCATGCCGTACAAGTGTATATCTGTCCTGATGACATGGGGGGGACTTAACATTCAGCCTCCCTGGTAACATGGCAGCCCGCACTGGCAGTTTATTAGGGGACAGCATTTAGCCCCTGGAGCTAGAATGAGACCCCGAATGTTTTCCACTGAAACTGTCCAGTGATAGGGTGAAAACTGCTACCTATCCAGTGCAAATTGGTCTCTGACACAGAGATTAAAAGTTCAGTGTCTCATTACAAATGTCTCGTTACTCTTCTTCAGGGGTTGATTTGTTTCCTGCTTGATTCTAATGTGCCTAACATACAGGGAGAAACTAAAAAAATTAGTGGGTTCAGAACCCTACTAACAATTATTTTATAATAAATACGGCTGTGATGTGTTACTAAAATCTGTATTTTCTGTAAGGCTAAAATCAATAAAAATTAAAGTTTCTGCGATGAGCAAATAAGTGAAGGGAGTGAAAAAGCTTCTTATGGAGGATGGCAGTGGTTCTTCATCCTGAAATTTCCTACTTTGATGACAGTAGAGGCAATAATAAAAGCAAAAGAACGCAAAGAATAGTCATGGGTTGCAGTCCACATTTCTACCATCTGTCCTCTGCCAGCATTGATGTAATCCTTCTGGCAGTGAAACTTTCCACTGCAGTCTGTCAGCATTCAGATGTGCTATTGATTAGTCAGTTTACTAAGGTCACTTAGGAATCACAACAAACCTCCTGAAACTTGGGAAGGGTCATAAATCAAAGGAATTTGATTTGTAACTTGCTGTCATTTTTGGTGCCTTGCTTCAGCAGAAGACAGCAGTCAACACTTCCTAAGCGCTTGATATGAGGAAGGTTATGATGGCAAAAGAAAGCACTTGTTTATAAACGGTGCAAGTAACATAAGCTTTTAATGGGTCCTAGAGGAGTCTAAGGCTCCAGAGGGCTCTGGAATGCCTTCCTCTCCACCCCCATCTGCTCCCCTCACCCTGACCCCCACTTTTTTTTTTCCAAGCCTTTGGCCAATTTTCATCACATCTGTCATTTTGAAAAATGAACTGGTGGTTCACTCCTAAGGTTCATAACATGTCACGTATCTTTTTTTAGATTAACTGTTTTGTAAGAGACAGTGCAACAGGAAATTCTTGTGCTTACACAGCAGCTCAATTTTCTTAAAAAGCAGAGATGTTGTTAAAACTCATAGTATGTGTCTACTCTGCTAATTGGATATAAAACAGTCGTGAGACATGAGGGTGTTAGGACCGTACTTGTTTCCTGGGTAAAAGTCTAATATTGGTAACAAATCAGAACTGGGGCTGAGCATGTAACAGTGTATGAGGAACACAGCAAGTATCAGTACTGCAGAACACTGAGATCTAAGGTAAAAGCGTACCCTCATTTCATTTATGGAGATAATGATCCTGAAAGTGTCCATTTCTGATGGTTTCAGGGGAATTAATACCCAACCATACCTATTTGATGCTGCATTTGATTCCAGACATAAAAAGCTCCCTTGTATTACCATATATATCTCATCAGTATAGAATAGTCTGTATCATACTGCCACTCCCAAGGTGGGTATCAAGGCTACATGTGTCCTCCCAGCTTTCTAACAAACCACGGTTTCATCCATCTGCCCTTGGGCAGATGACTTACATCCTTTGTACCTCCACACCAGCTCTGCAGCCTTTGCTAATATAATTCAGAAGGAATATCTATGTAAAAGGAATACATACGTAATAGTAGTCCAACTATTGCTTTTAGACCTACCTTTCTTTGTAGGTCAACTTTAAACAGAGACATCTCACACTGGGCTGTTACTGTGCTGCAGCCACCGTGTGTGCAGAGGCATGTGCAGAAACACAGCATTATTACTCCTATCAGATTCCAAAATCAAGGCTGGATTGCTTGCAGAGTGTCTGGATCCAGTACACAGATTGATCTTTTCCTTGGTTTCATGTCTGCAGGTTTGTTCCCCACCAGGCTGGAGAAGGCCCTTGCAATTGTGTTTGACTATCAGTGTTTTTAAAGCTGTGACTCAGAGCCCGTGCATGTCTTGAGAACATCAAAATGGGAGCTTTTGTTTAAAGTTGTTCTCAGTGGATGGAGGGGCATTTTTTCCTCTTGTGAAATGCCTGAGCTGCTGCTTGCTCTTTTGTCTCCTTCTTCCCTGTCAGCTTCTGTTATCTTTTCTCCTGCCTTTGCAAGAAAGATGTGTTATGTTTGGTACACACAGGTACACCCACACACAAGCTTCACGCTCCCTGGCTGACACTGCAGCATGACCATTCATGGTATGATGAAAGGCTGCATCACCAAGATTGTGAAGCATTCAAAACCCTCCACATTTTTATGAAATACACAGGGGAAAAAAGAGGTGTGGCTTTTCACGCATGATTACTCACAGTTAAATTGTTTTTTTAACTCAGGGTTAAATAGTACTGGTATTTTTAAGTGTGTATTTAATGAATAGAACACATTTTAATTCCTGCTAAAAGATAGAAATATGTACTAAATTCTGACTCTACAGCTATTTAAATCCAAAAGACCAGACCTAAGTAATCTCAGGTTCATTTACACTCTTGAAATCTGGTACAGATGTACTTAGACCCTCAGCCAGTATTGTTGTAGCTGCTGGAATTAGAGTTGACTCTGTTTTCCCATTTTTTAATCTGTTCTTCCCAAAGAGGTTTTTAGAAATTAGAATAGAATAGAATAGAATAGAATAGAATAGAATAGAATAGAATAGAATAGAATAGAATAGAATAGAATAGAATAGAATAGAACAGAACAGAACAGTTTGAAGGGACCTGCAATGATCATCTGATCCAACTGCAGTTCTCCTGAGTAGTAACTGTGAATTGGAAGAGCAGTGGGCTGCAGCCCCAAAAGCCATATAAATGTTGCCAGCTAAAGACGTGCTATTTTCAGGGGCTGCTGGTGCTCACACCCCATCCCGTGTTTCAGAGGGAGTTAGACATGTCATGTCAGTGAGGATCCAAAGCTCCGAGCACCCAGCAGGTGCTCAGAGGCTGGGTTGCTAGGCCAGGATCTTCCACAGACTACGGAATCTGCTTTGAAACCCCTTTCTTGGGAATGGAGGAATATAAATTGTATTAAACTGCATTTAAGTTCTCATGGAAGAACAGCTCTTCTTACTCCCCCATTGCCATAACAGGAGTTGGGGGTGCAGATCAATTATTAGTGGTTTCTTGGAGCTGGTGTAACATGTGGGACTCCACATTGCACATACCTGAGATTAGGAAAAGCAGGCGAGTGGTTTCTGGAGCATCCACACACAGACAGGCTTTCATATAGCAGCTTTTTGTGTAAACACTCTCAAAAATACAGCCAAATTGTGAAAGGGTGTAGCCTCCCCACAACTCTGCTTCCTTTTTAAGAAGGGGTAGTTGGACTGAAACACCCAGTTTTACCTGCTGAAACCTACCCTTGTGTATTTAGAAACCCATGCTTTGGACTGCATCCAGCCGAGAGAGTCTGTGAGAGTTTAATTTTTCAATTTGGAAGAAAAGCATGTCGATTTGTCTGTACTGTGAGAGTATTCTCTTCTGCCTCCAACTCCTGAAGCAGTCTGGGGGTTGTTTTTAGGGGTTAGCTCTCAGTGGGCTGTCAGCAGCGTGGCCCAGGCATTGCTGCATCAGGAGTTGGCCCATGGTGAAATCGGACCATAGAAAGAGTCCCTGGGTGAAGATCTGGAGGGTGAGCAGAGCCTGTGTCATGGTAGGTTGTTACGTTTCAAAACATCCTATCTTTTAATACAGCAGAGTCCCAGGAGCAGAGACCGTCACGCAAAACAAATACAACTGTGCAAAACAAACCCAGTTACCAAAGCAAGCGCTGGCTTGCTTTAAAGACACCCCCCTCGTTTACTGGAAAAGAAAAACATGGATGTAGGTGTTTACACAGCCTGAGTACTGGAGGATTGGCTTTGCAATTAATTTTCTTGGCTTTTAGTGTTTAGTGTGGCAACCTTTATTTAAACATAGGGGACAGAAGAGACTTGTTTATTTTGTTTATTTGTTTGTTTGGGGTTTTCTTTCTTTTTCTATGACTTTTAAAGGGCTGAAGAGTTTATTGTGTGTGAAATGCAGGAATAGTCTAAATCAACACCAGATGAGAGGAAACAGACTGAGGAAAATTAGGGCTATTTGCTACCAAAGGAAGTAATCGTTGTACATATATTAAATTCCAATCTCATAACTGAGAGTGTGTTTTGCTATGCAAGAAATCTGACTGTAGAGTAAAACAAAATGGAAATATGTGGAGAGTTCCCAAGTTCGGGCTTTAAAAGTGGTAAGCAGGGGTTTGGTGTACTGGTGGTAGATAAGGCAGGAGGCAACTTTTACCAAAGCAAGTGCTGAGGTTGGGTGGAGAGTGTTCTGCACCCGTGTTGCCCACAGTAGTGGAAGGTCATTTTGTGGCTCTGTGCTGAAGGGTAGAAGAGATTTTCCTATGTCTGTTATTTGTAGGTATGACTTTATAATGAGAATATACATTCCTTATAAACTTTCATCTGCCACATTCTCAGCTCATCCATCATTCGAGACACCAGTCTCACCTTTAATTATTATTTACCTCTAAGTCGTTGCTGGAATGGCTCCTTTAGGATACACTGTCCATTTTCGGTGGAGGTAATGGTTACCTAATAATCCCCTTAATTGTCTCTGTAAGGTGAGGGTTTAAGGGATTGCAGTAGGGCTGCTGACTGCTCTAGTTCTTCTTCCCTGGATCCCTGCAGACTAACAGCAGGATAGGTGCACGTTTTCCTTTCGCTGGTGGGAGGCAAAATCACTAGTTGTTTCAGTGATAAACTATTTACAGTAAGAGCCAGTATGAATTGAATAAGGACCCTCACAAATGATTTGAGGAGTGCGTAATACATGGGCTTGGCTTACGAAGATGCCTTAAATCAGCCACAAATTTGACATTGCTACTTCTTTTAAAGAAAACAGAGTGTTTCTCATTCCTGCAAGCTGGCAGACACCCTGTTCAGTTCATTTAATTCAGCAAGGACATAGAAAGATTTTTTTATTGTTTTTTTTCTTTAGCAGGAGAAAAACTGTAGCCCGGGGGCATGCTGCTTTGACAGATTGGGGTTATATGGTTGAAGCTGACCTATGCAACTTCCTTCCCCTTCCCCCTCCTGGCAGGCGGGATGAAGCATGTATGATTGGAAGTGGCTATCCTTATTTTGCTCTTTATCTGATGGAAGGCCACCACAGTAGTCAAGAAGGACTTGTTATAGATTTTGCTTTTCCTGTGAGGGATGCTTGAAAGCTCAGTGAATAACCTGTAGAAATAAAAAATAAGATATTTTGGCTGTGTGAGAGGGAAGCATTTAATCACAGCAAAGAATAGGGGATCACACAGTCAAATAAGCAGTTCTTGGCAGATATTAGAGACCAGCAGTGGGAAGTAAGAAGGGTGTATCAAATATGAGTGTAGGAAAGAATAAATGGAAATGAACTGAAGAGAGATAATAGCATCATATTTAGAATCTGTCACTTTATCAGAATTATGTTGACTGGTTATTGGCAAAAGAGAGGGAATTGGTTTTTTAGAGGAAGAATGGTTTTATTTCCCCATCATTAGCTGAGGAACCTGCTGACAGGAATTAAGGCAGAATATCACTAAATAAGGGCTTCAGCCACTCCCTCATGTCTGCAAGAAAGGGTTATTTTTAACCCAGATCTGCTCAGTGACTGCATTTGCAGCATGGCCCTGCAAAAAAAACCCGCTCTGCTGGCAAAACTAAGGCTGCTTTGTGCTGCTGTGTGAGAATGGGAAGGAGAGGTCCGGGGTGGGAATCTTGTAGGGCAACAGTGCCCCTGATGCCTGTGTCATGGAAATATGCCTCAAGTTAACTATTGTCGTCTGACCTCAATCCATGCTGAAACAGGGGCTTTGCATAATCATTGAAGGAGGTGGTTGCTGCTCCAAAAGATGTTATGTTTTGAATTGCCAAAATAGACAAAGGAGACATTGTCAGCCCTTGACACATGGGAAGCAGAGGCAGAGAGAGAAAGTGTTGTCTGGAGCACATAGGCTAATTTTGACAGAAGGGGTACTTACACTCACGTTTCCTGAATTCATTTCTGTGCTACAACTGCAAGATTGCCCTTCCTTTCTAATATTGGATATTTTTCTCCCTGAAACTTCAGTTTTAATACAGGGTTGCGTATCAAAAACATTTCATTTTGCTCTGTTTAATAACTATGCTAGTGATTCTTCCCCCAGACAAAACTGTGCAGCTTGCCTACAGATCTGAGTTGCAACACTGAAGTTGTAAATGCCCCAGGGAGCTTCAGGTGGATTTTCACATTGGGACTGCCAGGGACAATAATGCAAGGAAAGGCAGAGGTGTGACTTCAGCTGCTGCTTTTCTTTGTCCTCCTGGGGATCACAACCCCATGGATATGTAGAAGGGAAGCATGCAAGAGTGGTAATGCTGTTCTGCCCAGCTTCACATGGGAAGAAAAATAAAAGAAGTATCTTTCTAACTAGAACGTCCATTTTTCTTGCTCGAGCTTGTTAACTCCAGGAAGGCCAGTGAGACTTGGCATTGCATGACCAAACTGGGGCTGTTTGGGTTTTTTATGAGGCAGTATTGAGTGGAACCATCTGGGCTAGGAGAAGACCACACTTCTGAAATGAGCCTTTAGGAATACTTAAGTTAAGTAGCTGTCTGGGGCACCATGCTGAAAGGAAGGGCACTCACAGCTGCATGTTTTTTATGGGTTTATTTTATCTCTGATGACAAAAGAGAACTTACTAGTCATGTGGTTCCTCATAAATTTCAAGCCACTGCTGACAAGTGGCACTGCCTGTGTTCTCAACCACGCTGGCGCAAAGTTCCCCCGACTTCCTGGCTCGCTATGTTAATAACAGTTGTGCTAATGGATGGTGCTTTGGAGAGATATCTAACTTTTCTGAACTTCAAGGCAATCCCCAAGTTACAGTTTGACAATGGGAACTTCAGTATCTTAAGAACCTTGGGTGAATACTTCCATGGTCATTCATCTGATATCAAAGTGGCTTATCTCTCTGGTTCCTGAAGCTCCAGTCTTCCTAAAGGTGTGCTGTTCACTTTCCTGAGAGCTGAGTGAATCTGCACCTCTGAAACCAACATCCTTCTGGAAAGCTAAATACAGGTTTGGGAGCATAACTTTCAGTATGTCAATGATGCACCTCAGCTTAGGTGGTTTTTGCATTTTATTCTTTTGCATTGCAGTCTCTGTTTTGTTTTGGTTTGGTTTTAATTTATGCGCCTTTTGGGGGCGGCTTCCTAAAGTACCTCAAGGGGCCTGGTTCCATTCTATTTCAGTTTCCAAAGATGTGTTATGTTTCCATGTGAGGAGGCCAGCTCTCCTCCTTCAAGCACTTTTCTATGTGACACACCCAGAAAGGGGCACATCAAATTCAGTATAATTTCAAAAAATGTAACCTATTTTACTATGCTTTCTATTCACTGAGATGAATCTTAGAAAGAGATCGCTCATGGTAAAATATTTACCAGTGCATTGCCTCAACTAAAATAATAGCCCTTATAGTGCAAATGTGAAGAAAGAAATACTTGCTCCTTAACCTTTTTTCAGTTCATGTCCTCTTGAAGCTGTCTGTGTTTCAGTGGCCCCTAGAAGCTTTGCATGCTACTTATTAATCTGATTTACTAATAGACTCCTAAAATATAAACAGAGAGGAAGAAAAGACAAACTGGACTCAGGCTTACAGAAATCAGATTTATGCCAGCTCTGCCACAGACATCCCTTTGACTTTATGTATATCATTTAATATTTGTGGTTCTGCTGTCTACAAAATGCAGATCCTAATTCTTCTTTTTTTCCCTATCCATATTAGTATAGAGCGCAGGTTTGGACAGGAATCAGCTCCTCCTTTACCTCTGGATGCCTCACAAATGAGTCCCTGATCTGAGGTGAAACTTCTAGTTGCTTCTGTAAGCCACATAGTAATAATTGGGCTTTAACCTGTTTCAGGAAAAATGCAACCTTTGGATTACATTGGTGTAAATAAAAAGTCCACTACAGTTCACAAGTCAAAAAATGCTGGTAGTGTTTAGCATCGATGTCTGTCGCTTGAACATCTGGCATTCATCATTGCTTTCCTTTTCCTTCCACTGTCATATTTTATCCCCATCTGTTAGAGGTTTCTTAGCACTGTCTATATAAATTATAGCTGCATCTCAGTCTGGGTAGTTGAATCATTACAGGCTGCAATGTAAATGAAGGAAAAAGAGGTAAATTTAAGGGAGGTGTTTCTCTTATGCACTCTGCTCCCCTTCTTTCTCCCCTCTCCCTGTCCACAGACAGTACTAGACAGTATTACTAGACAGTGTGATACCCCTGCTATGAAGAGAGATTGGAAAGTTTCCAAAAATAGCAAATGTTTTTACCAGCCCTTATTCTGACGGCAGAAAGCAAGAGAGGAGTTGGAGCTACAGTGGACACCCACTGCCATTGTTGGAAAGACCAAAATTTACTGCTTTGGAACAACCCTTCAGCAAGTTAATAATAAATTAGGAAAGCGAACGCTCCTTGAAATCAGACTTCCCGGGCAATGACTGTGATGTATTTTCTTACAATTAAATTACCTTTATTGCAGTAATTTAGGTTACTGCTAGGAAGAATAATATTGAAGGTGCTAGGAAAATATGGGTGCGTTAATATTAGCCAAAGCAGATTTTTTTACTTTTTTTTTTTCTCAAAAAACTGTTCAGTGCCCTCATAATGACCATCAATTTCAGCTCTCCCAAGCCATGCCAGCAGGGCAGCTAGCCATAGCAGCATTCCAAAGATGCATTTCTGGTGGGGAAATGAATCCAGCACCACCCCTACATGAAGTACTTCCAGTAGCATGCGCACGTTACCTGGCCAAAGCCAGGTGATCCCGTGTCACAATTCCCCATGCGTTGGGAGCACATCTGGATTTAATTCCCTGCCAGCTTTAGCAACTAGAGAAGGTATTTCCTTGTTCTAGAAACACTTGGAGACACCACAGTCCCAAGTGACTGGAAGTTAGTGAAAAAGGGCCCATTCCCTCTGTCTGGAGAGGGTCATTGCACCCTACCATCGCTATCAATCCCAGAACTTTGTCCAGGCTCAGGGTGGGCTGAAGCTGGAGGGTCTCTCTGTACAAGACAGCTGTCATGTTTTCAGTTCATGGGACAGCTTGCATTGTTGGGGTCTTCATTATACTTGGAACAGCAAGAATGCCCTGTGTCACTATGTGTGTTCCTCCTGATTGTCTTGCTATTTCATAGAATCATAGAATGTCCTGAGTTGGAAGGGACCCACACAGATCATCGAGTCCAACTACTGTCCCTGCATAAGACAACCCCAAAATTTACACCATGACTCTGAGGGCGTTGTCCAAATGCTTCCTGAATATCATCAGGCTTGGCGCCGTGACTACCTCCCTGGGAAGCCTGTTCCAGTGCTCCACCACCCTCTGGGTGAAGAACCTTTTCCTAATATCCAACCATCCCTGGCACATCTTCCTGCCATTCCCTCATGTCCTATCGTTGGTCACCAGAGAGAAGAGATCAGCACCTGCCCCTCCTCCTCCCCTGGTGAGGAAGCTGCAGACC